>CM029023.1:142392165-142992165 GCA_016801055.1 Panax notoginseng
ACACACACATTACATATATACACATATCATATACATATATATCAATTCCCTCCCCTATACGTAACTCCCTCTCACCCCCATTTCAAAAATCAGTTTTTCAACATATATGGCCCCACATATGGCCCCATATGTGGCCCCCACCTTTAAATAATTTCTATCGATTATTTTAAAAAATAGATAAATGGGGGTTCATAAAATAAGCAAAACTTCACATAAAATTACCTTAATAATTTTAACAATATTTATCACCTTTATTATAATTCACAATATTAACGACCAGGTCGTTCTCAGGAAAGAGGGGGCTTTCTAATAAGAATTTTTTCCTATTGGCACTCAATTTAGGTGACCAAACCTCTCCTTGACAGAACTTCTAGACATCATTAATATTGAAATAATAATACTAATAACCTTGTCATCTCAATTATTGAATTAAAATACATCATAAAATATTGACAATAATTGAATCAAATAACTTGAGATACTATGCACTGTCTCCAATTGAGAATTATACTTCAAACAAACACCAAGATTATATAGGTAGTGCTCGTAGATTATACTCAGCAAGTGGATGTGCACAACCGTGTCTTATGATGACACGAGGTTGTATGTCATTAGACATCTTGTATGATAGTGACAAAACACACCCTTCCAACGTCGGGTTCGCCTCACCCTATTTGATTCACCAAATATAACTACTAAATGATGAACCACCGTTCTATTCCCCTGTTAACCCCGCTCGACCCAGCTACACTCTTATTACCTGAAAGGAATTGTGAAACAGAAGGGTGAGCACAACTACCCCAGTAAAGAATATCATGACTAAAGATAAATAAATTATCACTAGCCTTCAACAGTAATAAATCAGAGATTTAGAACATATGGTAGATGATAAAAAATTTCAACCCATAGTTGTAGCAGAACGAGTAATCTATTAGAAGAGTCAAATAGACCATAAAGTCTATTATCTTCTCCAAGTTAAAAATTCACCAAACAATAATTTATCCCTGTAACATCAATCAACAGTTCTGGTCTACAATCATATGAATAACTCATAATCAAAATTGTGATTCTAAATCCTCTTCGCACCATGACGAAGATAATTTTCATCACATTTCTTTACCTGAAACATCAAAGATTATGGTTTAAACCAAATCACAGTTCCTGTTCATAATCATACTAATAACTTCATTTTTGCACTAACGGGCCAAAGATATTCGTCACTAGTTCATCTTTGCACAACTGACCAAAGATATTTAACAAACAGTCATCTTTGCATGCAGGACAAAGATATTTATCCAGAATTCATCTTTACCTACAGGCCAAAGATATTCCTCAACAGTTCATATTTGCACTACAAGCCAAATATATTAACATCTCAAAGAAAATATATAATCATTTCAAAATTTATATAAACCATAATTAATAACCATGTTGATCAATTACCTTTGCATTTAAGCTAAAGATATTCATTATAAATTCAATGGTCATGATCATACCAGTCAACAATTCAACTTTACACTACTGGCCAAAGAGGAACCCATAGTTACGATCATACCAATAATCTACCCATTTTTACACTCAAGTCAAAGAGAAATTTCTTCACCAGGATTATAAAAATATCATATATGATAACAAAAATAATATTATCAAATCACGAATTTTAATTTCAGGAGTAAAATTCATAAATCAACAATAATTTAGTCAGAAAAAAGAAACCAATTTTGTCGTGAATAGTACCTGAGAATAGTACCCGTGAATAGTAACTCGTGAATAGTAACTAGTGAATAGTAACACCGACGTGAAAAAGGTAAAAATTCTATAATAAAATCCATACCAATATCGGTATAATGATATGAAAGAATAATATTTCTTAAACTTATAAACAATTTATTTTAATTGTTTAGACTTTACTAAATAATACATTTAATCATCCTAAAATGTCAAACTCATAAGATTTCATCACCAAAAAACCAAAACTCTCATCAAAAATCTGTATATACCTCATATAGGATTTTCAAGCTATAAAATCCTATTTTTCAATTTTTTTACATCACATAACATATTTAATTCATTTACTCATAACTAGTTCATTTTCATGAAAAATACCAAATCAGTCCCAAAATATTTCTTTTCTGAATTTAGCATATAATAGTCCCATATTGAACATATATTTTTCTCAGAATTTTTAAAATTCATTTACTATTTTTCATATGGCCAATACTGCCGAATATTTAGACATTTATCATAAATTTTTAATTTTGTCCAAAAAATTCCGAAATTTACAGAGTATACTTCTATCATATACATATACTCTCAATAAAATTTCACCAATTTTTTATATTTAATTTGAGTAACCACAAGGAGTTATAAGGGTTTACTTTTAAAATAGTCTTTTCTTATAAAATTCATAACTCCTAATCTATACATCTAAAAATCACCATTTTTGGACACATCAAGAAAACTCATCAATTTATCATTTCAAATTTTTCCAGAATTTTTTTAAAAGGTTCAGAAAAATTACGAAACTAAAAAACATAATAACCCTTAAAATCCCTTACCTCAAAAGAGCAATATTTCTGACTAGAATATCGGGTATAACGCTGAATGAACTTGCGCCGTATGCAACACTCAAGATATCTAAATACTCATAAAAAAATATGTTTGATAGTATAGAGAGAGAAAATTTATGTTTCTTGTGACGCCCCCAAAATTAGGTATACATCACCCATCTTGGGTCGTCAGATACATAGTACAGAATACAAATACAACTTACTAATACAACTGTCGTGTACAATACGACAAAACATAAACTGTGAGTTTGAATACAAATATTATCTTCTAGAGAGTATTCATACTCAAAAGGAGTCCTCATTACATTTATTAACACACCATTACATAGAATAGTGAGGACTACTAACTAATACTATCATTCGGACCATCACTCCGTTCCCCGACTTGCCCCAGCTACGTTCTCATTTCCTGAAGAGAACAGTGAAAGAAAGGGTGAGCTCAACTAGCCCAGTAAGAAATATTATGACTAAGATAATGCAGAATAAATTATCATTAGCCTTCAACAATGTTAAACTGATAAAATATAATAGACATCAAGTTTAACTGCAGCGGAACAAGCAATCCATTAAAAGAGTCAAGTAGAAAATAAACTCTACTATCTTTTATGATTTAAAAGATTTTTCAACACTGTGATCGCTGAGACTCAGCTTAATAAAATAATCCACATCATCGAATCACCCCTGCACTACGGCCAAGGATATTCGTATATTCATTAATGGTCATGATCATGCCAACAACTGTCCATCAATGCACTACGGGCCAATGAGGACTTTTACCACATCATTTGTAACATTACGGTCATGATTATACCGAATAATCCCTGGTCATAATCATACCAAGTCCATCTATGCACTACAGGCCACAGATGACTTTCAACAGAATATAAACATGAGGATGATGACAATGATATAAGAATTCAATAAAACAAGTTCAAGAATTAATTTATCCAAGAATTAACAACGTCCAAATTGTCAACATGATACTGCTTTGTGGAGTAAAATTCAAGAATGATCAGGAGAATATTTTCATGAAAAGATACTAGATGAAGCGCAAATATCAAGGATATTCCACAAATTTCATGGAGTATAGAAGTCAAAACTTAACCAACTGAGTATAATAAAGAATGGAATAACAAAAGAAATCACCATGCATGCGATAGACCGCACAGACAGGTTATTCCAACAGAATAATAAATAATGGAACCAGGTCCGGCGTAAACGCACAGACAGGATATTCCGACAGAATAATAAATAATGGAACCAGGTCCGGCGTAAAAGCACAGACAGGATATTCCGACAGAATAATAAATAATGGAACCAGGTCCGGTGTAAAACACACAGACAGGATGTTCCAACAGAATAATAACAAGACGGAACCAGGTCCGGTGTAAAACACACAGACAGGATGTTCCAACAGAATAATAATAAAAACGGAACCAGGTCCGGTGTAAAACACACAGACAGGATGTTCCAACAGAATAATAATAAAAACGGAACCAGGTCGGTGTAAAATACACAGACAAATGTTCCAACAGAATAATAGAAGAATGTCACCAAGTATAGGGTAGTCCGCGTATACAGGTTATTCCAACAGAATAATAAGAAATGGAATAACAACAGTTCTCTTCATGAATAAAAAAAATAACACCCCTTACCGTTTTAAAGAAGAGCTGAAATAAGGAAGTAGTTAAGTAGCAGAATACTCTTCTTCTCTCTCTCTCTATAGTTTCTCTCTCTAGAGTTCAGTGAATTCGTAAGAAATAATGAAGGAATGAGCTGCTATTTATAGAAAAATAGAATGCATAGTAACTAATCCATGAACGGTCCAGATTGATTACTTTAATCTGACGGTCCATATTTAAAGAAAAATCTTTTAAATAAAATATAATATATTATTATTTATAGAATAACTTTAATAAAGTATTCTGTTTTATTACGTTAATAATACGAATAAAACAAAACGTCATTATCGCTAAATAATTCATATTATTAACTGACAATAATTGAATCAAACTGAGTGACTTCTCACATAAGCATTAATAATCAATACCGTGTGCTACTATGCAACCACACGTGTACTTTTACTACCGAGTAGTTCAACAGTAACAATGGTAAAACTTCCGCCGTTATTTTTAATAAACTATTCTTGTCGTTTTCTCAATCCGACAATAATTCCGTTGTGGGGTCCACCAATGATTGTGTCGTTGTACGAATATTCCCTGTTAAAACGAATATTCCCGACCAATCGAATATTATATAACAACTTGCGTACTTTGCAAAATTTATAAATATTACCCACAACTATAACATTATATCAAATTAACTCCATAATATTCAAAAATGATATTTATAGAAAATTCATCTTTATTTATAAAAGTTGGGGTCTTACAACCTCCCCTTCTTATGAAATTTCGCCCTCGAAATTAGGGTACGTACCTGGTATGTCGAAGAGGTAAGGATACCTTGATTTCATTTCAGATTCTAACTCCCAAGTCATTTCCTCAACATCGTGGTTTCTCCACAAAACTTTGACTTGAGGTATAACCTTGGAGCGTAGAATATGTTCCTTCTTATCCAAGATTTGAACAGGAACTTCTTCATACGTCAAATCCTCCGCTATTTCGTCCGGTTCTAACTCAATAATGTGGTTCGGGTCTTCCACATATTTGCGTAACATGGATATGTGAAAAACGTTATGAACACGAGACATACTTGGCGGTAAAGCGAGTCTATAAGCCACAGTTCCTACTCGATCGAGGATTAAAAATGGACCGATGAATCGAGGATTGAGCTTTCCTCTCTTTCCAAATCTCGTAACTCCTTTCCATGGAGCAACACGTAAGAACACATGATCTCCTACATCAAATTCCACGTCCTTTCGATGAAGATCAGCATAACTCTTTTGTCGATCTTGTGAGGTTTTTATACGTTGTCGGATCGTTTGAATCTTTTCTGTAGTCATACGTACCAACTCCGGTCCCAACAACGTTGCTTCACCCACCTCATCCCAGCATACTGGAGAACGACATTTTCTTCCATACAATGCTTCGAATGGAGCCATGCCAATACTTGCTTGATAACTGTTGTTGTAGGAAAACTCCACCAATGGTAAGAACTTGTCCCAACTTCCCTTGAAGTCAAAGACACAGAGTCTTAATAAATCTTCAAGAGTTTGAATAGTCCTCTCTGATTGTCCGTCCGTCTGAGGATGATATGCCGAACTAAATCGTAAATCCGTGCCCATAGCTTTTTGTAAACTAACCCAAAATCGTGAAGTGAATCTTGGGTCTCGATCAGAAACTATGGATACTGGCATACCATGCAGTCTTACAATCTCGTTTATGTACATACGAGCAAGACGTTCAAGTGTATAAGTTTCTCGTATCGGTAAGAAATGAGCAGACTTGGTCAATCTATCAACAATGACCCAAATCGCATCAATACCTTGAGAAACCTTAGGAAGACCGGTAACGAAATCCATGGTAATGTGCTCCCACTTCCATTCTGGAATTTCAAGTGGTTGCAATGGACCTTTTGGTACTTGATGCTCCGCTTTGACTCGTTGACAAGTTAGACACCTTGAGATAAACAACGCTATCTCTCTCTTCATATTGCTCCACCAAAATGTATGACGAAGATCATGATACATTTTGGTACTTCCAGGATGGATTGCAAACGGTGTGTTGTGCGCCTCCATCATGATTTCATACTTTAAATCAGGGTTGTTAGGAACACAAAGTCTGGAGTTGACTCGAAGTATTCCTTCTTCATCGATTCTTGCTTCCGGCATAGCACCTTCTTGCACTTTCTTCCTCATACGCATCAGCTCCAGGTCTGTAGCTTGAGCAGCTTTAACTTTATCGATTAAAGTTGTTCTACTCGTATATTCGCCATCATCACATGGGTCCCTGGAGTCTTTAACTCTATCTCCATCCTTTGCAAATCACACAAAATGGGCCTTTGTGTTGACAATATCGCACTCGTACTTGCATATGATCTTCTACTCAATGCGTCAGCTACCACGTTCGCTTTTCCAGGATGGTATTGAATGGTATGATCATAATCTTTCAACAGTTCAAGCCAACGTCGTTGTCGCATGTTGAGTTCCTTTTGAGTGAAGAAATATTTGAGGCTTTTATGATCCGTAAAGATCTCCACCTTCTCCCCATACAAGTAATGCCTCCAAATTTTAAGTGCAAAGACAACAGCTGCCAACTCTAGATCATGAGTAGGATAATTCCTCTCATATTCCTTGAGTTGTCTTGATGCATAGGCTATGACTTTTCCATGTTGCATGAGAACGCATCCCAACCCTTTGCTCGAAGCATCACTGTAGATGACAAATCCCTCCGAGCCAGATGGTATTGTTAGAACAGGTGCTGAAATGAGTCTCCTCTTGAGTTCTTGAAAACTCTGCTCACATTCTTCGCTCCAACCGAACTTTGTATCTTTCCGAGTCAGCTGAGTTAATGGAGTAGCGATTCGAGAAAATCCTTCCACGAATCTCCGATAATAACCAGCTAAACCGAGAAAGCTACGTACTTCGGTTACTGATTTAGGTTGCTCCCAGCTTTGAATAGCTTCAATCTTTGCCGGGTCAACAGATATTCCACGACTTGATACTACGTGCCCAAGGAATGCTACCTCTTCCAGCCAGAACTCGCATTTCTTCAACTTGGCATAAAGTTTGTATTCACGAAGCTTTTGGAGTACCAACCTCAAGTGTTGCTCATGATCTTCACGGCTTTTGGAATAAACAAGGATGTCATCGATAAAGACGACCACAAAGTGATCCAAATATTCCTTGAATACCCTGTTCATCATATCCATGAAGGCAGCAGGAGCATTAGTCAATCCAAAAGACATAACTAAGAATTCATAATGCCCATACCGAGTTCTGAAGGCAGTCTTTGGAATATCCTCAGTTCTAACCTTCAGCTGATGATATCCAGAACGAAGATCGATCTTTGAAAAGAATTGTGCTCCTTGCAACTGGTCAAACAGGTCATCAATACGTGGCAATGGGTACCTATTTTTGATGGTGACATGATTCAACTCCCGATAATCAATACAAAGTCGCATACTCCCATCTTTCTTCTTCACGAACAGAACAGGAGCACCCCAAGGAGAAGTACTAGGACGAATAAAACCAATGTCTAACAATTCCTGCAGTTGAGTCTTTAACTCCTGAAGTTCAATAGGAGCCATTCGATATGGGGCTTTGGAAATGGGTTTTGTACCGGGTTCAAGGTCGATACAAAATTCAATTTCACGCTCTGGGGGTAGGCCAGGAAGTTCTTCGGGAAATACGTCAGAAAATTTATTAACAACAGAAATATCATTCAAAGCTGACGTATTTTTGTTTAGATCTGTGACATGAGCTAAGAAAGCTTGACATCCGTTTTTCAATAAACGAATAGCTTTATGGCTTGAGATGACAGCGATTGATTTTAATGGTTTGGTTGCTTGAATTCGCATAATAGGTCGATTAGGAATATGAAAGCTAACAACCTTACGAAAACAATCAATTTTTGCATGATGAGTAGTTAACCAATCAATCCCTAGAATCACGTCAAATGCAAGTATTTTTAATGAAATAAGATCGACAGGTAATGTGTGGGTACCAACTTGAACCAAACAAGACTTATAAACCGTGGATGTAATGAAGGTTTCTCCCAATGGAGTTTCAACAGCTAAGTCAAAGTCTAATTTCTCCGGAATCAAATTTAATCGATGAGCGCAAGTAGGAGAAATAAAAGAATGGGTAGAACCGGTATCAAATAAAGTATAGACTTCGTTAGAGTTTATGATAAGCTTACCCGTGATGACCTCATTCGGGTTCCTTGCTCTTTGGGAGTTCACAACAAACGCTCTCCCTTGCACAACCGGTTTTGACTTTTCTGGGACGGCCTTTGGTGCCTCCATCCTAGCTGAATTTGTCTTCGGTAAACGACAAAATCGGGCTAAATGACCTTCTCTTCCACAATTATAACATGCTTTGGACGGCATCGCGCAGTTTGGACTGATGTGCCCCTCCCCTCCGCATTTGAAACATATGATAGGTGGTCGTTCTCCTTCCTTAACGACAGGTGCTGGTGCTGACGTCTTTCCATCATTGTTGAATCTCCTCTTCTTGAAATGTCCATTCTTATTGTTTTGGCCCTGATTACCACCGAAGTGGTTACCATTTCTGGCCTGTTGATTCCCTCCACGCTTGTTGTCACCGCTTCGATGACTGCTCTCACTGGTATTATCATTTTGCCGGCTGCTCTCTTTTGGTTGCGTTGTCTCGTTATCGCGCTCCACCAACTGAGCCCTATTTACAACATCTGAATACAAACACAGTTTATGAGAAACAAGATGTTGACGTATCTCCGGCTTCAAACCTCTTAAAAACATTCGCGTCATTCTTTCTTCATTATCCACCAGGTGGGACGCAAACCGGGATAACTCCGCAAATTTTGCCTCGTACTGCGACACGGTCATATTATTCTGCTCCAATTTGATGAACTCCACCTCCTTCATGTGACGAATACTCTCGGGAAAGTATTTGTCATTAAACAGCTCTTGGAACTTCTCCCAAGACATCTTTAGTGCGGCAGGTTGAGTACGCTTTATCGATTCCCACCAGTAATCTGCCTCTCCTCGCAACATAAAGGCGGCAAAGGGAACCTTTTGCTCCTCGGAGCAACCCAAGACATCAAATATCTTGGTGATCTGCTTTATCCATATTTCAGCTACAAGTGGTTTGGGTTCTCCCTTAAACTCCGGTGGTCCCAGCTCCTTAAACTGTTTAGCGGTGACCGCCAGAGAGTTTCCAGTATTTCCACCTACGTTGTGGAAAGGAGCCGCTTTCACCTGTTGTTGCATGAATTGCATAAAGCCTCTGAACATTTGATCATTCATCATTTGGTCAGTGTTGTTGTTTGCATGAGAATTGTCGCCTTCCTGATGCACATTATCCTGATTATTGATATGTGGTGAATCAACAGTCGCCTGTGCTCCATTGCTATTCTCAACATTCTCAGATGCCATTTTCAGATACTGCCACAAAATAAAAATTAATTGATATGTCATATTTTATCCTTATATTATGACCGACCAATTAAATACCATGCAAATAAACTTAGGTAGGTCATACTAGCGAAGGAATTCCCCGTCTCTCCCCTCCTAGTTCTATTCTCACATCTTAGCCAGGGATCATATCCCTAAGCTCTGATACCAACCACCATCATGTGTCAGCACCTCACAAAGGTACCTATAGCTTGCCACCACAAAATCCCCTACGAGAGTCTGGCTTCGGTGCATTCCCCATCAACAGGATGTCAGCGAGATCCCTTTACTTCTGATACAACTGTGACGCCCCTAAAATTAGGTATACATCACCCATCTTGGGTCGTCAGATACATAGTACAGAATACAAATACAACTTACTAATACTGTCGTGTACAATACGACAAAACATAAACTGTGAGTTTGAATACAAATATTATCTTCTAGAGAGTATTCATACTCAAAAGGAGTCCTCATTACATTTATTAACACACCATTACATAGAATAGTGAGGACTACTAACTAATACTATCATTCGGACCATCACTCCGTTCCCCGACTTGCCCCAGCTAC
Source organism: Panax notoginseng (assembly GCA_016801055.1). Lineage (NCBI taxonomy): Eukaryota > Viridiplantae > Streptophyta > Magnoliopsida > Apiales > Araliaceae > Panax > Panax notoginseng. The sequence goes on from CM029023.1 coordinate 142,402,362, forward strand.
GTTCTCATTTCCTGAAGAGAACAGTGAAAGAAAGGGTGAGCTCAACTAGCCCAGTAAGAAATATTATGACTAAGATAATGCAGAATAAATTATCATTAGCCTTCAACAATGTTAAACTGATAAAATATAATAGACATCAAGTTTAACTGCAGCGGAACAAGCAATCCATTAAAAGAGTCAAGTAGAAAATAAACTCTACTATCTTTTATGATTTAAAAGATTTTCCAACACTGTGATCGCTGAGACTCAACTTAATAAAATAATCCACATCATCGAATCACCCCTGCACTACGGCCAAGGATATTCGTATATTCATTAATGGTCATGATCATGCCAACAACTGTCCATCAATGCACTACGGGCCAATGAGGACTTTTACCACATCATTCGTAACATTACGGTCATGATTACACCGAATAATCCCTGGTCATAATCATACCAAGTCCATCTATGCACTACAGGCCACAGATGACTTTCAACAGAATATAAACATGAGGATGATGACAATGATATAAGAATTCAATAAAACAAGTTCAAGAATTAATTTATCCAAGAATTAACAACGTCCAAATTGTCAACATGATACTGCTTTGTGGAGTAAAATTCAAGAATGATCAGGAGAATATTTTCATGAATAGATACTAGATGAAGCGCAAATGTCAAGGATATTCCACAAATTTCATGGAGTATAGAAGTCAAAACTTAACCAACTGAGTATAATAAAGAATGGAATAACAAAAGAAATCACCATGCATGCGATAGACCGCACAGACAGGTTATTCCAACAGAATAATAAATAATGGAACCAGGTCCGGCGTAAACGCACAGACAGGATATTCCGACAGAATAATAAATAATGGAACCAGGTCCGGCGTAAAACGCACAGACAGGATGTTCCAACAGAATAATAAATAATGGAACCAGGTCCGGTGTAAAACACACAGACAGGATGTTCCAACAGAATAATAACAAGACGGAACCAGGTCCGGTGTAAAACACACAGACAGGATGTTCCAACAGAATAATAATAAAAACGGAACCAGGTCCGGTGTAAAACACATAGACAGGATGTTCCAACAGAATAATAGTAAAAACGGAACCAAATCCGGTGTAAAACACACAGACAGGATGTTCCAGCAGAATACTAGAAGAATGTCACCAAGTATAGGGTAGTTCGCGTATACAGGTTATTCCAACAGAATAATAAGGAATAGAATAACGACAGTTCTCTTCATGAATAAAAAAAAAATAACACCCCTTACCGTTTTAAAGAAGAGCTGAAATAAGAAAGTAGTTAAGTAGCAGAATACTCTTATTCTCTCTCTCTATAGTTTCTATCTATAGTTTCTCTCTCTAGAGTTCAGTGAATTCGTAAGAAATAATGAAGGAATGAGCTGCTATTTATAGAAAAATAGAATGCATAGTAACTAATCCATGAACGGTCCAGATTGATTACTTTAATCTGACGGTCCATATTTAAAGAAAAATCTTTTAAATAAAATATAATATATTCTATTTATAGAATAACTTTAATAAAGTATTCTGTTTTATTACGTTAATAATACGAATAAAACAAAACGTCATTATCGCTAAATAATTCATATTATTAACTGACAATAATTGAATCAAACTGAGTGACTTCTCACATAAGCATTAATAATCAATACCGTGTGCTACTATGCAACCACACGTATTACTGTACTTTTACTACCGAGTAGTTCAACAGTAACAATGGTAAAACTTCCGCCGTTATTTTTAATAAATTATTTTTGTCGTTTTCTCAATCCGACAATAATTCCGTTGTGGGGTCCACCAATGATTGTGTCGTTGTACAAATATTCTCTGTTAAAACGAATATTCCCCGACCAATCGAATATTATATAACAACTTGCGTACATTGTAAAATTTATAAATATTACCCACAACTATAACATTATATCAAATTAACTCCATAATATTCAAAAATGATATTTATAGAAAATTCATCTTTATTTATAAAAGTTGGGGTCTTACATTTCTGGTGTGTTTTTCAATTTTAACTTAAGCACCTATTTATAGAAAAATGCTAGAACGCCAAATGAGACTAAAATAATAAAATATATTATTTCCTATTCAAAATTCTATGCATGTGCTAAGTTAGAATTTAGACCAACCACCATTGAACAAATTTCCAGCAGCCCATGTGTATTCAACACAAGTGGGTCCCACCTATAATTTAATAAAAATTATTTTATCTTTCGAAACTTCAGTAATTCATAATAAATAGTCATTTTATTAGAAAAATTCGAAACTCGCGCGTTTCTATAGGAAATTTAATTCTCTACAACTTTGTAGAAGAAAGTTTTTTCAAATTCCAATCAAAAAATACCCAAAATCCATTAACGGATGATTTTTAATACTTCCATACCGACAAAATACTGATAAAATACCTCAACATTAATTCCTTCATTTTTATCCACATAAAAATAAATTTATCCATCATTTTTATCCACATAAAATAAATATTTCTTTATCATATTAATCAATAATTAATTATTCACAAATAATATTACAGAATCACAATTATGACAATCAGGCCGTTCCCAAGAAAGAGGGGGCTTTCCAATAAAAATTTTTCCTTACTGGCGCGCAATTAGGTGACCAAACCTCTCATTGACAGAACTTTCTAGACATTACCAATAATGTTATCTAATAATATTATTCAAATAATATGAATTATTGATCTGATAATGGGAAATACTGTGCAGTGACAATTATTGAGCAACAATAATATAAAATATCAACGCAGCAATTATTGAATCAATAAAATAAAATATTGAACAGTAATTACTATAACAATTATTGAGTAGTGCCTTCTTACGTAAGAATCAATAATTCAAAAATACTGTTCAATACCGTGTGCTACTGTGCAACGACGCGTATTACTGTATTTTAACCACCGGGTATTTCAACAGTGTTAACGGTAACAATTACGCCGTTATTTATAAATATTTAATTTTGTAGTTTTCTTCATCCGACAGTTATTCTGTTATGGGGCCCACAAATGGTTGTGCCGTCGTACGAATATTTTCCGACAGAAAGAATATTCCACAACCAAACAAGTATTCCCAGACAAAAATAAATATTTTATAACCACTTGTGTACTTTGAAAAAAAATCATATATCACCCTTAACTTTAACTTTTTATCAATTTAACCATTTATTGAATTGTAATTATAAGAATAATTGAATACTTTTATTTCATAAAATTTGGGATCTTACAAAGTTATTTGTTTTATTAGACTATAAATAGGATATATAATATTCTATTATGCATAGTGTTTGCATAATGTCTGCATAGTATTTGCATAGTAAAATCTTTTTATATGAAACATAATACTTTTATAAAGTTATTTATTTTATTAGACTATAAATAGAATATATAATATTCTATTATGCATAGTGTTTGTATAGTACCTGCATAGTATTTGCATAGTAAAATCTTTTTATATAAAACATAATATTTTTATAAAGTTATTCGTTTTATTAGATTATAAATAGAATATATTATATTTTATTTAAAAGATTTTGTTTTATTAGAATATTTTGTTAATACTGTATAGTAAATCAATATGGACCGTCCGTTTAAAAGTAAATCAATCTGGACCGTTCACGAATTAGTTACTATTTTGTCCATTCTCCTATAAATAGAAGCTCATTCCTTCATTATTTCTTACGAATTAACTGAAACTATAGAGAGAGAAACTATAGAGAGAAAGAAAAAAAGTATTCTGCTACTTCACGACTCCTATATCTAGTTTCTTCTAAGGTAAGAGATATTATTTGTTGTACTCGTAAGGGGTATTATTTTTTCATATTCATGAAGAGAATTATTTTCTTTCCAATACTCGTAAGAGCTGTTGTTCCATTCTTTATTATTATGTTGGAATAACCTATCTATGCGAAGTACCGCATACATGGTAAAATTCTTCTGTTATTCCAATCTTTATTATTATGTTAGAATAACCTGTTTATGCAAAGTACTGCATACATGGTGAAATTCTTCCGTTATTCTATTCTTTATTATTCTGTTGGAATAACCTGTCTGTGTGGTCTATCGCATTCCTGGTGAATTCTGTTTTTATTCTATTCTTTATTATTCTGCCGAAATATCCTGTCTGTGTGTTTACGCATGACCTGGTTCCATTCTTTATTATTCTGTCGGAATATCATGTCTGTGCGTTTACGCATGACCTGGTTCTATTATTTATTATTCTGTTGGAATAACCTGTCTGTGTGGATTACCACATGCATGGTGAATGATCCTTTGTATTTATTTCTTATTAAATTATGAAAATGATCTGTCTACGTGGATTACCGCATGGCGGGCAAAAATTCATTTGCAGATTCATATATTCTATTATACTCAGTTGGTTAAAGTTTTGGCTTCTATACTCCATGAAATTAGTGGAATATCCTTGATATTTGCGCTTCATCCAGTATCTTTTCATGGAAATATTCTTCTGAGCATTCTTGAATTTTACTCCATAAAGCAGTATTGTGTTAACAATTTGGACGTTATTGAGTTCAGAATAAATTAACTTATAAATCTTTAAAATTTATTCTTGAACTTGTTTTATTGAATTGTCATCATCCTCATGCTTATATTATGTTGAAAGTCATCTGTGGCATGTAGTGCATAGATGGACTTGGTATGATTATGACCAGGGATTATTCGGTATAATCATGACCGTAATATTACAAATGATGTGCAAAAAGTCCTCATTGGCCCGTAGTGCATTGATGGACAGTTTTTTGGTATGATTATGGCTATGGATTCTCTTCGGCCAAGGGTGCAAAGATGAATTGTTTTATGGCATGATCATGGGCATTGATGAATACACGAATATCCTTGGCCCGTAGTGCATGGATAATTTGTGGTCGTGATACTAATGAATATCCTTGGCCGTAGTGCAGGGATGATGTGAATTATTTATTAAGCTGAGTTTCAAAAATAAAAGTGATGAAAAACCTTTTTAAATCATAAAAGATAGTAGATTTTATTCTCTACTTGACTCTTTTAATGGATTGCTTGTTCCGCTGCAGTTAAACTTAATGTTTGTTATATTGTATCAGTTTAACACTGTTGAAGGCTAACGATAATTTATTTTGCATTAACTTAGTCATAATATTTCTTACTGGGCTAATTGAGCTCACCCTTTTACTTTCATTGTTCTCTTCAGGAAATGAGAAATTTGCAGGGACTAGTCGGGAAATGGAGTGACGGTCCAGATGATAGCATTAGTAGTCCTCACTATTCTATGAAATAGTGTGATAATAAATGTATTGAGGACTTATTTTGAGTTTGAATACTGTCTAGAAGATAATATTTGTATTAAAACTCACAGCTCATGTTGTGTATTTAAGATTGTATTTGTATTCTGTACCATGTATTTGACGACTCAGAATAAGTGATGTATACCTATTTTGGGGTCGTCACAGTTGGTATCAAAGCTTAGGGATATAATCCCTGGCTGAGATGTGAGACAAGAACGAGGAGGGGAGAGACGGGGAATTCCTTTGCTATTATGACCAACCTAAGTTTATTTGGTATTTAATTGGTCGGTCAGATTATAGGGATAATATGTGATATGTCAATTAATCCTTGTTTTGTTTCCCGAAAGTATTCGTCACATGAAGGAGGTAGAATTCATCAAGCTGGAGCAAAATAATATGACCGTGTCGTAGTACGAGGCTAAATTTGCGGAGTTATCCCAGTTTGTATCCCATTTGGTCGATAATGAGGAGCGAATGACGCGAATGTTCCTAAAAGGTTTGAAACCCGATATACGTTAATACCTCATTTCTCACAAACTTTGTTTATATTCAGATGTTGTGAATATGGCTCAGTTATTGGAGCGCGATAATGAGTCAGCACAACCAAAAGGCAATGACCAACAACACGATAATAATCATACCGGTGGCAACGGTCATCGGAACAATGATAACCATCGTGGGGGGAATTATCATGCCAAGAATGGTAACCACTTCGGTGGTAATCATGGTCAAGATAATTGGAGTGAAAATTTCAAGAAGAGAAGGTTCAACAACGATGGAAAGACAGCAGCACCAACACCCATTTCCAAGGAAGGAGAACGATCGTCGGTCGTATGTTTCAAATGCAGACAGGAGGGACACATCCGTCCAAACTGTACGCAGTAACCCAAAGCGTGTTTTAATTGCAAAAGAGAAGGTCACCTAGCTCGATTTTGTCATATGGTTAAGTCAAGTCCAGCCGGGATAGTGACGCCAAAGGATGTCCCAGACAAGTCAAAGTCGGTAGTTTAAGTGAGTGCGTTTGTCGAGGAACCCGAACGAAGTAATCACGTGTAAGTTAATCATAAACGCTTGCGAAGTCTATACCTTATTTGATACAGATTCTACCTATTATTTTATCTCTCTTGCTTGCACTCAACGTTTAAATTTGACTCCGGAGAAATTAGACTTTGACTTATCGGTTGAAACTTCGTTAGTAGAAACCTTCGTTACCTCCATTGTTAACAAGTCTTGTTTGATTCAATCGACACTTTCATTTTACCTGTCGATCTTATCTCTTTGAAAATACTTACCTTTGATGTGATTTTAATAATCGATTGGTTAACTACTCATCATGCTTTTCGTAAGGTTGTTAGCTTTCATATTCCTAACCAACCTGTTATGCGAATTCAAGCAACCAAACCACTAAAGTCAATCATTGTCATATCAAGCCATAAGTAAAGAACCCCGGTCCTTTCGTTGTTGACTTCCTTGTGTGGAATGCACAGAAGCCAGACTTTCCGTAGGGGATGTTGTGAATGACGGTGGCAAGTTGATAGGCATCAATGTGACGTACTATCCAAGTCTTGGATGAGAGTCACAGTTTTGAATGATATTTCTATTGTTAATAAATTACCTGACGTATTCTCGAAGAACTTCTTAGCCTACCCCTAGAACGTGAAATCGAATTTTGTATTGACCCCTGTACAAAATCCATTTCTAAAACCCTTAAATGTTTCTTCAACCAAAATGAATGTATAATGCGCCAAAGACGTTGGCTCGAGCTGTTAAAGATTACGATCGTACCATTCAATATCATCATGGAAGAGCGAACGTAGTAGCTGACGCGTTGAGTAGAAGATCGTATGCGGTTACGAGTGCAATGTTGTTAACACAAAAAACCCATTTCGTATAACTTACAAATGATGAAGATAGAGTTAAAGACTCTAGGGACCCACGTGAAGATAACGAATATACGATTAGAATCGACTTTAATCGATAAAGTTAAAGCCGCTCAAGCTACACACCCGAATCTGATGAGTGTGAAGAAGAAGGTTTAAGAGGGCATTATTCTAGAAGCAAGAATCGACGAAGAGAGGAAATATCAACCCTTGATTTAATTGGCCCATTTGAAATCCTCGATTGAGTAGGAACTGTAGCTTATAGACTCATTTACCACCAAGTATGTCGTGTGTTCATAACATTTTTAACGTATCGATGTTACGTAAATATGTGGACAACCCGAACCACATTATTAATTTAAGAACCGGACGAGATAGCGGATAATTTAACGTATGAAGATGTACCTATTAAAATCTTAAAATATATTTTACGCTCAAAGGTTATACCTCACGAGTTAGAATCTGGCGAAGTGTCCTCATTTGTTCGACATACCAGGTACGTACGTAAATTTCGAGGGCAAAATTTCATAAGGAGGGGAGATTGTGAGACCCCAAATTTTATGAATAAAGATTTAATTTTCTCGAAATATTTTTTTAATATTATGGTGTGGATTTGAGATAGTGTTATAGTTGTGGGTAGTATTTATAAATTTTGAAAAGTATGCAAGTTGTTGTATAATATTCGATTAGTCGAGGAATATTCTTTTTGTCGGGGAATATCTGTACTACGGCACAATCATTGGTGGATCCCACAATGGAATTATTATCGGATTGAGAAAATGACAAGAATATTTTTATGAAAATAACGGCGGAAGTTTTACCGTTAAAACTGTTGAACTACTCGGTAGTAAAAATACAGTAATACACGTGGTTGCATTGTAGCACACGGTATTGATTATTGATGCTTACGTGAGAATTCACTCAGTTTTGTTAAATTATTGCTACATTAATTGTTGCATAATATCTCACGTTATTTGATTCAATTATTATCGATATTTTATATATTATTAAATCAATAATTGAGATGACAGAGTTATTAATATTATTATTTGCAATATTAACGATGTCTAAAAGTTTTGTCAAGGAGAGGTTTGGTCACCTAATTACGCGCTAATAGGGAGAAATCCTTATTGGAAAATCCCCTCTTTCCTGGGAACGACCTGGTCGATTAATATTGTGAATTATAATAATGGTGATAACTGATAAATGTTGTTTTATTATTATTATAAATGTAATAAAACAGAAAACTTTTTATTTAGAACATAATACTTTTTATAAAGTTTTGTTTTATTTGATTATAAATAGAATATATGATATTCTATTATGCATAGTATTTGCATAGTGTCTGCATAGTGTTTGTATAGTAAAATCTTTTTATATAAAACAAAATACTTTTATAAAGTTATTTTTTTTATTAGACTATAAATAGAATATATAATATTTTATTATGCATAGTATTTGTATAGTGTCTGCATAGTGTTTGTATAGTAAAATCTTTTTATATAAAATAGAATACTTTTATAAAGCTATTTATTTTATTAGACTATAAATAGAATATATAATATTCTATTATGCATAGTGTTTGCATAGTACCTGCATAATGTTTGTATAGTGAAATCTTTTTATATAAAATATAATACTTTTATAAAGTTATTCATTTTATTAGATTATAAATAGAATATATTATATTTTATTTAAAAGATTTTATTTTATTAGAATATTTTATTAATAATGCATATTAAATCAATATGGACCGTCCGTTTAAAAGTAAATCAATCTGGACCGTTCACAAATTAGTTACTATTCAGTCCATTCTCCTATAAATAGAAGTTCATTTCTTCACTATTTCTTACGAATTCACTGAAACTCTAGAGAGAGAAACTATAGAGAGAAAGAAGAAAAATATTCTGCTACTTCACTACTCCTATATTCAGTTTCTTCTAAGGTAGGGGATATTATTTGTGACGCCCCCAAAGCAGGTATACATCACCCATCTTGAGTCGCCAAATACATGGTAAAAAATTCAAATACAACTTAATTATACAACAGTTGTGTAAATTACGACAAAATATAATCTAAGAGTTTTAATACGTATATTGTCCTCTAGACAGTATACAAACTCCATGAAGTCCTCATTACATTTATTAGCACACTATTTCACAGAATAGTGAGGACTACTAATGCTATCATTTCGGACCGTCACTCCATTCCCCGACTAGTCCCGGCTACGTTCTCATTTTCTGAGGAGAACAATGAAAGCAAAAGGGTGAGCTCAATTAGCCCAGTAAGAAATATTATGACTAAGATAATGCAGAATAAATTATCATTAGCCTTCAATAATGTTAAACTGATAAAATACAATAGACATCAAGTTTAACTGCAGCGGAACAAGCAATCCATTAAAAGAGTCAAGTAGAGAATAAAATTTACTATCTTTTATGATTTAAAAAGGTTTGTCATCACTTTTATCGCTGAGACTCAGCTTAATAAATAGAACACATCATCGAATCATCCCTACACTACGGGCCAAGGATATTCATTAAATCATCAATGGTCATGACTATACAGAATAATCTCTGGTCATAATCGTATCAAAAATTGTCCATTAATGCACTACAGGCCACTGAGGACTTTCACCACACATCATTCGTCACATTACGGTCATGATAATACCGAATAATCCCTGGTCATAATCATACCAAGTCTATCTATGCACGTAAGCCAAAGATGACTTTCATTACAATATAAGCATAAAAATGATGACAATGATATAAGCATTAATCAAACGAAAATAAGGATAAATATTAAAGACTTTAAATTTATCCAAATATTATCAATCACTTAATAAACTTATAATCTAATATTATTAATATTATAACAATATTTTAATCACTTCTTAAACTTATAAACAATTTATTTTAATTGTTTATACTTTAACAAATAATGCATTTAATCATTCAAAAATGACATACTCATAAGATTTCCTCACCAATGATCAGATACCTTATGAAAAATCAGCATATACCCTATATAGAATTCCCAAGTCATAAAATCCTATTTTCCAATTTTGTTACTTCACATAACATATTTAACTCATATGTTTGTAACTAAACCATTTTCATGAAAAATTATCAAATCAACTTGTTATTTTTCTATCTTTTGCCCAAACATATATACATATATTTCATACACAACAAGTATTTTTTTTTATAATTTTTCAACTCCCTTAAGTATTTTTCAAAAATCAATTTCTAATTAATTCCTTAAGAAATTAGGTACCTCAAGTTTAACTCCAGAAATTCCCAAATCTTGGCAGGATTTTACACATGTTAATGTGAGATTCCATTTTAAATTTCCTGGTCATCGAAGTTATAGAACTCCGGTTATAGCATTTTTCGTCGAAAAAACTTAAATATTGAAATAGTCATAACTTGCTCATTTTAAGTCGGAATGAGCTCATTTTTGGACAGGAGGTACTTTTTACCATATATTTTCATGTCCCAAAAGACCGAAATTTATTTCACAAGCTAAGTGGCCGAAAATGCCCTTTTAAACTTCTAGGCAGTAGCCTTTTTGGTAATTTGCAGTTTTTGACTCCTTTGCTAAAATCAGTCCACACGAAAATTTACAACACCTTTTTCAGTGATTCCACTTGGATAAGTTAGAAAACTCATAGATCTAACTCTAGAACTTGACCATACTCAAAAATTCAAAATATAATAGGAGATATGGTCAATTGAATTTCATACTCCATTTTTACCAAAATCTAATTTTTAACCTTTTGTGATTTCTAAGAAACTTTCATGTTTTCACATAATAACCAACATAACTCATCATGACAATGACATTATAATTCAATAAAAAAAAGTTCAAGAATAAGTTTTAAAGATTTATAAGTTAATTTATCCTGAACTCAATAATGTCCAAATTGTCAACATGATACTACTTTGTGGAGAAAAATTCAAGAATGCTCAGAAGAATATTTCCACGAAAAGATACTGGATGAATCGCAAATATTCAGGATATTCCACTAATTTCAAGGAATATAGAAGCCAAAACTTTAACCAACTGAGTATAATAGAATGTATGAAACTGCAAACGAATTTTCACCCGCCATGCGGTAATCCACGTATACAGATCATTTTCACAATTTAATAAGAAATGAATACAAAGGTTCATTCACCATGCATGTGGTAATCTATATAGACAGGTTATTTCAACAGAATAATAAATAATGGAATAACAGAAGGATTTACCATGCATGCGATAGACTGTACAGACAAGTTATTCCCAACAGAATAATAAATAATGGAACCAGGTCATGCGTAACACACAGACAGGATATTCCGACAGAATAATAAAAAACGTAATATTAGAAGAATTTCACCATGTATGCGGTACTTCGCATTAACAGGTTATTCCAACATAATAATAAAGAATGGAATAACAAAAGAATTTCACCATGTATGCGGTACTTCGCATAAACTGGTTATTCCAACATAATAATGAAGAATAGAATAACAACTCTTATGAGTATTGAAAGAAAATAATTTTCTTCATGAATACGAAAGAATAATACCCCTTACCTTAGAAGAAAGTGGATATTGGAAAAGTGAAGTAGCAGAATATTTTTCTTCTTTCTCTCTATAGTTTCTCTCTCTAGAGTTTCAGTGAATTCGTAAGAAATAATGAAGGAATGAGCTTCTATTTATAGAAGAACTGAAAGTGGCTCTTGGTCTTAACGAAGGGTCAAAATAACTCTTGGTAATATTGAAGAGACAACTACTATTTGCGAAGGGGCAATTAACTTTTGAAACACTGAAGGGGCAAATAACTCTTGAAAAACTGAAGGGACAAATAACACTTGAAAAACTAAAGGGACAAGTTACTATTAAAACTTTAAATCAACGATCCATATTGATTTACTATTATAATTTCAACCAACGGTCTGAAAAATTAGCACATCTCCTCATAGAATAATATTGTACCTAAAAATGATTTGGACCGAAAAGAAATATATTTTCTAGGTGAATAGTATTTTGTGAATAGTAACTCATGAATAGTAACTCGTGAATAGTATTCTGACATGAAAAGTGCCCCGAATACCCGATTGAACAATATAATCTCCAGACATCAATTATTATCGAAATAAATGTCGATTTCCACTAACACAAATAATTTCAACACAATGGAACTATCATATTCATCTTTAATCAATACGAACTTATTCATTATTAATATTATAACTCACAATATTTAACAACCAGGTCGTTCCCAGGAAAGAGGGGACTTTCCAATAAGGATTTCTCCATATTGGCGCACAATTAGGTGACCAAATCTCTCACTGACAAAACTTTTAGACATTGTAAATATTGCAATTTAATAATATGAATAACTTTGCTGTCTCAATTATTGATTTAAGAATATAACATATTATGCAGATGATGCTGTGACAATACTCGAATCAATAATATGAGAGATTTGATGCAGCAATTACTATAGCAATAATTGAGTATAACTAAGTAACTTCGGACGTAAGCATCAATAATCAATACCGTGTGCTACTATGCAACCACACGTATTACTATACTTTTACTACCGGGTAGTTCAACAGTTTTAACGGTAACACTTCCGTCGTTATTTTAAAAAAAGATAATTTTGTCGTTTTCTTACTACGACAATACTTTCGTTGTGGGTTCACCAATGATTGTGCCATCGTACGGATATTCCTGACAAAAAGAATATTTCCCGACCAAACGAATATTTTATAACAACTTGCATACTTTGCAAAATTTGTAAATATCACCCACAACTATAATATTATATCAAATCCACACCATAATATTAAAAAAATATTTTGAGAAAATTAAATCTTTATTCATAAAGTTTGGGGTCTCACAATCTCCCCTCCTTATAAAATTTTGCCCTCGAAATTTACGTACGTACTTAGTATGCCGAAGAGATGAGGATACCTTGACTTCATTTCAGATTCTAACTCTTGAGCTTTAACCTTTGAGTGTTGAATACAATCCTTCTTATCCAAGATTTTAACACGCATCTCCTCATACGTTAAATCTTCTACTATCTCATCTGGTTCTAATTTAATAATGTGGTTCGGGTCATCCACATATTTACGTAACATTGATACGTGAAAAACGTTATGAACACACGACATACTTGGCGGTAAAATGAGTCTATAGGCCACAGTTCCTACTCGATCTAGAATTTCAAATGGGCCAATAAAATTGAGGGTAGAGATTTTCTCTCTTCATCAACTCTTGCTTCTAGAATAACGCCCTCTTGAACCTTTTTCTTCACATTCATCAGCTCCGGGTGTGTAGCTTGAGCGGCCTTTAACTTTATCGATTAGAGTTGATTCTACTCGTATATTTAATATCATCACGTGGGTCCCTAGAGTCTTTAACTCTATCTTCATCATTTGTAAGTTATACGAAATGGGTTTTTGTACTGGGGTCAATACAAAATTCGTTTTCACGCTTTGGGGGTAGGCCATGAAGTTCTTTGAAAATACGTAAGGAAATTTATTAACAATAGAAATATCATTCAAAACTGTGACCCTCATCCCAAGACTTGGATAGTACGTCACATTGATACCTATTAATTTGCCATCGTCATTCATGACGTTGCCTACAAAAAGTCTAGCTTCGGTGCATTCCGCACAAGGAAGTCACCAGATAAAGGCTCAAGGCTCTTTACTTATGACTTGATATGATAATGATTGACTTTAATGGTTTGGTTTCTTGAATTCGTATAACAGGTTGGTTAGGAATATGAAATTTAACCACCTTACGAAAAGCATGATGAGTAGTTAACCAATCGATTTCTAAAATTACATCAAAGGCTAGTATTTTCAAAGAGATAAGATCAACAGGTAACGTGAAAGTGTCGATTTGAATTAAATAAGACTAATAAACAGTGGATGTAATGAAAGTTTCTACTAACGGAGTTTCAACGGATAAGCCAAAGTCTAATTTCTCAGGAGTCAAATTTAAACGTTGAGCGCAAGCAAGAGAGATAAAAGAATAGGTAGCACCGGTATCGAATAAGGTATAGACTTCGTAAGAGTTTATGATTAACTTACTCGTGATAACTTTGTTCGTAAGCGTTTATTCTCTACTTGACTCTTTTAATGGATTACTTGTTCCGCTACAGTTAAACTTGATGTTTGTTATATTTTATCAGTTTAACACTGTTGAAGGCTAACAATAATTTATTCTGCATTATCTTGGTCATAATATTTTTTACTGGGCTAGTTGAGTTCACCATTTTGCTTTCATTGTTCTCTTCAGGAAATGAGAACGTAACAGAGACTAGTCGGGAAACGGAGTGACGGTCCAGATGATAGCATTAGTAGTCCTCACTATTCTATGAAATAGTGTGATAATAAATGTATTGATGACTTATTTTGAGTTTGAATACTGTCTAGAAGATAATATTTGTATTAAAACTCACAGCTCATGTTGTATATTTAAGATTGTATTTGTATTCTATAACATGTATTTGGCGACTCAGAATATGTGATGTATATAAGACCCCAACTTATTAATGAATAAAATTAAATTTTTTCTAAATATTATTGTGAATAATAAGGTGTTAATTTGATATAATGCTTTGGTTATGGGTGAAATGTGCAAATTTTACAAAATAAGCAAGTGGTTATAAAATATTCATTTGTTGTCGGGGAATATTCATTTGGTCGTGGAATATTCTTTCTGTCGGAGAATATTCGTACGACGGTGTAGTCTTGTGTGGGCCCCGCAATGGAAAGCAATTGGATGAATAAAACGACAAGTATAAGTTGTTTATAAATAACGGCGTAGTTGTTACTGTTAATACTATTGGAATACCATGTCGTTAAAATACAGTGGCACACGGTATTGCACCAATTATTGATTCTTACGTAAGAAGACACTACTCAATAATTGTTACAGTAGTTACTGTTCAATATTTTATTTTATTGATTCAATAATTGTTGCGTTGATATTTTATATTATTATTGTTTCAATAATTGTCGCTGCACATTATTTTCTATTATCAGATCAATAATTCATATTATTTGAATAATATTATTAGATAGCATTATTGGTAATGTCTAAAAATTTCTGTCTAAGGAGAGGTTTGGTCATCTAATTGCGCGCCAATAAGGAGAAATCCTTATTGGAAAGCCCACTCTTTCCTAGGAACGGCCTGGTTGTCATAATTATGATTCTGTAATATTATTTGTGAATAATTAATTATTAATTTATATGATAAGGAAATATTTATTTTATGTGGATATAATTAATGGATATATTTATTTTATGTGAAGGAATTAATGTTGAAGTTTTTATCAGTATTTTTGTCGGAATGGAGGTATTAAAAATTAGGGTTTTTGAGATATTTTGCGGGGGTTATAATTTTTAATCCGACCGTTGGATCGTGGTAATTTTTGGATATGTTATACATATATAAGTTGAGTATATGTCCACAAATTTTGAACCGTTAAAAATGAACGTAAGATTTGTTATGAATTTTACGAGATGACTGGTCCAGAAATTGTTGAATTTTCAGAGTTAATCATTTTGGTGGAAAATTCTAGAATTGGTGGGCCCCACTCTTGGTTGGTAAAAAAATATGCTGAGATTTTTATTCAAATATGGTGGGTGAGAATAGTAGCAGGTAAAGCCATCAGGTTGCAGGTTAAGTCTGCTTCGGCGTGCTAACATTTTCCTATAAATAGAGGGCTAAGTTAGAATTAAAAATCACACCAGAAACATAAGTTTTCTCTCTTTTTCTCTCTAGATTATCGAGGATATTTTGTGAGTATTTAGATACTTGATGAGTTTCTATTCATCAGTGCAAGTTTCCTTCAGCTTCATATCCGATATCCAGTCAGAAGTGCTGCTCTTTTGAGGTAAGGGATAGTAAGGAATTTTAAGGGTTGTTATGATTTTCAGTTTCGTAATTTTTTTGAACTTCAAAAATTCTAGAAAAATTTGAAATGATATTTTGATGAGTTTTCTTGATTGTGTCCAAAAATGGTAATTTTTGGATGTATAGATTGAGAGTTATGAATTTTATGAGAAAATACTATTTTAAAAGTAACCGCTTATAATTCCTTGTGGTTAACTCCAAAATTGATGAAATTTTTATTGGGAGTACATGTATATAATAGTAGTATACTCTTTGAATTTCAGAATTTTTAGATAAAAGTTCAATTTTTGATAAATGTCTAAATTTTCGGCTGTTTTGGCCATATGAAAAATAGTAAATGATTTTTAAAAATTCTGAGAAAAATATATGTTCACTATGAGACTATATTATGCTAAATTCCAGAAAAGAAATATTTTTGGAACTGATTTGGTATTTTTCATAAAAATAGACTAGTTATGAGTAAATGAATTAAATATGTTATGTGAAGTAAGAAAATTGGAAAATAGGATTTTATGGCTTGAGAATCCTATATGAGGTATATGCAGATTTTTTATGAGGGTTTTGGTTATTGGTGATGAAATTTTTATGAGTTTGACATTTTAGGATGATTAAATGCATTATTTACTAAAGTGTAAACAATTAAAATAAATTGTTTATAAATTTAAGAAATATTATTATTTCAATATCACTATACTGAAATATTGGTATGGATTTTATTGTAGAATTTCTACCTTTTTGTGTCGGGTTTACTATTCACGAGTTACTATTTATGAGTTACTATTATATATTACATTTTTTATAACCCTGATGTTGAATTTCTCTTTCACTTGAGTGTAAAGATGGGTAAATTATTGGTATGATCGTGACTGAGGAATATCTTTGGCTAGTAGTGCAAAGATAAATTGTTGACTGGTATGATCATGACCATTGAATTTATAATTGAATATATTTAGCTTAAGTGCAAAGGTGAATTGATCAACATGGTTATAATTATTGTTTATATAATTCTGAATTGATTATATATTTCTTTGAGATATTAATATTTTTGGCATGTTGTGCAAATATGAACTGTTAAGGAATATCTTTGGCCTGTAGTGCAAAGATGAATTGTTGATGAATATCTTTGGCCCGTAGTGCAAAGATGACCTGTTGATGAATATCTTTGGCCTGTAGTGCAAAGATGGTCTATTGACGAATATCTTTGGCCCGTAGTGCAAAGATGAATTTATCAGTATGATTATGGACAGGAAATGTGATTTAGTATAACCATGATCTTTGATGTTTCAGGTAAAGACAGGTGATGAAAATATCCTTCGTCCTAGGTGCGAAGAAAAATTTAGAATCACAATTATGATTATGAGTTATTCATATGATTGTGAAAAGGAACTGTTGAGTGATGTTACAGGGATAAAACATTGTTGATGGATTTTTAACACGGAGAAGATAATGGACTTTATAGTCTATTTGACTCTTCTAATGGATTGCTCGTTCCGCTGCAACTATGGTTGAAAATTTTTATCATCTACCATATGTTCTAAATCTTTGATTTATTACTGTTGAAGGCTATTGATAATTTATTTATCTTTAGTCATGATATTCTTTACTGGGCTAGTTGTGCTCACCTTTTTGTTTCACAATTCCTTTCAGGTAATAAGAGTGTAGCTGGGTCGAGCGGGGGTAACAAGAGAATAGAACGGTGGTCATCATTTAGTAGTTATATTTGGTGAAGAAAATAGGGTGAGGCGAACCCAACGTTGGAAGGGTGTTTCGTCACTATCATACAGGATGTCTAATGACATACAACCTCGTGTCATCATAAGATAGGGTTGTGCTCATCCACTTGCTGAGTATATCTACGAGCACTACCTATATAATCTTGGTGTTTGTTTGAAGTATAATTCTCAATTAGAGACAGTGGAGATAATGATAAGTCAAGAGAAGACTCACCATTGGGAAGAATATGATAGTGATCTTCTCATTTTTCTTTGGAATTTATTGGGTCAACCAAGGATAATTCTGTGGCCATATGATATCTATCATAACCTAGAAGCATGGCCTCCCATGTACGAAGGTTTCCTTGAGCACTTCCCAAAGATTCTAATTTCTAAAACAGTTTTTGACTATACCTTTATGTAAGGTGTCATTGTGAGGTGTTGTCCACGGTTGGGACATGAGTCACATTTGATATATATTTGTATCCAAACTCAGTATATGTGTTGTTATATTTTGCACGATAATTGTTGTAATAAAGTTATAGTTATTTTCTGTACCATGTATTTGGCGACTCAGAATGGGTTGGGTGTTGTATACCTATTTTGGGGGCGTCACATTTGGTATCAGAGCTATAAGTAAAGAGCCCCGAGCCTCTCGCTGGTGACTTCCTGTTGATGGGGGATGCACCGAAGCCAGACTCTCTGTAGGGGACGCCGTTCTGCGATGGCAAACTGATAGGTATCAATGTGAGGTGCTGATACATGATGGTGGACCTGTTTTGGGGTTGTCACAAGTGAAACAGGCGATGACCATCGAGTTGATGGCGAGTAGACTCTAGTACAGGGTGGGACAGACAGTTGGACTGACGGTGGGACCGGCTGTGGGACTGGCGATGATACTACTTACACTTCTGATTTGGGTTGTAGTTAGTTTATCTTTGTATTATAACTTTCATGTATGTACTTGTACAGTCTTTGAGTTTTACGGACTAGAGTTTTGTATATACATATTTGAGGGTTAATAGCAAAAGATATTCGATTATTATAATAATATCGTATCATATTTGATTATTTTTCATTAGTTTATAACAGGTACAAATATGTATATATTTGTAAATGAATAAGAGAATTTTGAAATTTAAAAAAAAAGTTCAAAAAAATAATGTCATTGCCGACAGCAACCCCGTCGCTAATGACCTACAACGACGGTTTTAGCTGTAAGACCCTAATTTTTATGAATAAAGATTTAATTTTCTCGAAATATCTTTTTGAATAATAAGGTATGGATTTGATATAATGTTATAGTTATGGGTAATGTGACGCCCCCAAAATAGGTCCATTCCACCCAACCCATTCTGAGTCGCCAAATACATGGTACAGAAAATAACTACAAATTTATTATTACAATTATCATGCAAAATACAACAACACATATATTGTGAGTTTAAATACAAATATATACCAACAGTGACTCTTATCCCAACCTTGGATAGCACGTCACAATGGAACCTTACATAAAAGTACAGTCAATAATTGTTTTAGAAATTATAATCTTTAGAAAATACTCAAGAAAACCTTCGTACATGGGAGGCCATGCATCTAAGTTATAATATATATCATATGACTGGAGAATTATTCTTGGTTGACCCAATAGACTCCAAAGAAAAATGAGAAGATTACTATCATGTTCTTTCCAATGGTGAGTCTTCTCTTGACATATAATTATCTCCATTGTCTCCAATTGAGAATTATATTTCAACCAAACTCCAAGATTATATAGGTAGTGCTCGTAGATATACTCAGCAAGTGGATGTGCATAACCCTGTCTTATGATAACATGAAGTTGTATGTCATTAGACATCTTGTATGATAGTGGCAAAACACCCTTCCAAAGTTGGGTTCGCCTCATCCTATTTGATTAACCAAATATAACTATTAAATGACGTATAAAATACAACACACTTATCTAAAGTTCTCAATAAAATTATTTTCATACTGTTTTAGGGGAAACCTCAACAGCTATCGACCACTGTTCTATTCCCTTGTAGACCGGGAAGTTCTTCAGAAAATACGTCAGGAAAGTTACTAACAACAGGAATATTATTCAAATCTGACGTGTCTTTATTCAAATCCATAACATGGGCTAAGAAATCTTGACATCCGTTTTTTAATAAACGAATAGCTTTATGGCTTGATATAACAATGATTGATTTTAATGGTTTAGTTGCTTGAATTCGAACAACAGGTTGTTTAGAAATATGAAAACTAACAACCTTACGAAAATAATCAATTTTGGCATGATGAGTAGTTAACCAATCAATCCCGAGCAAGTATCTTTAAAGAGATAAGGTCAACAGGTAATGTAATGGTGCCAACTTGGATCAAACAAGATTTATAAACAGTAAATGTAATGAAAGTTTCTCCTAACGGAGTCTCCACAGATAAATCAAGGTCTAATTTCTCTGGAGTCAAGTTTAAACGTTGAGCACAAGTAGGAGAGATAAATGAATGGGTAGTACCGGTATCTAGTAAGGTATAAACTTCACAAGAATTTATGATTAGCTTACCCGTGATTATCTCGTTTGGGTTCCTCGCATTTTAACCAGTCACGACAAACGCTCTTCCAGGAACCGTTGACTTTGACTTTTTTGGAACAACCTTTTGAGTCACCGTCCCCGCTGAACTTGGTTTCGCTACCGTACATGTGAGACCCCAGATTTTATGAATAAATATTTAATTTTCTCGAAATATTTTTTTTAATATTATGGTGTGGATTTGAGATAATGTTATAGTTGTGGGTAGTATTTATAAATTTTGCAAAGTATGCAAGTTGTCATATTATATTCGATTGGTCATGGAGTATTCTTTGTGTCGGGAAATATTCGTACGATGGCACAATCATTGGTGGACCCCACAACGGAATTATTGTTGGATTGAGAAAACGACAAAAATATTTTTATGAAAATAACGGCGAAAGTTTTACCGTTAATACTGTTGAACTACTTGGTAGTAAAAGTACAGTAATACGCGTGGTTGCATAGTAGCACACGGTATTGATTATTGATGCTTATGTGAGAAGTTACTCAGTTTTGCTTATTTTATAGACTCCCATTTACCTATTTTTCAAAATAATCGGTAGAATTTATTTAAAGGTGGGGCCCACATGTGGGGGCCACATGTGGGGCCCATATGTAGGGGTGCTCATCGGTAAAAAACTGAACCGGTACCGAAAAAACCGAACTGGTATCGATCCAAAATTATCGAAAAAAGAAGAACCGGAACCGGTACCGAATTACCGGTTTCGGTACCGGTTCGGTACGAAATCGGTACCGGTTTTTTCGGTTCGGTTTTCGGTTATACCGCATGCATGGTAATATATATAATTATTAATAAATAATAATAATTAAATAAATTTTTTTAATATATGCCTTTCGTTTTAATGATGGCAAATTGGCAACTTGGATTTATATGATTTTTATATTAACAAATCCACATTCATTATCCATATGAATTAATTACCTGGTGACTCTGGCTGGAGGAATTAGAAATTAGTAGTCTCAAATACATCACACGTGGATCATATAGAAAGTGCAGTTATGTGCAGAGTTGAGTTTGAAGTACTTAAATAAATATATAATTCTAAAACAAGAAATCAACCTATAACAATGTACTACAGATAGTTAGAATCATATTTACAAAATACTATTCTAATTAATTGAAATTGAAATTGCAAGTAGCAGAAGGTTTTGGTCATATACACCAAATGAGGTTATCAGGTTCTTATGTATACATTGCACAAGCATAATGCTTCATGGCTTCTAAATATTTCATACATAAAAAAAAGAGAATTTCGGTTTTTTTCGGTTTTTCGGTTTTTACCGAATTCAAAATTTTTATTACCGGTACCGGTACCGAAAAGTATAAAAAAATCGAAAAATCGGTACCGAAAAAATCAAAACCGAAAAAAACCGGTACCGCCGGTACCGATTTCAACCGGTTCGGTAAAAAAACCGAAAAACCGAATTTTTTGAGCACCCCTACCCATATGTGTTGAAAAACAGATTTTGGAAATGGGGATGAGAGAGAGTTACGTAGGGGAAGGAGTTTATATATATAAGATTGTGATGCGTGTGTATATATATAATATTATATGTGTGAGTGGAGAGTGGTGGAAGAAAAAGAAGATTGAAAGTGATGTGTGTGAGTGGAAATGTAATTATATGAAAGCGATGGGTGTAAGATGTGTTTGTGTGTGATAGTAATGTGTAAGAGTGTAGTAAATTTAATATTGGGTGGGTGGTGGATTGATGTTGGTTATGGGGGAGAAAAATTAAGTGGTGTATATATAATATTGATATATATAAGTTGAAAACATGTGTTTATATATATGTATTATATTTTAATTTTTTTTGACATCTTATTGGTTAGTTGTTTGACTTAGTTGTTAGTTGATTGAAGAAATAATGCTGCAAAATAATTTCGTTCGTGAACAGTGCACTTCCATTCTCCTATAAATATAAGCTCATTCTTTTATTATTTCTTACAAATTCACTGAAACTCTAGAGAGAGAAAATTATAGAGAGAAAGAAGAAAAGTATTCTGCTACTTCCCTACTCTTATATCAAGTTTCTTTTACGATAAGGGATATTATTTGTTGTACCCGTAAGGGGTATTATTTTTTTTGTATTCATGAAGAGAACTTCTGTTATTCTATTATTTATTATTCTGTTGGAATAACCTGTATACGCAGTCTACCCTATACTTGGTGACATTCTTCTATTATTCTGTTGGAACATCCTGTCTGTGTGTTTTACACCGGACCTGGTTCCGTCTTTATTATTATTCTGTTGGAACATCCTGTCTGTGTGTTTTACACCGGACCTGATTCCGTCTTTATTATTATTCTGTTGGAACATCCTGTCTGTGTGTTTTACACCGGACCAAGTTCCGTCTTTATTATTATTCTGTTGGAACATCCTGTCTGTGTGTTTTACACCGGACGTGGTTCCGTCTTTATTATTATTCTGTTGGAATATCCTATCTGTGCATTTTACGCCAGACCTGGTTCCATTATTTATTATTCTGTTGAAATAACCTGTCTGTGCGGTCTATCGCTTGCATGGTGATTTCTTTTGTTATTCCATTCTTTATTATACTCAGTTGGTTAAAACTTTGACTTCTATACTCTATTAAATTAGTGGAATATCTTTGATATTTGCGCTTCATCTAGTATCTTTTCATGGAAATATTCTTCTAAGAATTCTTGAATTTTAAAGCAGTATCATATTGACAATTTGGACGTTGTTAATTCCTGGATAAATTAATTCTTGAACTTGTTTTATTGAATTCTTATATCATTGTCATCATCCTCATGTTTATATTTTGTTGAAAGTCATCTGTGGCCTGTAGTGCATAGATGGACTTGGTATGATTATGACCAGGGATTATTCGGTATAATCATAACCGTAATGTTATAAATGATGTGGAAAAAGTTCTCATTGGCCCGTAGTGCATTGATGGACAGTTTTTGGTATGATTATGGCTATGGATTCTCTTTGGCCGTAGTGCAAAGATGAATTATTTTATGGCATGATCAGGACCGTTGATGAAAACATGATTATCTTTAGCCATAATGCATGGATAATTCGTGGTCGTGATACTAAAGAATATCATTGGCCGTAGTGCAGGGGTGATTCGATAATGTGGATTATTTATTAAGCTGAGTCTCAGCGATAACAGTGATGAAAACCTTTTAAATCATAAAGGATAGTAGATTTTATTTTCTACTTGACTCTTTTAATGGATTGCTTGTTCCGCTGCAGTTAAACTTGATGTCTATTATATTTTATCAGTTTAACATTGTTGGAGACTAATGATAATTTATTCTACATTATCTTAGTCATAATATTTCTTACTGGGCTAGTTGAGCTCACCCTTTCTTTCACTGTTCTCTTTAGGAAATGAGAACGTAGCTGGGACTAGTCGGGGAATAGAGTGATGGTCCTAGATGTTTGCATTAGTAGTCCTCACTATTCTGTGAAATAATGTGATAATAATTGTAATGAGGACTCCTTTTGAGTTTGTATACTCTCTAGTAGACAATCTTTGTATTCAAACTCACAGTTTATGTTTTGTCGTATTGTACACGACAGTTGTATTAGTAAGTTGTATTTGAATTCTGTACCATGTATCTGGCGACCCAAGATGGGTGATGTATACCTAATTTGGGGGCATCACAGCTGGTATCAAAGCTTTGGGATATGATCCCTGGCTAAGATGTGAGGATAGAACTAGGAGGGGAGAGACGGGGAATTCCTTCACTAGTATGACCTACCTAAGTTTATTTGATATTTAATTGGTCGGTCAGAATATAGGAATAATATGTTACATGTCGATTAACCTTTGTTTTGTGGCAGTATTTTCAAATGGCATCCGAAAATGTTGAGAATAGCAATGGAGCACATGAGACTGTGGAGACACCTCTAATCACCAACCAAGATAATGTGATTAGAGATATCCATGTGGTGATTGAGGAATTAAAAGTTGCACTCAAGCTAGTCGCAAAGGTAGCAACTGAGAGTGAGGAAGAAGAGGAACATGAGGAGGATTTATTAGAAGAACTTGGAACCAGTTGCTGCTGGTGCTGACGTCTTCACTTTGTCATTGTTGAATCTCCTTTTTTTGAAATCTCCCCCTGACTCGTTTCTTCTATTCTCTTAGCCATGATTACCACCAGAGTGGTTGTCGCTCTTATCCGTATTCTTCTTTCTCTACTGGTTATCGTTGTTCTGATGACTGCTATCACCGGTATGATCCTAGTTGTGGTCCCTCGGTTGACCGTACCCGTTATCTCGCTCTAATAATTGAGCCCTGTTGAAAATATCTGAATAGAGAGAAAATTTATGAGAAATGAGATATTGACGTATGCCGAGTTTCAAACCTCTCAGAAACATCCGCGTCATACGTTCCTCATTCTCCACCAAATGAGGTGCAAACCTGGATAACTCCGCGAACTTCGCCTCGTACTAGGACACCGTCATGTTGATTTATTCTAATATAATAAACTCTACCTCCTTCATATGACGAACACTTTCAGGAAAGTATTTGTCATTGAACAGTTTCTGAAATGTCTCCCAAGATATGCTGAGCGCGGCTGGATGGGTACGCTTCACAGATTTCCACCAGTAATCTGCCTCATTACGGAACATAAAAGTGGCGAATGGAACTTTTTGTTCCTCCGTGCATCCCAAGACATCAAATATCTTGGTAATTTGCTTGACCCACGTCTCCTCCTTAATCGGATCCGGCTTTCTACAGAATTCTGGTGGTCCCAACTCTTTGAACTGCTTGGCTGTGACCAGCTGTGCGTTGCCATTGTTTCTTCCTATATTTTGAACAGGAATCTCCTTCGTCTGATTTTGCATGAACCGTAAAAAGCTTCTAAACATCTCATCGTTTATCGTCTGCTCAGTGATGTTGTTTACAGGAGGAACATTGCCAGCCTGTTGCACGTTCTCCTCATTGGTGAGCAAAGGTGTCTCCACGGTCTCATTTACTCCACTGTTAACATTCTCAGTCGACATTCTCAAATACTGCCATAAAACAAGGGTTAATTTAACAATTTAACATATCACATAATGTAAGACCCCAACTTTTATAAATAAAGATGAATTTTCTACAAATATCATTTTTGAATATTATGGAGTTAATTTGATATAATGTTATAGTTGTGGGTAATATTTATAAATTTTGCAAAGTACGCAAGTTGTTATATAATTTTCGATTGGTCGGGGAATATTCGTTTTAACAGGGAATATTCGTACAACGGCACAATCATTGGTGGACCCCACAACGGAATTATTGTCGGATTGAGAAAACGACAAAAATATTTTATTAAAAATAACGGGGGAAGTTTTACCATTGATACTGTTAAACTACTCGGTAGTAAAAGTACAGTAATACGTGTGGTTGCATAGTAGGACACGGTATTGATTATTAATGCTTATGTGAGAAGTCACTCAGTTTGATTCAATTATTGTCAGTTAATAATATGAATTATTTATCGATAATGACGTTTTGTTTTATTCGTATTATTAACGTAATTAAACAGAAGCATCTTTTTATAAAAAATAGAATACTTTATTAAAGTTATTCTATAAATGAAATATATTATATTTTATTTAAAAGATTTTTCTTTAAATATGGACCGTCAGATTAAAGTAATCAATCTGGACCGTTCATGGATTAGTTACTATGCATTCTATTTTTCTATAAATAGCAGCTCATTCCTTCAATTTTTCTTACGAATTCACTGAACTCTAGAGAGATAAACTATAGAGAGAAACTATAGAGAGAAAGAGAAGAAGAGTATTCTACTACTTAACTACTTCCTTATTTTAGCTCTTCTTTAAAACGGTAAGGGGTCTTATTCTTTCTTATTCATGAAGAGAACTGTTGTTATTTCATTTTTTATTATTCTGTTGGAATAACCTGTATACGTGGTCTACCATATACTTGGTGACATTCTTCTGTTATTCTTTTGGAACATCCTGTCTGTGTGTTTTACACCGGACCTGGTTCCGTTTTTATTATTATTCTGTTGGAACATCCTGTCTGTGTGTTTTACACCGGACCTGGTTCCGTCTTGTTATTATTCTGTTGGAACATCCTGTCTGTATGTTTTACACCGGACCTGGTTCCATTATTTATTATTCTGTCGGAATATCCTGTCTGTGCGTTTACGCCGGACCAGGTTCCATTATTTATTATTCTATTGGAATAACTTGTCTGTGCGGTCTATCGCATGCCGGGTGATTTCTTTTGTTATTCCATTCTTTACTATACTCAGTTGGTTAAGTTTTAACTTCTATACTCCATGAAATTAGTGGAATATCCTTGATAATTGCGGTTCATCCAGTATCTTTTCATGAAAATATTCTTCTAAGTATTCTTAAATTTTACTCCACAAAGCAGTATCATGTTGACAATTTGGACGTTGTTAATTCTTGGATAAATTAATTCTTGAACTTGTTTTATTGAATTCTTATATCATTGTCATCATCCTCATGTTTATAAAATATTGAAAGTCATCTGTGGCCTGTAGTGCATAGATGGACTTGGTATGATTATGACCAGGGATTATTCGGTATAATCATGACCGTAATGTTACAAATGATGTGGTAAAAGTCCTCATTAGCCCGTAGTGCATTGATGGACAGTTGTTGGCATGATCAAGACCATTAATGAATACACGAATATCCTTGGCCGTAGTGCAGGGGTGATTCGATGATGTGGATTATTTTATTTAGCTGAGTCCCAGCGATAACAGTGTTGAAAAACCTTTTAAATCATAAAAGATAGTAGAGTTACTAACAACAGAAACTCATTCTTCTTTCATTCTCACCAATTCACTAAGACTCACAATAGCATTTATAGAGAGAGAAACTATAGAGAGAAAGAAGAAGAGTATTCTGCTACTTCACTATTCCAGTATCCAGTCTTCTTCTAAGGTAAGGGATATATTTTTTTTTCCAGTATTCGTATGAAATAATATTTTCTTCCATACTCTGTAGTATGTAAGTAATATTATTTCATTTCGTATTCCTAATTCTACACTCATTTTGTTAAAGTATTACTTCTATACTCCGTGAAATTAGTAGAATATCCTTAAAATTTGTGCTTCATCTAGTATCATTTCACAAGGATATTTTTTTGAACATTTTTGTTAAATTTTAAACTTTTCATGCCAGAGTACTATTCATGGGTACTATTCATTTATACAGTATTATTCACAAAGTACTATTCACAAAGTATTATTCACGAAGTACTATTCACGGGATACTATTCTCGAAGTACTATTCACGGGATTACTATTCACCCGGGGTACTATTCATGACAAAAATTAATTTTTTTCTGTCCAAATCATTTTTGATACAATATTATTCTTGACTTTTACTCCACAAATCAGTATCATGTTGATAATTTTGACATTATTGAGTTCTGGAAAAATTAAATTAGAAATCTTTAAAAATTTATCCTTTGCTTTCTTTCAATTAAATTCTTATACCATTGACATCATCCTCATGCTTATATTGTGATGAAAGGCATCTTTAGTCGTAGTGCATAGATGGATTGTTGATTGGTATGATTATGACTAGGGATCATTCGGTATAATCATGACCCATAATGTTCCAAATGATGTGGTAAAAGTCCGCATTGGCCCGTAGTGCATTGATGGACAGTTGCTGGTATGATCATGATAATAGGTGATTACACGAATATCCTTGGCCCATAGTGCATGAATAATTTCGTGGAAGTGATACTAATGAATATCCGTACGACGACACAATCATTGGTGATGTAAGACCCCAAATTATTAATAAATGAAATTTAATTTCTTCTATTTATTATTTTGAAATAGTAAGGGTTGAATTGATTAATGAGGTTAGTTATGGATAAAATGCGTAAATATTTTAAATAAGCAAGTGGATATAAAATATTCATTGTTGTCGGGAAATATTCGTTTGGTCGTGAAATATTCTTCCTATCGGGGAATATTCGTACGACGGCGCAGTCTTTTGTGGGTTCCATAACGGAAAGTGATTGGATGAAGAAAACGACAAGTATAAGTTATTTATAAATAACGGCGTAGTTGTTACCGTTAATACTGTTGGAATACCCCGTGGTAAAAACACAGTAATACGCGTTGTTGCACAGTAGCACACGGTATTGTACCAATTATTGATTCTTACGTAAGAAGGCACTACTCAATAATTGTTACAGTAATTACTGCTCAGTATTTTATTTTATTGATTCAATAATTGCTGCGTTGATATTTTATATTACTTTTGTTTCAATAATTGTCACTACACATTATTTTCCATTATCGGAGCAATAATTCATATTATCTGAATAATATTATTAGATAATATTATTGGCAATGTCTAGAAAGTTCTGTCTAAGGAGAGGTTTGGTCACCTAATTGCGCGCCAGTAAGGAGAAATCCTTATTGGAAAGCCCCCTCTTTCTTGGGAACGGCCTGGTTGTCATGTGACGACCCCAAAATAGGTTCATTCCACCCAACCCATTCTGAGTCGCCAAATGCATGGTACAGAAAAGAACTACAACTTTATTACAACAATTGTCGTGCAAAATACAACAACACATATGCTGTGAGTTTGGATACAAATATATACCAAATGTGACTCATGTTCCAACCGTGGACATCACCTCACAATAACACCTTACATAAAGGTATAGTCAAAAACTGTTTTAGAAATTAGAATCTTTGGGAAGTGCTCAAGGAATCCTTCGTACATGGGAGGCCACGCATCTAGGTTATGATAGATATCATATGGCCACAGAATTATCCTTGGTTGACCCAATAGACCCCAAAGAAAAATGAGAAGATTACTATCATATTCTTCCCAATGGTGAGTCTTCTCTTGACTTATCATTATCTCCACTGTCTCTAATTGAGAATTATACTTCAAACAAACACCAAGATTATATAGGTAGTGCTCGTAGATATACTCAGCAAGTGGATGAGCACAACCCTGTCTTATGATGACACGAGGTTGTATGTCATTAGACATCTTGTATGATAGTAACAAAACACCCTTCCAACGTTGGGTTTGCCTCACCCTATTTTCTTCACCAAATATAACTACTAAATGATGACCACCGTTCTATTCCCTTGTTACCCCCGCTCGACCCAGCTACACTCTTATTACCTGAAAGGAATTGTGAAGCAAAAGGGTGAGCACAACTAGCTCAGTAAAGAATATCATGACTAAAGATAAATAAATTATCAATAGCCTTCATCAGTAATAAATCAGAGATTTAGAACATATGGTAGATGATAAAAATTTCAACCATAGTTGCAGCGGAACGAGCAATCCATTAGAAGAGTCAAATAGACTATAAAGTCTATTATCTTCTCCATGTTAAAAATCCATCAACAATATTTTATCCATGTAAC
This sequence comes from Panax notoginseng, assembly GCA_016801055.1. NCBI lineage: Eukaryota > Viridiplantae > Streptophyta > Magnoliopsida > Apiales > Araliaceae > Panax > Panax notoginseng. Next base: position 142,432,184 of record CM029023.1, read on the forward strand.
ATCACTCAACAGTTCCTTTCCACAATCATATGAATAACTCATAATCATAATTGTGACTATAAATTTTTCTTCGCACCCAGGACGAAGAATATTTTCATCACCTGTCTTTACCTGAAACATCAAAGATCATGGTTATACCAAATCACAGTTCCTGTTTATAATCATACTAACAAATCCATCTTTGCACTACGGGCCAAAGATATTCATCAACAAACCATCTTTGCACTACGGGCCAAAGATATTCAACAACAGTTCATCTTTGCACTACAGGCCAAAGATATTCATCAACAGGCCGTCTTTGCACTACATGCCAAAGATATTCATCAACAATTCATATTTGCACTACAGGCCAAATATATTCATATCTCAAAGAAATATATAATCATTTCAGAATTTATATAAACAATAATTATAACCATGTTGATCAATTCACCTTTGCACTTAAGCTTAAGATATTCAATTATAAATTCAATGGTCATGATCATACCAGTCACAATTCAACTTTGCACTACAGGCCAAAGAGAACCCTAGTCATGATCATACCAATAATCTACCCATCTTTACACTCCAGTGAAAGAGAATTTCAACATCAAGGTTATAAAAATGTTATATATGATGATAAAAATAATATGATCAACATATAGTTTTAATCTCAAGAGTAATATTCGTAACTCATGAATAGTAAATCGTGAATAGTAACTCATGAATAGTAACTCGACACAAAAAGGTAGAAATTCCACAATAAAATTCATACCAGTATTTCGGTATAATGATATTGAAAGAATAATATTTCTTAAGCTTATAAACAATTTATTTTAAATTGTTTACACTTTACTAAATAATGCATTTAATCATTCTAAAATACCAAACTCATAAGATTTTATCACCAATAATCAAAACCCTCATCAAAAATCTGCATATACCTCATATAGGATTCTCAAGCCATAAAATTCTATTTTCCAATTTTCTTACTTCACATAACATATTTAATTCATTTACTCATAACTAGTCCATTTTCATGAAAAATACCAAATCAGTTCCAAAAAATATTTTTTTTTCTGGAATTTAGCATAATATAGTCCCATAGTGAACATATATTTTTCTCAGAATTTTTAAAAGTCATTTACTATTTTTCATATGGCCAAAATAGCCAAATATTTAGACATTTATCAAAAATTGTACTTTTGTCTAAAAATTCTGAAATTTACAGAGTATACTTCTATCATACACATGTACTCCCAATAAAAATTTCATCAATTTTGGAGTTAACCACAAGGAATTATAAGCGGTTACTTTTAAAATAGTCTTTTCCTGTAAGATTCATAACTCTTAATCTATACATCCAAAAATCACCATTTTTGGACACAATCAATAAAACTCATCAAAATAACATTTCAAATTTTTCCATAATTTTTGAAGATCAGAAAAATTACGAAACTGAAAATCATAACAATCCTTAAAATCCATTACTATCCCTTACTATCCCTTACTATCCCTTACTATCCCTTACCTCAAAAGAGCAGTACTTCTGACTGGATATCGGATATAATGCTGAAGGAAACTTGCACTGATGAATAGTAACTCACCAAGTATCTAAAAACTCACAAAATATGCTTCATAATATAGAGAGAGAAAGAGAGAAAGCTTATGTTTCTGGTGTGATTTTCAATTCTAACTTAGCCCTCTATTTATAGAAAAATTTTGGTAGGTTTGACCTGCAACCTGATGGCTTTACCTGCTACTATTCCCACCCACCACATTTGAAATATAATTCAGCACATTTCTTCACCAACCACAAGTGGGCCCCACCAATTTTAGAATTTTCCACCAAAATGATAAACTCCGAAAATTCAACAATTTCTGAACCAGTCATCTCGTAAAATTCATAATAAATCATACGTTCATTTTTAACGGTTCAAAATTTGTGGGCATATACTCAACTTATATATGTATAACATATCCAAAAATTACCACGATCCAACGGTCGGATTAAAAATTATAACCCCCGCAAAATATCTCAAAAACCCTGATTTTTAATACCTCCATTCCGACAAAAATACGGATAAAAACCTCAACATTAACTCCTTCATTTTTAACCACAAAAATATATCCCTCGTTTATATCCACATAAAATAAATATTTCTTTATCATATGAATCAATAATTAATTATTCACAAATAATATTACAGAATCACATTTATGACAACCAGGCCGTTCCCAGGAAAGAGGGGGCTTTCCAATAAGGATTTCTCCTTACTGGCGCGCAATTAGATGACCAAACCTCTCCTTAGACAGAACTTTCTAGACATTGCTAATAATGCTATCTAATAATATTATTCAAATAATATGAATTATTGATCTGATAATAGAAAATACTGTGCAGCAACAATTATTGAAACAACAATAATATAAAATATCAACGCAGCAATTATTGAATCAATAAAATAAAATATTGAACAGTAATTACTGTAACAATTATTGAGTAGTGCCTTCTTACGTAAGAATCAATAATTTCAAAAATACTATGCAATACCGTGTGCTACTGTGCAATAACGCGTATTACTGTATTTTAACCACCGGGTATTCCAACAGTGTTAACGGTAACAACTACGCCGTTATTTATAAAAACTTAAATTTTTATCGTTATCGTCATCCGACAGTTATTCGTTATGGGGCCCACAAATAGCTGCGCCGTCGTACGAATATTCCCCGACAGAAAGAATATTCTACGACCAAACGAATATTCCCCGACAACAATGATTATTTTATAACAACTTGCTTATTTTGAAAAAAATATTCACATTTCACCCGTAACTTTAAACTTTTATCAATTTAACCATTTACTGAATAGTAATTATAAGAAAAATTGAATACTTTTATTTCATAAAATTCGGGGTCTTACATGTCATTATTGTGATTTTGTAATATTATTTATGAATAATTAATTATTGATTTATATGATGAGAAAAATATTGATTTTATGTGAATATAGATGGAGAAAACTTTTAAAGTGACAATTGTTGAAAATTGATATTTTATCTTTTCTGATAAAAAAATATTTTGTTATATTATTATAATATAATAATGATGATATTTTTATAATGAATGTGGGATATATGAGTATATGAGGAGGAACAGTATTTTTGATACAAAAATTGTTTAAAACATGTTAAACATGTCTGTGGACCTATTTCTTGACTGAAATTTGATTATAGCTTGTAGAATCGCCCGTTTGTGAATTTCGGTCAATTTCTGTTTGAAATTTGAAAAAACTTTCTTTTGCAAAATTGTAGAGAATTGAATTTCCTACAAAAATTCGCGAGATTCGAATTTTCTGATAAAATGGGTATTTATTATGAATTATTGAAGTTCCAGAGTTTCGAAATAATTAATTTTTGGAAGTTTAAAATTTTTTAAATAACAAAAATGTTTTTTTCATTATGGTGTGTTCCACATGTGTGTTGAATGGGCTGATTTAAGATTTTCTACGGTTGGCTTGAAAATTTATATAAATATATTATTAATTTTTTAATTTTTCTGCTTTGGTGTTCTAAGCATTTTCCTATAAATAGGGTGCTTAGGTTAGAATTGAAAATCACACCAGAAACTAAAGATTTCTCTCTCTTTCTCTCTCGATATATTGAGTGTATTCTTGTGAGTATTTTAATTCTTTGAGTGTTGTTATACGGTGCAAGTTCAAGTCATAGCCTATATCCAGTGTTTCAACTAGAAGTACTGTCTGTACGAGGTAAGAGATATTATTTTTTCTTAAATGATATTATTTTCTTCAATATCATTATGCCGAAGTATTATCTGAATTTTTATCAAATATGGAACTTTATGTGTCGGAGTTACTATTCACGTATACGGCACTATTCACGAATACAACACTATTCACAGAAAAATTAAATTTTCGTTTTTCGTCCAAAATATCTATTATGGATACTAGCTTTGATTGTATCCATATTTTGATCATTCTTGAATTTTACTCTACTATGATGACGTATGAGGTATTTTTAGACATGGATAAACTAAAATACGAATTCTTAATATTTGTTATTTTGTTTTACTGGATTAATATTTTTTAAAATATTTTTCATCAGCTTCAGTCCTAAATGATGATATTACTGAATATCTTTGGCCTGTAGTGTAAAGATGAATGATTTCTGATGAATATCTTTGATCCGTAGTGCAAAGATGAACAGGTGTTTAGATGAACATGACCAACTGATGAATATCTTTGGCTTGTAGTGCAAAGATGAATATTGATTGATGTTACAGGAATAAAATGTTGATGATGAACTTTTAAATTCATAGATAATAGTAGATTTCATTCTCTACGTAACTCTTATATGAATTATTATTTCTCGCTGCAAATATTGATTTAGAACTTGTTGTCTATTGTATTCTATTAAATTTTTCCCTGTTGAGGACTAACGATAATATATTCTATATTATCTTAGTCATAATATTCTTTACTGGGCTAGTTGAGCTCAACCTTTTCCTTTTGTTCCATTTTTCTTCTCAGGAGGCGAGAATGTAGCGAGTACTAGTCGGGATATGGAATGAAGGTTCTAGAAAGTCGTTTTAGTAGTTCTCACCATTTTTGTATAATAATGTATCAATAATTATAATGAGGACTTATATGAGTGTGGATATTGTCTAGATGACAATATTTGTATTTAAACTCACAGTTTTTATGTTGTATTAAAAAAGTTGTAGTTGTATCTGTACCATGTATTTTGACGACTCAGAATGGGTGTTGTATATTTATTTTGGGGGCGTCACAGTTGGTATCAGAGCTTAGGGATATGATCTCTGGCGGAGATCGGAGAATAGAACTAGGAGAGGAGAGACGAGTAAATCCTTCGCTAGTGTGTCCTACCTAAGCTTATTTGTTGGTCGGTTATAATATAGGGATATTATGTGATATGTTAATTTGTTAAATTAACCCTTGTTTTGTGGCAGTATTGAGAATGTCGATTGAGAATGTTAACAGTGGAGTAAATGAAACCGTGGAGACGCCTGTACTCACCAACGAGGAGAACGTGGAACAGGCTGACAATGTTCTTCCTGTGAACAACACCAATGAGCAGATGATGAACGATGTGATGTTTAGAAGCTTTTTGCAATTCATGCAAAACCAGACGAAGGAGACTCGTGTTCAAAATACAGGAGGAAATGATAGCAATTCACGGTTTGTCACAGCCAAGCAGTTCAAAGAATTGGGACCACCAGAATTTAACGGAAAGCCGAATCCGATCATGGCAGAAACGTGGGTCAAGCAAATTACCAAGATATTCGATGTCTTGGGATGCACGGAGGAACAGAAGGTTCCATTTGCCACCTTTATGTTCCGTGGCGAGGCAGACTACTGGTGGGAGTCTATGAAACGTACTCAGTCTTGGGAGATATTTCAAAAACTGTTCAATGACAAGTACTTTCCTGAAAGTATTCGTCATATGAAGGAGGTAGAATTTATTAGACTGGAGCAGAATAACATGACGGTGTCCCAGTACGAGGCGAAGTTTACAGAGTTGTCCAGGTTTGCACCTCATTTGGTGGAGAATGAGGAACGTATGACACGAATATTTTTGAGAGGTTTGAAACCCGACATACGTCAATATCTCATTTCACATAAATTTTCTCTCTATTCAGATGTTGTCAACAGGGCTCAATTATTAGAGCGAGATAATGAGTACGTTCAACCGAGGGACCATAACCAGGATCATACCGGTGACAGCAGTCATCAGAACAACGATAACCAGCGGAGAAAGAAAAATACGGACAAGAGCGGCAACCACTCTGGTGGTAATCATGGCCATGAGAATAGAAGAAGCGAGTCGAGAGGAGATTTTAAAAAGAGGAGATTCAATAATGACAATACGAAGACGTCGGCACCAGCAGCAACTAGTTCCAAGGGAGGAGAACGACCACTGGTCATATGCTATATGTAAGATCCCAACTTATTAATGAATAAAATCATATTTTCTCTAAATATTATTGTGAATAATAAGGGGTTAATTTGATATAATACTTTGGTTATGGGTGAAATGTACAAATTTTGCAAAATAAGCAAGTGGTTATAAAATATTCATTTTGTCGGGGAATATTCGTTTGGTCGTGGAATATTCTTGCTGTCGGGGAATATTCGTATGACGGCGCAGCCTTGTGTGGGCCCTATAACAGAAAGCGATTGGATGAAGAAAACGACAAGTATAAGTTAATTATAAATAACGGCGTAGTTGTTACCGTTAATACTGTTGGAATACCCGGTGGTTAAAATACAGTAGCACACGGTATTGCACCAATTATTGATTCTTACGTAAGAAGGCACTACTCAATAATTGTTACAGTAGTTATTGTTCAATATTTTATTTTATTGATTCAATAATTACTGCGTTGATATTTTATATTACTGTTGTTTCAATAATTATTGCTGCACATTATTTTCCATTATTAGATCAATAATTCATATTATTTGAATAATATTATTAGATAACATTATTGGCAATGTCTAAAAAGTTCTGTCTAAAGAGAGGTTTGGTCATCTAATTGCGCGCCAGTAAGGAGAAATCCTTATTGGAAAGCCCCCTCTTTCCTGGGAACGGCCTAGTTGTCATAAATGTGATTCTGTAATATTATTTGTGAATAATTAATTATTGATTCATATGATAAGAAAATATTTATTTTATGTGGATATAAATGAGGGATATATTTTTGTGGTTAAAAATGAAGGAGTTAATGTTGAGGTTTTTAACAGTATTTTTGTCGGAATGGAGGTATTAAAAATCAGGATTTTTGAGATATTTTGCTAGGATTATAATTTTTAATCCGACCGTTGGATCGTTATAATTTTTGGATATGTTATACATATATAAGTTGAGTATATGTCCACAAATTTTGAACCGTTAAAAATGAACGTATGATTTATTATGAATTTTACGAGATGACTGGTTCAGAAATTGTTGAATTTTCGGAGTTTATCATTTTGGTGGAAAATTCTAGAATTAGTGGGCCCCACTCTTGGTTGGTGAAGAAATGTGCTGAGATTTTTATTCAAATGTGGTGGGTGGGAATAGTAGCAGGTAAAGCCATCAGGTTGCAGGTTAAGTCTGCTTCGGCGTGCTAACATTTTCTTATAAATAGATGGCTAAGTTAGAATTGAAAATCACACCAGAAATAATTTTTCTCTCTTTCTCTCTCTAGATTATTGAGTGTATTTTGTGAGTATTTAGATACTTTGAGAGTTTCTATTTATCAGAGCAAGTTTCTTTCAGTCTTATACCGGTATTCCGACCAGAAGTACTGATATTTTGAGGTAAGGGATATTATTTTCTTCTTAAATGATATTATTTTCTTCAATATCATTATGCTAAAATATTGATATGAGTTTTTATCAAATTTGGAACTTTTTATGTCGGAGTTACTATTCACGTATACGGTACTATTCACGTATACGGTACTATTCACGAATACGGCACTATTCACCGAAAAATAAAATTTTTTCTTTTTGTCCAAGATGTCTATTATGGTTACTATCTTTGATTGTATCCATGTTTTGATCTTTATTTTTGAATTATGCTTCACAATTGATTATTATGAAGTATTATTGATCTTGGATAAACTGTTATACGAATCCCTAATATTTGTCCTTCTGTCACACTGGATTCGTTCTCTTTAAAATATTTTTCATCATCCTCAGTCCTAAATGATGATATTACTGAATATCTTTGGCCTGTAGTGCAAAGATGTATGATTACCTGATGAATATCTTTGGCCTGTAGTGCAAAGATGAACAGGTATTGAGATGAACATGACCGACTGGTGTTACAAATGAATATCTTTGGCCTATAGTGCAAAGATGAATATTTGATTCAAGATGTATATTGATTGATGTTACAGGGATAAAATATTGATGATGGACTTTTAAATCTTAGAAGATAGTAGAATTCTTTCTCTGCTTGACTCTTCTAATGGTTTGCTGTTTCCGCTGCAGTTGTTGATCTAAAACTTGTTGTCGATTATATTCTATCAGATTTTTCCCTGTTGAAGACTAACGATAATTTGTTGTATATTATCTTAGTCATAATATTTTTTACTGGGCTAGTTGAGCTCACCCTTTTCCTTTTTGTTCCATTTTTTTTCTCCGGAGGTGAGAACATAGCAGGATCTAGTCGGGGTATGGAGTGATGGTTCTAGAACGATATTTTAGCAGTCCTCACTATTTCTGTAAAATAGTGTTTAAATAATTGTAATGAGGACTTATTTGAGTGTGAATATTGTCTAGAAGATAATATTTGTATTTAAACTTACAGTATGTGTTGTCGTATTTTGCACGATAATTGTATTATTGAAGTTGTAGTTTGCTTTCTGTACCATGTATTTGGCGACTCAGAATGGGTGTTGTATATCTATTTTGGGGGCGTCACACTATAAGTGCGGAAAAGAAGGACATATCAGCCCAAACTGCCCACAACAGTTTAAGGTATGTTATAAATGTGGAAAGGAAGGACATATCGATCGAGATTGCACTCTAGCGAAACCAAGTCCAGCGGGGATGGTGACTCAAAAGGCTATCCCAGAAAAGTCAAAGTCAACGGTTCCTGGAAGAGCGTTTGTCGTGACTGGTCAACATGCGAGAAACCCAAACGAGGTGATCACGAGTATGATAATCATAAATTCATGCGAAGTTTATACCTTACTAGATACCGGTGCTACCCATTCATTTATTTCTCCTGTTTGTGCTCAACGTTTAAACTTGACTCCGGAGAAATTAGACTTTGATTTATCTGTGGAGACTCTATTAGGAGAAACTTTCATCACATCCACTGTTTATAAATCTTGTTTGATCCAAGTTGGCACCATCACCTTACCTGTTGACCTTATCTCTTTAAAGATACTTGCATTTGACGTGATTTTAGGGATTGATTGGTTAACTACTTATCATGCCAAAATTAATTATTTTTGTAAGGTTGTTAGTTTTCATATTCCTAAGCAACCTGTTGTGCGAATTCAAGCAACTAAGCCATTAAAATCAATTACTGTTATATCAAGTCATAAAGCTATTTATTTATTTAAAAACGGATGTCAAGCTTTCTTAGCCCATGTTATGGATTTGAATAAAGACACATCAGATTTGAATAATATTCCTGTTATTAGTGACTTTCCTGACGTATTTCCTGAAGAACTTCCCGGTCTACCCCCAGAATGTGAAGTTGAATTCTTTATAGATCTTGAACCTAGTACAAAACTCATTTCTAAAACTCCATATCGAATGACTCCTATTGAACTTCAGGAGTTAAAGGTCCAATTACAGGAGTTGTTGGACATCGATTTCATTCGTCCTAGTACATCTCCTTGGGGTGCTCCTGTTTTATTCGTAAAGAAGAAAGACGGGAGTATGCGACTTTGTATCGACTACCGGAAATTAAACCATGTCAATATTAAGAATAGGTATCCGCTACCTCGTATTAATAACCTGTTTGACCAGTTACAAGGAGCACAATTCTTTTCAAAAATTGATCTTCGTTCTAGATATCATCAGCTAAAGATTAGAACTGAGGATAATCTAAAGACTGCCTTTAGAACTCGGTACGGGCATTATGAATTCTTAGTCATGTCTTTCGGATTGACTAATACTCCTGCAGCTTTCATGGATATGATGAACCGAGTATTCAAAGAATATTTGGATTAGTTCGTTGTTGTCTTTATTGATGACATCCTCATATATTCCAAAAGTCGTAAAGATCATGAGCACCATTTGAAGCTGGTACTCCAAAGGCTTCGTGATAACAAGCTATATGCCAAGTTAACGAAATACGAGTTCTGGCTTGAGGAAGTAGCATTCCTTGGGCACGTGGTGTCAAAACATGGAGTATCTGTTGACCCGGCGAAGATTGAAGCAATACAAAGTTGGGAGCAACCGAAATCGGCGACCGAAGTACGTAGCTTTTTGGGCTTAGCTGGTTATTATCGGAGATTTATGGAAGGATTTTCTCGAATCGCTACTCCATTAACTCAGCTAACTCGGAAGGATACAAAATTCGTATAGAGTGAGGAATGGGAGAAGAGTTTCCAAGAGCTTAAGAGGAGACTCATTTCGGCACCTGTTTTGACCATTTCATCTGGTTCGGATGGATTTGTTATCTACAGTGATGCCTCAGGCAAAGGGCTAGGATGTGTTCTCATGCAACGTGAGAAACTTATAGCCTATGCCTCACAACAACTTAAGGAATATGAGAGGAATTATCCTACTCATGATCTAGAGTTGGCAACAGTCGTTTTCGCGCTAAAGATCTGGAGGCACTATCTATATGGGGAGAAAGTGGAGATATATTCAGATCATAAAAGCCTCAAATATTTATTCAGTCAAAAAGAACTCAGTATGCGGCAACGACGTTGGCTCGAGCTGTTGAAAGACTACGACCATACCATTCAATACCATCCTGGAAAAGTGAACGTGGTAGCCGACGCATTAAGTAGAAGATCATACGCGAGAACAAGTGCGATGTTGTCAACACAAAGGCCCATTTGGTGTGATTTACAAAAGATGAAGATAGAATTCAAGACTCCAGGGACCCATGCAATGATATCAAGTATACGTATAGAACTAATTTTAATCGAAAAAGTTAAAGTTGCACAAGCCACAGACCCGGAGCTGATGCGTATAAAGAAGAAAGTGCAAGAAGGTGCTATTCCAGAAGCAAGAATCGATGAAGAAGGAATACTTCGAGTCCACTCCAGACTTTGTGTTCCTAACAATTCTGATTTGAAGTACAAGATCATGATGGAGGCACATAATACACCGTTTGCAATTCATCCTGGAAGTACCAAAATGTATCGTGATCTTTGACATACATTTTGGTGGAACAATATAAAGAAAGAGATTGCAAAGTTTATCTCAAGGTGTTTAACTTGTCAACGTGTAAAGGCGGAGCATCAAGTACCAAAGGGTCCATTGCAACCACTTGAGATTCTGAAATGGAAGTGGGAACATATTACCATGGATTTCGTTACGGGTCTTCCCACGGTTTCTCAAGGCATAAATGTTATTTGGGTTATTGTTGATAGATTAACCAAGTCTGCTCATTTTTTGCCGATACGGGACTCTTATTCCCTTGAACATCTTGCTCGTATGTACGTAGATGAGATTGTGAGATTGCATGGCATGCCAGTATCCATAGTTTCGGATCGTGACCCAAGATTCATTTCACGATTTTGGATTATCTTGCAAAAAGCTATGGGCACGGATTTACGATTCAGTTCAGCATACCATCCTCAAACGGACGGGCAATCAGAGAGAACTATTCAAACTCTTGAAGATCTATTAAAATTTTGTGTCCTAGATTTCAAAGGGAGTTGGGATAAGTACCTATCATTGGTGGAATTCTCTTACAACAACAGTTATCAGGCAACTATAGGTGTGGCTCCATTTGAAGCATTATATGGACGAAAGTGTCGCTCTCCAATATGTTGGGATGAGGTGGGAGAAGAAACATCGTTGGCACCCGAGTTGGTACGTATGACTACGGAAAAGATCCAAATGATTCGACAACGTATACAAACGGCACAGGATCGACAAAAGAGTTATACGGATCTTCATCGAAAGGACGTGAAATTTAATATTGGGGATCATGTATTATTGCGTGTGGCTCCATGGAAGGGAGTTACAAGATTTGGAAAAAGAGAAAAGCTCAATCAACGATTTATTGGTCCATTTTAGATTCTTGACCGAGTAGGAAATGTGGCCTATAGACTCGCGTTACCTCCAAGTATGTCTGGTGTTCATAATGTTTTTCATATATCTGTGCATCGTAAATATGTGAAAGACCGAAACCATGTCATTGAGTTAGAACCGGACGAGATAGCTGAAGATTTAACGTACGAGGAAGTACCTGTCAAGATCTTGGATAGGAAAGAGCATGTCCTACGCGCAAAGGTCATATCACAAGGTCCTCTATTTATTATTTTGAAATAGTAAGGGTTGAATTGATTAATGAGGTTAGTTATGGATAAAATGCGCAAATATTTTAAATAAGCAACTGGATATAAAATATTCATTGTTGTCGGGGAATATTCGTTTAGTCGTGGAATATTCTTCCTGTCAGAAAATATTCGTATGATGGAGCAGTCTTTTGTGGGCCCCATAACGGAAAGTGATTGGATGAAAAAAACGACAAGTATAAGTTGTTTATAAATAACGACGTAGTTGTTACCGTTAATGTATGACCCCAACTTATTAATGAATAAAATCAAATTTTCTCTAAATATTATTGTGAATAATAAGGGTTAATTTGATATAATACTTTGGTTATGGGTGAAATGTGCAAATTTTGCAAAATAAGCAAGTGGTTATAAAATATTCATTTTGTCGGGGAATATTCATTTGGTCGTGGAATATTCTTGCTGTCGGGAAATATTCATACGACGGCGCAGCCTTGTGTGGGCCCCATAACGGAAAGCGATTGGATAAAGAAAACGACAAGTATAAGTTGTTTATAAATAACGGCGTAGTTGTTACCGTTAATACTGTTGGAATACCCGGTGGTTAAAATACAGTAGCACACGGTATTGCACCAATTATTGATTCTTACGTAAGAATGCACTACTCAATAATTGTTACAGTAGTTACTATTCAATATTTTATTTTATTGATTCAATAATTGTTGCGTTGATATTTTATATTATTGTTGTTTCAATAATTGTTGTTGCACAGTATTTTCTATTATCAGATCAATAATTCATATTATTTGAATAATATTATTAGATAACATTATTGGTAATGTCTAGAAAGTTCTGTCTAAGGAGATGTTTGGTCATCTAATTGCGCGCCAGTAAGGAGAAATCCTTATTGGAAAGCCCCCTCTTTCCTAAGAACGGCCTAGTTGTCATAAATGTGATTCTGTAATTTTATTTGTGAATAATTAATTATTGATTCATATGATAAGGAAATATTTATTTTATGTGGATATAAATGAGTGATATATTTTTGTGGTTAAAAATGAAAGAGTTAATGTTGAGGTTTTTATCAGTATTTTTGTCGGAATGGAGGTATTAAAAATCAGGATTTTTGAGATATTTTGCGGGGATTATAATTTTTAATCCGACCGTTGGATCGTGGTAATTTTTGGATATGTTATACATATATAAGTTAAGTATATGTTCACAAATTTTGAACCGTTAAAAATGAACGTATGATTTATTATGAATTTTACGAGATGACTGGTTCAGAAATTGTTGAATTTTCGGAGTTAATCATTTTGGTAGAAAATTCTAGAATTGGTGGGCCCCACTCTTGGTTAGTGAAAAAATGTGCTGAGATTTTTATTCAAATATGGTGGGTGGGAATAGTAGCAGGTAAAGCCATCAGGTTGCAGGTTAAGTCTGCTTCGGCGTGCTAACATTTTCCTATAAATAGAGGGCTAAGTTAGAATTGAAAATCACACCAGAAATAAGTTTTTTCTCTTTCTCTCTCTAGATTATTGAGTGTATTTTGTGAGTATTTAGATACTTTGAGAGTTTCTATTCATCAGAGCAAGTTTCTTTCAGCCTTATACCGGTATTCCGACCAGAAGTACTGATATTTTGAGGTAAGGGATATTATTTTCTTCTTAATGATATTATTTTCTTCAACATCATTATACTGAAATATTGATATGAGTTTTTATCAAATTTGGAACTTTTTGTGTCGGAATTAATATTCACGTATACGGCACTATTCACGTATACGGTACTATTCACGAAACTATTCACCAAAAAATAAAATTTTCCCTTTTTGTCCAAGATGTCTATTATAGTTACTATCTTTGATTGTATCCATGTTTTGATCATTATTTTTAAATTCTGCTTCACAATTGATTATTATGAAGTATTATTGATCTTGGATAAACCGTTATACGAATCCCTAATATTTGTCCTTCTGTCTCACTGGATTCGTTTCCTTTAAAATATTTTTCATCATCCTCAGTCCTAAATGATGATACTACTGAATATCTTTGGCCTGTAGTGCAAAGATGAATGATTAACTGATAAATATCTTTGGCCCGTAGTGCAAAGATGAACAGGTGTTGAGATGAACATGACCGACTGGTGATACAAATGAATATCTTTGGCCTGTAGTGCAAAGATGAATATTTGGTTAAAGATGATTATTAATCGATGTTACAGGGATAAAATATTGATGATGGACTTTTAAATCTTAGAAGATAGTAGAATTCTTTCTCTACTTGACTCTTCTAATGGTTTGCTGTTTCCGCTGCAGTTGTTGATCTAAAACTTGTTGTCGATTATATTCTATCAGATTTTTCCCTGTTGAAGACTAACGATAATTTGTTGTATATTATCTTAGTCATAATATTCTTTACTGGGCTAGTTGAGCTCACCCTTTTCCTTTTTGTTCCATTTTTCTTCTCAGGAGGTGAGAACATAGCAGGATCTAGTCGGGGTATGGAGTGATGATTCTAGAAAGATGTTTTAGCAGTCCTCACTATTTCTGTAAAATAGTATTTGAATAATTATATTGAGCACTTATTTGAGTGTGGATATTGTCTAGAAGACAATATTTGTATTTAAACTCACAGTATGTGTTGTCATATTTTGCACGACAATTGTATTATTGAAGTTGTAGTTTGCTTTCTGTACCATGTATTTGGCGACTCAGAATGGGTGTTGTATACCTATTTTGGGGGCATCACAGTTAATACTGTTGGAATACCCGGTGGTTAAAATACAGTAATACGCGTTGTTGCACAGTAGCACACGGTATTGCACCAATTATTGATTCTTACGTAAGAAGACACTACTCAATAATTGTTACAGTAATTACTGTTCAGTATTTTATTTTATTGATTCAATAATTGTTGCGTTGATATTTTATATTACTTTTGTTTCAATAATTGTCACTACACAGTATTTTCTCTTATCGGAGCAATAATTCATATTATCTGAATAATATTATTAGATAACATTATTGGCAATGTCTAGAACATTCTGTCTAAGGAGAGGTTTGGTCACCTAATTGCGCGCCAGTAAGAAAAAATCCTTATTGGAAAGCCCCCTCTTTCCTTGGAACGGCCTGGTTGTCATTATTGTGATTCTGTAATATTATTTATGAATAATTAATTATTGATTTATATAATGAGAAAAATATTGATTTTATGTTGATATAGATGGAGGAAATTTTTAAAGTGACAATTATTAAAAATTAATATTTTATCTTTTTTGATAAAATAATATTTTGTTATATTATTATAATATAATAATGATGATATTTTTATAATGAATGTGGGATATATGAGTATATGAGGAGGAATAGTATTTTTGTTATAAAAGTTGTTTAAAACATGTTAAACATGTATGTGGACCCATTTCTTGACTGAAATTTGATTATATCCTGTAGAATCGCCCGTTTGTGGATTTCGGTCAATTTCTGTTTGAAATTTGGAAAAACTTTCTTTTGTAAAGTTGTAGAGAATTGAATTTCCTATAAAAAAAACGCGAGATTCGAATTTTCTGATAAAAAGGATATTTATTATAAATTATTGAAGTTCCAGAGTTTCGAAATAATTAATTTTTGGAAGTTTAAAATTTTTTAAATAACAAAAACGTTTTTTTCATTATGGTGTGTTCCACATGTGTGTTGAATGGGCTGATTTCAGATTTTCTACGGTTGGCTTGAAAATTTATATAAATATTTTATTAATTTATTAAATTTTCTGCTTTGGTGTTCTAAGCATTTTCCTATAAATAGGGTGCTTAGGTTAGAATTAAAAATCATACCAGAAACTAAAGATTTCTCTCTCTTTCTCTCTCGATATATTGAACATATTCTTGTGAGTATTTTAATTCTTTGAGTGTTGCTATACGGTGCAAGTTCAAGTCATAGCCTATATCCAGTGTTTCAACTAGAAGTACTGTCTTTACGAGGTAAGGGATATTATTTTTTCTTAAATGATATTATTTTCTTCAATATCATTATGCCGAAGTATTGATCTAAATTTTTATCAAATTTGAAACTTTTTGTGTCGGGGTTACTATTCACGTATACGGCACTATTCACGAATACGGCACTATTCACAGAAAAATTAAATTTTCGTTTTTTGTTCAAAATATCTATTATGGATACTAGCTTTGATTGTATCCATGTTTTGATCATTCTTGAATTTTACTCTACTATGATGACTTATGAGGTATTTTTGGACATGGATAAACCGAAATACGAATCCTTAATATTTGTTATTTTGTTTCACTGGATTTGTTTCTTTAAAATATTTTTCATCATCCTCAGTCCTAAATGATGATATTACTGAATATCTTTGACCTGTAGTGCAAAGATGAATTATTTCTGATGAATATCTTTGGCCCGTAGTGTAAAGATGAACAGGTGTTTAGATGAACATGATCAACTGATGAATATCTTTGGCTTGTAGTGCAAAGATGAATATTGATAGATGTTATAGGGATAAAATGTTGATGATGGACTTTTAAATTCATAGATAATAGTAGATTTCATTCTCTACGTAACTCTTCTATGAATTATTATTTTTCGCTGCAAATATTGATTTAAAACTTGTTGTCTATTGTATTCTATTAGATTTTTTCCTGTTGAGGACTAACGATAATTTGTTTTATATTATCTTTGTCATAATATTCTTTACTGGCCTAGTTGAGCTCAACCTTTTTCTTTTGTTCCATTTTTCTTTTTCAGGAGGTGAGAACGTAGCGAGTACTAGTCGGGGTATGGAATGAATGTTCTAGAAAGTCGTTTTAGTAGTCCTCACCATTTTTGTATAATAATGTATCAATAATTGTAATGAGAACTTATTTGAGTGTGGATATTGTCTAGATGACAATATTTGTATTTAAACTCACAGTTTTTATGTTGCATTAAAAAAGTTTTAGTTGTATCTGTGCCATATATTTTGACGACTCAGAATGGATGTTGTATACCTATTTAGGGGGCGTCACAAGTGGACCCCGCAACGGAATTACTTTCGAAGTTATAAAACGACATAAATAACTTTTTTTTAAAATAACGGCAAAAGTTTTATCGTTAACTGTTGAAATACCCGGTGATAAAAGTACAGTAATATGCGTGGTTGCATAGTAGCACATGGTATTGATTATTGATGATTACGTGAGAAGTCACTCAGTTTATTTCAATTATTGCCACAGTAATTGCTGCATAGTATCTCACGTTATTGATTCAATTATTGTCACAATAATTTATATTATTAAATCAAAAATTGAAACGACAAAGTTATTCATATTATTATTTGCATTATTGATAATGTGTAGAAAGTTATGTCGAAAAAAGGGGTTTGGTCACCTAATTGTGCGCCAATAGGGAGAAATCCTTATCGAAAAGCCCCCTTTTTCCTGAGAATGATATGGTTGTTAATATTGCAAGTTATATTATTGATGAATAATTGTTGTTTAAAAATATGTTTTGTGAAGCCAAGTGAATTGAGATAAATAGAGAGAATTTTTATGAAGTATTTGTTATAAATTTCGCTTATTATTTGGACCCCACTTACTCATTTTTTAAAA
Source organism: Panax notoginseng (assembly GCA_016801055.1). Classification (NCBI taxonomy): domain Eukaryota; kingdom Viridiplantae; phylum Streptophyta; class Magnoliopsida; order Apiales; family Araliaceae; genus Panax; species Panax notoginseng. Next base: position 142,449,734 of record CM029023.1, read on the forward strand.
TAATCGAAGGAAAGTGAGAGCACATTACCATGGATTTCGTTACTGGTCTTCCCAAGGTTTTTCAAGGCATAGATGCGATTTGGGTCATTATTGATAGATTGACCAAGTCTGCTCATTTCTTACCAATACGAGAAACTTATACACTTGAACGTCTTGCTCGTATGTACATAAACGAGATTGTAAGATTGCATGGTATGCCAGTATCCATAGTTTCTGATCAAGACCCAAGATTCACTTCAAGATTTTGGGTTAGTTTGCAAAAAGCTATGGTCACGAATTTACGATTTAGTTCGGCATATCATGCTCAAACGGACGGACAGTCGAAAAGGACTATTCAAACTCTTGAAGATTTTTTAAGACTCTGTGTCCTTGACTTCAAGGGAAGTTGGGACAAGTTCTTACCATTGGTGGAGTTTTCCTACAACAATAGTTATCAAACAAGTATTGGCATTGTAAGACCCCAACTTATTAATGAATAAAATCAAATTTTCTCTAAATATTATTGTGAATAATAAGGGGTTAATTTGATATAATACTTTGGTTATGGGTGAAATGTACAAATTTTACAAAATAAGCATGTGGTTATAAAATATTCATTTTGTCGGGGAATATTCGTTTGGTCGTAGAATATTCTTACTGTCGGGACGACGGCGCAGCCTTGTGTGGGCCCCATAACGGAAAGCGATTGGATAAAGAAAACGACAAGTATAAGTTGTTTATAAATAACGGCGTAGTTGTTACCGTTAATACTGTTGGAATACCCGGTGGTTAAAATACAGTAGCACACGGTATTGCACCAATTATTGATTCTTACGTAAGAAGGCACTACTCAATAATTGTTACAGTAGTTACTGTTCAATATTTTATTTTATTGATTCAATAATTGTTGCGTTGATATTTTATATTATTGTTGTTTCAATAATTGTTGTTGCACAGTATTTTCCATTATCAGATCAATAATTCATATTATTTGAATAATATTATTAGATAACATTATTGGTAATGTCTAGAAAGTTCTGTCTAAGGAGAGGTTTGGTCATCTAATTGCGCGCCAGTAAGGAGAAATCCTTATTGGAAAGCCCCCTCTTTCCTAGGAACGGCCTAGTTGTCATAAATGTGATTCTGTAATTTTATTTGTGAATAATTAATTATTGATTCATATGATAAGGAAATATTTATTTTATGTGGATATAAATGAGTGATATATTTTTGTGGTTAAAAATGAAAGAGTTAATGTTGAGGTTTTTATCAGTATTTTTGTCGGAATGGAGGTATTAAAAATCAGGATTTTTGAGATATTTTGCGGGGATTATAATTTTTAATCCGACCGTTGGATCGTGGTAATTTTTGGATATGTTATACATATATAAGTTGAGTATATGTTCACAAATTTTGAACCGTTAAAAATGAACGTATGATTTATTATGAATTTTACGAGATGACTGGTTCAGAAATTGTTAAATTTTCGGAGTTAATCATTTTGGTAGAAAATTCTAGAATTGGTGGGCCCCACTCTTGGTTAGTGAAGAAATGTGCTGAGATTTTTATTCAAATGTGGTGGGTGGGAATAGTAGCAGGTAAAGCCATCAGGTTGCAGGTTAAGTCTGCTTCGGCGTGCTAACATTTTCCTATAAATAGAGGGCTAAGTTAAAATTGAAAATCACACCAGAAACAAGTTTTCTCTCTTTCTCTCTCTGGATTATTGAGTGTATTTTGTGAGTATTTAGATACTTTGAGAGTTTCTATTCATCAGAGCAAGTTTCTTTCAGCCTTATACCGGTATTCCGACCAGAAGTACTGATATTTTGAGGTAAGGGATATTATTTTCTTGTTAATGATATTATTTTCTTCAATATCATTATGCTGAAATATTGATATGAACTTTTTATCAAATTTAGAACTTTTTATGTCGGGTTTACTATTCACGTATACGTTACTATTCACGTATACGGTACTATTCACGAATACGACACTATTCATCAAAAAATAAAATTTTCTCTTTTTGTCCAAGATGTCTATTATGGTTACTATCTTTGATTGTATCCATGTTTTGATCTTTATTTTTGAATTCTGCTTCACAATTGATTATTATGAAGTATTATTGATCTTGGATAAACTGTTATACGAATCCCTAATATTTGTCCTTCTGTCTCACTGGATTCGTTTCCTTTAAAATATTTTTCATCATCCTCAGTCCTAAATGATGATACTACTGAATATCTTTGGCCTGTAGTGCAAAGATGAATGATTAACTGATAAATATCTTTGGCCCGTAATGCAAAGATGAACAGGTGTTGAGATGAACATGACCGACTGGTGATACAAATGACTATATTTGGCCTGTAGTGTAAAGATGAATATTTGGTTAAAGATGATTATTAATCGATGTTACAGGGATAAAATATTGATGATGGACTTTTAAATCTTAGAAGATAGTAGAATTCTTTCTCTACTTGACTCTTCTAATGGTTTGCTGTTTCCGCTGCAGTTGTTGATCTAAAACTTGTTGTCGATTATATTCTATCAGATTTTTCCCTGTTGAAGACTAACGATAATTTGTTGTATATTATCTTAGTCATTATATTCTTTACTGGGCTAGTTGAGCTCACCCTTTTCCTTTTTGTTCCATTTTTCTTCTTAGGAGGTAAGAACATAGCAGGATCTAGTCGGGGTATGGAGTGATGGTTATAGAAAGATGTTTTAGCAGTCCTCACTATTTCTGTAAAATAGTGTTTGAATAATTGTAATGAGGATTTATTTGAGTGTGGATATTGTCCAGAAGACAATATTTATATTTAAACTCACAGTATGTGTAGTCGTATTTTGCACGACAATTGTATTATTGAAGTTGTAGTTTGCTTTTTGTACCATATATTTGGCGACTCAGAATGGGTGTTGTATACCTATTTTGGGGGCGTCACAGTTGGTATCAGAGCTTAGGAATATGATCCCTGGCTGAGATGTGAGACAAGAACTAGGAGGGGAGAGACGGGGAATTCCTTCGCCAGTATGACCTGACTAAGTTTATTTGGTGTTTATTTGGTCGGTCAGAGTATAGGGATAATATATGACATGATTATTAACCCTTGTTTTATGGCAGTATTTAAGAATGGCAGCTGAGAACGTTAGTAATGGAGTAAATCAGACCGTGGAGACACCTTTGATCACCACCCAGGGGAACGTGCAACAGGAAGGCAATATTCCTCCTGTAAACAACGTTACCGAGCAAACGATGAATGATGGAATGTTTAGGAGCTTTTTGCAGTTCATGCAAAATCAGACGAGGGAGACTCGTGTGCAGAATACGGGTGGAAATGATAACAACACGCGGTTTGTCACAGCTAAGCAGTTCAAAGAATTGGGACCACCAGAATTTAAGGGAAAGCCGGATCCGATCATGGCGGAATCGTGGGTCAAGCAAATTACCGAGATATTCGATGTCTTGGGATGCACGGAGGAACAGAAGGTTCCATTCGCCACCTTTATGTTCCGCGGTGAGGCAGACTACTGGTGGGAGTCTGTGAAGCGTACCCAGCCTGACGCACTCAACATGTCCTAAGAAACATTTCAAAAACTGTTCAATGACAAGTACTTTCCTGAAAGTATTCGTCATATGAAGGAGGTGGAGTTTATCAGACTGGAACAAAACAACATGACGGTGTCCCAGTACGAGGCGAAGTTTACAGAGTTATCCAGGTTTGTACCTCATTTGGTCGAAAATGAGGAACGAATGACAAGGATGTTTCTGAGAGGTCTAAAATCCGAGATTCGGCAATATCTTATCTCTCATAAATTTTCTTTATATTCAGATGTTATAAATAGGGCTCAATTATTAGAGCGAGATAATGAGTATGTGCAACCGAGGGACCACAACCAGTCATACCGGTGGTGGCAGTCATCGAAGCAATGAAAACCAGCAGGAAGGAAAATACTTGGACAAAAGCGGTAACCACTCTGGTGGTAATCGTGGTCGTGATAATAAAAGGAGCGAGTCGGGAGGAGATTTCAAGAAGAAAAGGTACAACAATGATAATGTGAAGACGTCAGCACAAACATCAACTATTTCTAGGGAGGAGAACGACCACCGGTCGTATGTTACAAATGTGGGAAAGAGGGACATATCAGCCCAAACTGCCCACAACAATCCAAGGTATGTTATAACTGTGGAAAGGAGGGTCATATAGCTCGAGAGTGTTTTGTAGCAAAACCAAGTTCAGCGGGGATGGTGACTCCAAAAGTTATCTCGGATAAGTCAAAATCAGCGGTTCCTGGAAGGACATTTGTCGTGACTGGCCAAAACGCGAGAAACCCGAACGAGGTGATCACGGGTAAGCTAATCTAGAATTCTTGCGAAGTTTATACTTTACTAAATACCGGTTCTACCCATTCTTTTATCTCTCCTACTTGTGCTCAACGTTTAAACTTGACTCCGGAGAAATTGGACTTTAACTTATCTTTTGAAACATCAGGTACGTACGTCAATTTCGAGGACGAAATTTCATAAGGAGGGGAGGTTGTAAGTCCCCAACTTGTTAATGAATAAAAACAAATTTTCTCTAAATATTATTGTGAATAATAAGGGGTTAATTTGATATAATACTTTGGTTATGGGTGAAATGTGCAAATTTTACAAAATAAGCAAGTGGTTATAAAATATTCATTTTATCGGGGAATATTCGTTTGGTCGTGGAATATTCTTGCTGTCGGGACGACGACGCAGCCTTGTGTGGGCCCCATAACGAAAAGCAATTGGATGAAGAAAACGACAAGTATAAGTTGTTTATAAATAACGGCGTAGTTGTTACCGTTAATACTGTTGGAATACCCGTTGGTTAAAATACAGTAGCACGCGATATTACATCAATTATTGATTCTTACGTAAGAATGCACTACTCAATAATTGTTACAGTAGTTATTGTTCAATATTTTATTTTATTGATTCAATAATTGTTGCGTTGATATTTTATATTATTGTTGTTTTAATAATTGTTGCTGCACAGTATTTTCCATTATCAGATCAATAATTCATATTATTTGAATAATATTATTAGATAACATTATTGGCAATGTCTAGAAAGTTCTGTCTAAGGAGAGGTTTGGTCATCTAATTGCGCGCCAGTAAGGATAAATCCTTATTGGAAAGCCCCCTCTTTCCTAGGAACGGGTTGGTTGTCATAAATGTGATTCTGTAATATTATTTGTGAATAATTAATTATTGATTCATATGATAAGGAAATATTTATTTTATGTGGATATAAATGAGGGATATATTTTTGTGGTTAAAAATGAAGGAGTTAATGTTGAGGTTTTTATCAGTATTTTTGTCGGAATGGAGGTATTAAAAATCAGGGTTTTTGAGATATTTTGCGGGGGTTATAATTTTTAATCCGACCGTTGGATCGTGATAATTTTTGGATATGTTATACATATATAAGTTGAGTATATGTCCACAAATTTTGAACCGTTAAAAATGAACGTAAGATTTATTATGAATTTTACGAAATGACTGGTTTAGAAATTATTGAATTTTCGGAGTTTATCATTTTGATGAAAAATTCTAGAATTGGTGGGCCCCACTCTTGGTTGGTGAAGAAATGTGCTGAGATTTTTATTCAAATTTTGTGGGTGGGAATAGTAGCAGGTAAAGCCATCAGGTTGCAGGTTAAGTCTGCTTCGGCGTGCTAACATTTTCCTATAAATAGAGGGCTAAGTTAAAATTGAAAATCACACCAGAAACAAGTTTTCTCTCTTTCTCTCTCTAGATTATTGAGTGTATTTTGTGAGTATTTAGATACTTTGAGAGTTTTTATTCATCAGAGCAAGTTTCTTTCAGCCTTATACCAGTATTCCGACCAGAAGTACTGATATTTTGAGGTAAGGGATATTATTTTCTTCTTAATGATATTATTTTCTTCAATATCATTATGCTGAAATATTGATATGAGTTTTTATCAAATTTAGAACTTTTTGTGTCGGGGTTACTATTCACGTACACGGCACTATTCACGAATACGGCACTATTCACCGAAAAATAAAATTTTTCCTTTTTGTCCAAGATGTCTATTATGGTTACTATCTTTGATTGTATCCATGTTTTGATCTTTATTTTTGAATTCTGCTTCATAATTGATTATTATGAAGTATTATTGATCTTGGATAAACTGTTATACGAATCCCTAATATTTGTCCTTCTGTCTCACTGGATTCGTTTCTTTTAAAATATTTTTCATCATCCTCAGTCCTAAAAGAAGATACTACTGAATATCTTTGGCCTGTAGTGCAAAGATGAATGATTAACTGATAAATATCTTTGGCCCGTAGTGCAAAGATGAACAGGTGTTGAGATGAACATGACCGACTGGTGATACAAATGAATATCTTTGGCCTGTAGTGCAAAGATGAATATTTGGTTAAAGATGATTATTAATCGATGTTACAGGGATAAAATATTGATGATGGACTTTTAAATCTTAGAAGATAGTAGAATTCTTTCTCTACTTGACTCTTCTAATGGTTTGCTGTTTCCGCTGCAATTGTTGATCTAAAACTTGTTGTCGATTATATTCTATCAGATTTTTCCCTGTTGAAGACTAACGATAATTTGTTGTATATTATCTTAGTCATAATATTCTTTACTAGGCTAGTTGAGCTCACCCCTTTTCCTTTTTGTTCCATTTTTCTTCTCAGGAGGTGAGAACATAGCAGGATCTAGTCGGGGTATGGAGTGATGGTTCTAAAAAGATGTTTTAGCAGTCCTCACTATTTCTGTAAAATAGTGTTTGAATAATTGTAATGATAATTTATTTGAGTGTGGATATTGTCCAGAAGACAATATTTGTATTTAAACTCACAGTATGTGTTGTCGTATTTTGCACGACAATTGTATTATTGAAGTTGTAGTTTGCTTTCTGTACCATGTATTTGACGACTCAGAATGGGTGTTGTATACCTATTTTGGGGGCGTCACAAGCATGGCTCCATTTGAGGCGTTGTATGAAAGAAAGTGTTATTCTCTAGTATGCTAGGATGATGTGGGTGAAGCAACGTTGTTGGGACCGGATTTGGTACGTATGACTACGAAAAAGATTCAAACGATCCGACAACGTATTAAAACCTCACAAGAACGACAAAAGAGTTATGCTGATTTTCATCGAAAGGACGTGAAATTCAATATTGGAGATCATGTGTTGTTACGTGTTGCTCCGTGGAAAGGAGTTACGAGATTTGGAAAGAGAGGAAAGCACAATCCTCTATTCATTGGCCCATTTATAATCCTCGATCGAGTAGGAACTGTGCCCTATAGACTCGCCTTACCGCCAAATATGTCTTGTGTTCATAACGTTTTTCACATATCTATGTTACATAAATATGTGAAAGACCCGAACCACATTACTGAATTAGATCCAGACGAGATAGAGAAAGATTTAACGTATGAAGAGTTACCTGTTAAAATCTTGGATAAGAAGGATCATATTCTACGCTCCAAGGTTATACCTCAAGTCAAAATTTTGTGGGGAAACCACGATGTGGAAGAAATGACCTGGTTAGAATCTGAGATGAAGTCAAGATATCCTCACCTCTTCGATATACCAGGTACGTACCCTAATTTCGAGGACGAAATTTTATAAAAAGGGGAGGTTGTAAGAACCCAACTTTTATGAATAAAGAATAATTTTCTCGAAATATATTTTTGAATATTATGGTGTGGATTTGATATAGTGTTATAGTTGTGGGTAATATTAATAAATTTTACAAAGTAAGCAAGTGGTTATATAATATTCGATTGGTCGGGGAATATTCGTTTTAACAGAGAATATTCGTACGACGGCACAATCATTGGTGAACCCCACAACGGAAGTATTATAGTAGTTAGAAAACGACAGAATTATCTTTTTATAAAAATAATGACGAAAGTGTTACCGTTAAAACTGTTAAACTACCCGGTAGTAAAAGTACAGTAATACGCATGGTTGCATAGTAGTACACGGTATTGATTATTGATGTTTACGTGAGAAGTCACTTAGTTATACTCAATTATTATTACAGTAATTGTTGCATCATATCTCTCATATTATTGATTCAATTATTGTCACAGTATCATCTGCATAATATTTTATATTATTAAATCAATAATTGAGACGACAAAGTTATTCATATTATTATTTGCAATATTGACAATGTCTAAAAATTCTGTCAATGAGAGGTTTGGTCACCTAATTGCGCGCCAATAAGGAGAAATCTTTATCGGAAAGTCCCCTCTTTCCTGGGAACGACCTGGTTGTTAAATATTGCGAGTTATAATATTAATGATGAATAAGTTCGTGTTGATTAAAGATGAAATTGATAGTTTCATTATGTGAGAATTATTAGTGTTGGTGGAAATCGATATTTATTTCGATAATAATTAATGTCTAGAGTTTATATTGACCAATCGGGTTATTCACCGAATAAATGAGTAATTAATTACTATTAATTCACATGCTTATAACTATGTGTTCACATGTGTGTACTATTGATTCACATGATTTACTATTAGGGGAGTTAGTGCAAGATTGATAATACTTGCATAACTAAATTAAAAATAGAGGTATAATGAAGGTACTATACTGTAATTAGTTTTTCACATGATTATACTATTAAGGCACATGAATGAACTATTAATTCACATTATTTACTAGGTGGTGCAAGTCTGATAATACTTGCAGGACTAAATTAAAAATGAAGAAAAGAGGAATGTATTATACTGTAATATTTTGAGCCCAAAACATGTAATTATCGAAACTATATTTTCCTATAAATAGAAGCTCATTCTTCTTTCATTCTCACAAATTCACTAAGTCTCACAAGAGCAATTATTATAGAGAGAAATTATAGAGAGAAAGAAGAAGAGAAGTCTACTACCTCACTATTCTAGTATCCAGTTTCTTATAAGGTAAGGGATATTATTTCTTTCGTATTCATGAAGAGAGTTATTTTCTTTCAATACTCGTAAGGGTTGTTATTCTATTCTTTATTATTCTGTTGGAATAACCTGTCTGTGCAGTCTATCGCATGCCTGGTGAATTCTTCTGTTTTTCCATTCTTTATTATTCTGTTAGAATAACCTGTCTGTGCGGTCTATCGCATGCCTGGTGAATCGCATGCCTGATGAATTCTTCTGTTTTTCCATTCTTTATTATTCTGTTGGAATAACCTGTCTGTTCGGTCTATCGCATGCCTGGTGAATTCTTCTGTTATTCTATTCTTTATTATTCTGTTGGAATAACCTGTCTACGTGGGCTACCGAAAGCATGGTGAATTCTTCTGTTATTCCATTCTTTATTATTCTGTTGGAATAACCTGTCTGTGTGGACTACCGCATGCATGGTGAATGATCCTTCGTATTCATTCCTTATTAAATTGTGGAAATGATCTGTCTACGTGGATTACCGCATGGCGGGCAAAAATCCATTTGCAGTTTCATATATTCTATTATACTCAATTGGTTAAAGTTTTGGCTTCTATACTCGATGAAATTAGTATAATATCCTGGATATTTGCGCTTCATCCAGTATCTTTTCATAAAAATATTCTTTTGAGCATTCTTAAATTTTACTCCACAAAGCAGTATCATGTTGACAATTTGGACGTTATTGATATCTGGATAAATTAAATTATAAAATTTTTAAAATTTATCTTGAACTTGTTTTATTGAATTATTATGTCATTTTCATCATCCTCATGCTTATATTGTGATGAAAGTCATCTTTGGCTTACGTGCATAAATGGACTTTGTATGATTATGACCAGGGATTATTCAGTATAATCATGACCATTAATGATTACATGAATATCCTTGGCCGTGATGCAGGGATGATTTGATTTTATTTATTAAGCTGAGTCTCAGCGATAAAGTTGATGAAAAACTTTTTAAATCATAGAAGATAGTAGATTTTATGCTCTACTTGACTCTTCTAATGGATTACTTATTCCGCTGCAGTTAAACTTGTTGTCTATTATATTCTACCAGTTTAACATTGTTGAGGGCTAATCACCGTTTCGAATTATTTGATTACTGTTAAATTTTTAAAATTAATTCTAAAAAATGTGTCCTTAACATTAATATACAACAATTAGAAAGTAATTATAAAAATAAAACACACACAACATAATTACAAAAATAAAATAACACAATATAAAGTTGCTAAAATCAGTCCTACATTCAAGCAAACTGAACAGAACACGATCCTACATTCAAGCAACTGAACAGAACAGAACACGCTCCTACATTCAAGCAACTGAACAGAACACACAACTTTGATATTGGAGAAATCTAAATCTTCTGGCGCGACACACCACTGAGATAGGAGAAGACGAAAAAAAATTTCGCGACGGCACGCTAAGATCGACAGCAACACTGAGATCAGAGAAGAACAGATCAACGACGTATCTACCGGAGAAGACAAAATCTCTTGTCGCGACGCAACTCTGAGATTGAAGAAGAACATAAAAGAACGACAACAACTTCAAGATCTGTAACCAAATACTTACTGCAACTGCACTGATTGTTGATCGTACTGTACTGATTGTTGATTCGTTACAAATTTGTATACCGAGGTATTTGAGTTTCTAATTTATATGCATAGTGTTACCCCATATTTACTACGTATTCGTCTATTGGTTACCTTTCTCAAATTTTTCGCTCTTTAAATGGTCATAAAGTCAGAATAATGAATGTTTTGAATGCAAAATGCATTTTAAAATATGTTTTATACTCTGGTTACTAAATACATATTAATTGGTTACTGTTATTATTGATTTGGTTACTGTTTATTATTGATTTGGTTGTTGTATTATGTTTATATGCTTGCTTTATAATTTTAAAGATTATTCTACTGATGTTTTTTATATTAATGATTACTTATTAATTACATTGGTTACCTTCCTGCAACTGTTGGTTACTGTCTAATCTGAATTTGGTTAGTATATAATGCTGACTTGGTTACTGTGTAAAATTGCAATGGTTACTGCATAATATTACCCCCAGTTCATGTTCTGGTTACTAACATTATGTAGTTTGGTTACTGTTTGACACTGAGTTGGTTACTTTACAGACCATAAGCTAACAGTAATATTACCATATATAGTGGTTACTGTCTAATATGCATTTAGATACTGTAAGGTGTTTATTTGGTTACTGTATAATGTTATTGTGGTTTTTATTGTTTCTTTTATATTGGTGGTTACTTATTGACTACATTGGTTACCTTCATATAACTGTTAATCTTATTATATATATTGGTTACTGTATACTATTTAATTTGTTACTGTATAATGCTTATTTAGTTGCTGAATAATATTAATGTACACTTGTACTGATGTTTTTTATAGTTATGGAAAGATTTGATCTAGTGACAATTTGGTAATTTCTGTCAAGTTTGGAGTGTCGAATTTTGGCGTTTTCGGAGCCTAATTTCATTAGAAACGGGTCAACGATCAAAAGTCACCAGCTTTGCTCGTGATGTACATGGTTTTTGGTCAAATTTCATCATTTAGGCCTTCAAAATGGCATGTAAAAATGTTGTTTATGTTTTGGTTACTAAGATTATGCAGTTTGGTTACTGTCTAATATTAATTTGGTTACTTTATAATGTTTATTCAGTTGTTAGACTATGAAGATGATTCCAGTTGTGCTTTACTTCAACGGATAATAAACAAAAAGAGTGTAAATACAAGAATATATAATTGTTTACTGTTAGTAACCATTAACCACATGGTTGGTAACATTTTTGATGGTGTACAGTAACTAAAATTGTTATTGATTAATATTTTGATTTTTGATTCCATCATGAGCTGTCAATATAAAGTAAACATATACATTGAACAATTGGTAACTATTTTAAAACATTTTTATGTAAATTTGGTTACCCATCTAAAATAAAATGGTTACCTCTATATTCATATTTAGTTACCAACTGGACCATTTTCAAATAACTTTTGTAACTATGTAATTTAAAAGTATCCATCAACTAGATAAATGAGGACCCTCACATGTACATTAAGCACGTGATAACTGTTCTGATATAAGTTTTTAATTATTTGGTTACTAACAAAAACTAAAATGGTTACCCTTATATGCATGTTTGGATACCAACTGCACCCCTCAAACTATTTTTATTTTAATATGAGATCTATAAATAACCATATATATAAATGAAAACTCTCATACGTACATTTAACAATTGACGTTTGTCCTAATACAAGCTTGTAACTATCTGGTTACTAATAACAGTAACCATAATGTAACATAATAAAACAGTAACCACATAATTATATGATAGTAATCATAATGTAACATAATAAAATAGTAACCACATAATTATATGATAGTAACCAGAACAGGTTTTAATGTAACCAATACATAAATATCACGTAATGAAATCCAGTTTAGGCAATCCATGTATACTAAACAATTACATATTAACCAGAATAAAAATAACAGTAACCAAAATCCCACATCGAGGGCACAATAATAGTAGCCAAACCATAAGGGAACAGTAACCAAAACATAATAAAGAAGTAACCAAATAGTTATATGAAAAGTAACCAGAACATGTCATAATGGTAACCAAAACAGAAACAACTTGTATATCCAACCCAGTTTAGGCAATCTATGTATACTTTCACATGTACATTTAACACAATTCAGAAGGACAAGACAACGACAATCGAAATAATCAAAATCTGGTATAAATCTTCTTGAAACTTGAGTTTTTTGACTGCTGCTACTTTCTTCTTCATGGCTGCTCTCATTCTCTAGAAAAGACTTCTACATTATGAACCTGTGGGAGGAAGAGAAATACGTTGGGCCCATGTAGGATGTGTTTGTGGAAATAGAAGTAGAACTTGAAGAGCATAAGCCTTGTAGAAGATATTTGAAGGAATTTACAAAAATAATACATCAATGTATACTAAGCAAATACATGGTTTAACCATACTAAAAAGTAACCGAACAGTTATATGATAGTAACCAAATCATGTTTTAATGGTAACCAACACAAAAAAAAATATGTAGACCAAACCCAGTTTAGGCAACCAATGTATACTAAGAAAATACAAGGTAGCCAAAATAACACAAAAAAGTTACCAAAATTCCAAATTGAGTGAACAAGAATGGTATCCAAATCATAAGCTAACAGTAACAAAAAAAAATACTAAAAGAAGTAACCAAACAGTTATATGTTTGTAACGAAAACTTATTTTAATGGTAACCAAAACATAAATAAACTTCCCCTTCCTCTCCATAGCAAACTTCTTCAAGTCCTTAATAGAATCACCCTCCGTGATTCTTTTCCTCTTTCCATCCTTCTTCCTTGTATCAACCATTCTATACAAATCATAAAAATAACACAAACCCAAACAATCAATACTCCATTCTGTTAGTAAACTACTTTAATAGATAACACATTAAACTGTTTAGAAAATACTCACTTAAAACAATAATAAACACCAGACAACGACAATGACGAACAACTAAACAAAGATGGCAAACAACTAAACGAAGATGATAACGAGTAACGATCACGAAAATGTAAAATAAATCACCGAAAACGATCAATAGAGATGAAGAAGACACGAACACAAGAGAGAAACAAGGGTTTCAATATACAGAACAAGGGTTTGTAACTGAATAGTCCCAATCAAATGATAGATGACAGTTATTACGCGTTTCAAAATAAACCAACCCCATTTTAAGATGGACACTAATTTGTCATGTCAGCTCATTAATATTAATCCCTTAAATCAAGGACTCCTAATTGTATTAGTATTGTAAATAAATATGATGAAATATCATATTTTTGTAATTATTTTATGGATGTATGATTATTGTAATTATTTCTAAAAATGTACTAATATATGTAATTTATCCCATTGTTTTCAAACCCGGACCGGACCGCCGGTTGAAACGAAAAAAATCGGACCCGGTTCACTCAACGGTCCGATTTGGACTATTAAATCACTTTTGCTCAAAAACCGTTCAGAACCGGTGAACCGCCGGTTGAACCGGTTGACCCAGTGAACCAGTGACCGGTTCACGGGTTTGACCGGTTCACTCCTTAAAGATTAAAAAAAAAATTACGGATTTTATTTTATTTTAGTAATTTAGTTGAGACTTTGTTTGGTATTTTACATATTTTTGCATTCATTTAATAAAACACTTGAACTTGTGGTTGAATTTCAGAATTTGAATGTATCTTAGAGATGTTTAATTTTTTTTTGTAGATAAATTGATTAATTTTACATATTTACTAAATATTATATACAATATATAATAATAATTAATATAATTAATTATTTATTATTTATTACATATTAATGACGTCACTGGATCAATAACGGTTCGACCACTGGTTGGACCAGTGACCCATCCACTCGGTAACTTTTCCGGTTCGATGACCGGTCCGGTTTTAAAAACCTTGATTTATCCAATATAATTTCGACGAGAAAAAAGAACAGTAAATTTGATTTCCTACAATAAATCGAAGAAATATTGATCCGCACAGCACGTCTCTTAAGTACTACATCTATTTTTAATTATACACATAGATTAAAAAATACAATTAATAATGTTGGATCGATTATATTGAGTATAAAATTTTATTATTAACCTTTTAAAATTTATTAAAAAGATGAGAGAAAAATAAATTAACCTTTAATCATAAAAGGATAGTAATAAGCATGAGAAATTAAACATTTAATGTTTCTTTAAAATCTACGAACCACAAATAAAAAAGAGCAAAAACTTCTACTTAAAAAGACAAATAAAAACGGGTGAAGGAAGTACTACCTATAAACTAGGGCAATGAATTAATACCTACTCGTTTATTACTCCCTCCGTCTTAAAAAAAATAAAAAAAATATATTAAGAAAAAATAAAAATAAAAAATTTAAATTTAGCTTTAATAGTCTCACATTATTAAATAAAAATGATGAGAGTTTTTATATGCTTTTGTCTCCTTTATTAATTCTCCTCCCTTTTGATAATATTAAGAATTAAAGTTTATTATACTCAGCTAATGAGCTGCCTTGTCCCCCGGCTTTTAGCCTTTGAGGAGACGAAGTTTTTCTTTTTATTTAGTTCAAAAGGGAACAGAGAATAATGTTTATAACTATTAAACGAGTATATGTTAAAGTCAAAGGTTTTTATTGAACTTTTAGACAACCACCCCCTTTTTTTAACCTCTCCCGTTTATTTAGACTAGCACATTAAGCCGTGCACGACACAATTTAACATGCATAAATTAGTTTTAATTAATCATTCAATACAATGTATATATATATATATATAATAATTGTGCCCTGTGTCTCAGACATTATATAAACAATAAAATTTATCTTAAAATTTGGACAGTTCAGATGATTTATTGAATGTACAAAGAATTTAAAATTATTTATATTTTATTATATATATATAATATATATATATATATATATATATATATATATATTATATATATATTAAAGTAAGACTTTTCTTGTTGCACTCTATTGTCCTCTTTGACTCATTTCTAATTGTGCATAATTCATCAGCAAATTGGATATGATAATTGAATAGAAAGATTAAAAAAAATTTATTTCAGCGATTAAATGAATTGTACTGTTAAATTATTTATGGGAATAAATTTTTTTATTTTTTTGATCTAATTATCTTGTCTAATTTATCTATCCGTGTAGGACTCATTCATCAGCCTCTTGGTGAATATGTGCTCTGTAAGATTGTAATTTAAAATTTGTAAGCAAATGACTAAATTGACCTTACGACTATATAACGTGGACCTCTGTTACAAAATACAATAATAATATACGAGTCCCTTCATAATATATTTCTGTCTTATGTATTCACATATGTCCATATTAATTCATAATGTTAAACACTATATATGCGATAAAATAAAATAATAATTTATAAGTTTCTTGTAAATTATTTTTTATCATATGTACACGCATATTTTTTTTAATTTAATATTAATATAAATTTATCGATTAAAAAAATTAATAAATAGTTAAATACTATGACTTCCTATCGACTTGGTCAAAGAAATATTGATTTGCAGTCGTCTTTAGGTATCTTAAAAAGCCAGAGCTATCTGCTCCACTGTCTGCTAAGAGAAAAAACTGATCTCATAAAAAACAAAGTACCAAAATGAATGGCAAGAAGCACTTCCTTCTCCTTTCTCTACCCGTCCAAAGCCACATCAACCCTACTCTCCAGCTTGCCAAGATCCTCACACGCTCCGGCGCGAACGTCACCTACGCCACCGCCGGGATAGGTCGCCTCAACGCTCTTCCTACCATCGACGGCTTATCCTATGCCACTTTTTCCGACGGCAACGAACATAATGCATCCCTACCTCCTAACGACTACATGGCCACGTTAAGGCGCGTGGGACCTCAAAGCGTCACCAAACTCGTTCACGATCTCTCGACCAAGGGTACCCCGGTAACTTTCATCGTATACACAGTCCTATTACCTTGGGTGGCTGAGGTGGCGCGTGACATGCACCTTCCATCCGCTTTTCTATTTATTCAATGTGCCATTGCATTTGCTATATTCCACCGTTTCTTCAATAGCCAAGACGGCCTCCATAGCGGTGTTCACGAAATTAACCCCCACGTTTCCGTAAAATTACCGGGATTGCCATTGTTCACATGCAAAGAAATACCCGACTTTCTTTTCCCACACAATCAATTCTATTCCCCCATGGCACCAGCTTTCCAAGAACACATACAAACCCTAGAAAAAGAGCCTAATCCATGCGTTCTGGTAAACACATTTAATGCACTCGAGGGTGATATTATCAAATCCTTCCCTAATATGAAATTGATGGCGATCGGGCCCTTACTTCCATCAGCCTTTTCCGATGGGAATGACTTGACTGACAAGTCATTCGGTGGCACCTTATTTCAAAACCTAATAATTATCTTACCTGGCTAGACTCAAAACCGGACCGGTCGGTCATTTACGCGTCGTTTGGAAGCCTTATGCAATTAAAAGAAACACAAAAGGAAGAGGTTTTGCATGGTCTAAGGACAAGTAATCGGCCTTTCTTGTGGGTTATTCGCGATATAAATGAAGAAGTGGCAAAATCCATGAAATTAGATAACGGGATTACAGATGAATTAGGGTTTATTGTGCCATGGTGTTCACAAGTGGAGGTTTTGTGCCACCGGTCTATCGGGTGTTTCGTGACGCATTGTGGGTGGAATTCCACGGTGGAGAGTATTATTGGTGGCGTTCCGATGGTGGGGTGTCCACAGTTTTCCGAGCAGAAGACAAATATAAAGATGGTGGAACAAGTGTGGGGGAATGGAATTAGGGTGAAGGAAAATGATGAAGGGGTGTTTGGGAGGGAAGAGATTAGGAGGTGCTTGGATATAGTGATGGGAGAAGGAGAGAAAGGGAAAGAAATAAGAAGGAATGCTATGAAATGGAAATGTTTGGCTGTGGAAGCTGTGAAGGAGGGGGGTTCTTCACACATGAATGTAAAACAGTTTTTGGAAATGTAAGCATTGGGAATTTAATTTAATTCGATGATAAAATAATTATATATTTCAGGCCAGTACTTTCCTATGAATTATTAAATATTCCCTCAGCCAAAAGTTAATTTAACATATTTCTAAATTTATAAGTAATACAATTTCTCAGCTGAGTAAGGATACAGCTTCGTGCATCCGTCATCGGCATAATAGTTCATAGTTCATTGAAATTTTTTTTATCTTCGTATAATTTTTGGCCCAACAATAACTCCTGCCTTATAATTTCCTAGCATCATATTTCCTAACCTAATATCAACAACCAATTTTTAACCTTGACAAATTACTTAAAATTTTTAATTTCATTGAATTTTATTTAATCCCTTCAAAGCAAATTAAAGTAGAGTGATAAATAATTTTTTCTCCCTCTTACTTCACATCAGACTTACTTTTTTTCTTGCCTTTATCTTTCCTTTCCTTTTCCCGGTCTCTTTCCACCTCTATAATTTTCTTCAAGCATGCATGGAAAAGTAGTACCAACGACTATTTTGCTGCAATAAATGGGTTTGCTTTCTTACTTCTAATTTCTCCAGAATTATTATTTATATATACATTGTTTTGTTTAGAGATTGATATTTCCACGTATTAAAATAGTATTTTCATATGAGTCTCTCACATAAAGGTGAGGCTCACTATTTATAAGAGAGAGATAATATAAAAATATTAATTTTTTATATAAAAATATCAATTTTCTTTCTTTTTTCGTATATTTCAATTAAATTTAGAGTTACAAAATACCTTAATAGTTTTTGATACAAGATGTGACGCCCCCAAAATAGGTATACAACACCCATTCTGAGTCGCCAAATACATGGTACAAAAAAACAAACTACAACTTCAATAATACAATTGTCGTGCAAAATACGACAACACATACTGTGAGTTTAAATACAAATATTGTCTTCTAGACAATATCCACACTCAAATAAGTCCTCATTACAATTATTCAAACACTATTTTACAGAAATAGTGAGGACTACTAAAACATCTTTCTAGAACCATCATTCCATACCTCGACTAGATCCTGTTATGTTCTCACCTCCTGAGAAGAAAAATAGAACAAAAAAAAAGGGTGAGCTCAACTAGCCCAATAAAGAATATTATGACTAAGATAATATACAACAAATTATTATTAGTATTCAACAGGGAAAAATCTGATAGAATATAATCGACAACAAGTTTTAGATCAACAACTGCAGCGGAAACAGCAAACCATTAGAAGAATCAAGTAGAGAATGAATTCTACTATCTTCTAAGATTTAAAAGTCCATCATCAATATTTTATCCCTGTAACATCAATTAATAATCATCTTTAACCAAATATTCATCTTTGCACTACAGGCCAAAGATATTCATTTGTATCACCAGTCAATCATGTTCATCTCAACACCTGTTCATCTTTGCACTACAGGCCAAAGATATTCATCAGGTAATCATACATCTTTGCACTATAGGCCAAAGATATTCAGTAATATCATCATTTAGGACTGAGGATGATAAAAAATATTTTAAAGAAAATGAATCCAGTGAGACAGAAAGACAAATAGTAGGGATTCGTATAACAGTTTATCCAAAATCAATAATACTTCATAATAATCAATTATGAAGCAGAATTCAAAAATAAAGATCAAAATATGGATACAATCAAATATAGTAACCATAATAGACATCTTGGACAAAAAGAGAAAATTTTATTTTTCGGAGAATAGTGCCGTATTCGTGAATAGTGCCGTATATATGAATAGTGCCGTATACGTGAATAGTAACTCCAACACAAAAAGTTTCAAATTTGATAAAAAAACTCATATCAATATTTCAGCATAATGATATTGAAGAAAATAATATCATTTAAGAAAAAAATAATATCCCTTACCTCAAAATATCAGTACTTCTGGTCTGAATACCGGTATAAGGCTGAAAGAAACTTGCTCTGATGAATAGAAAATCTCAAAGTATCTAAATACTCACAAAATACACTCAATAATCTAGAGAGAAAAAGAGAGAAAATTTATTTCTGGTGTGATTTTCAATTCTAACTTAGCCCTCTATTTATAAGAAAATGTTAGCACGCCGAAGCAGACTTAACCTGCAACCTGATGGCTTTACCTGCTACTATTCAAGCCTACCACATTTGAATAAAAATCTCAACACATTTTTTCACCAACCAAGAGTGGGGCCCACCAATTCTAGAATTTTTTACCAAAATGATAAACTCCAAAAATTCAATAATTTCTGAATCAGTTATCTCGTAAAACTCATAATAAATCATACGTTCATTTTTAACGGTTCAAAATTTGTGGACATATACTCAACTTATATATGTATAACATATCCAAAAATTACCATGATCCAACGGTCGAATTAAAAATTATAACCCCTGCAAAATATCTCAAAAATTATGATTTTTAATACCACCATTCCGACAAAAATACTGATAAAAACCTCAACATTAACTCCTTCATTTTTAACCACAAAAATATATCCCTCATTTATATCTACATAAAATAAATATTTTCTTATCATATGAATCAATAATTAAATATTCACAAATAATATTACAGAATCACATTTATGACAACCAGGCCGTTCCCAGGAAAGAAGGGGCTTTCCAATAAGAATTTTTCCTTACTAGCGCGCAATTAGATAACCAAACCTCTCCTTAGACAGAACTTTCTAGACATTGCCAATAATGTTATCTAATAATATTATTCAAATAATAAGAATTATTGATCTGATAATGGAAAATACTGTGCAATGACAATTATTGAAACAATAATAATATAAAATATCAATGCAGCAATTATTGAATCAATAAAATAAAATATTGAACAGTAACTACTGTAACAATTATTGAGTAGTGCCTTCCTTCGTAAGAATCAATAATTCAAAAATATTGTGCAATTCGTGTGCTACTGTGCAACCACGCGTATTACTGTATTTTAACCACCGGATATTCCAACAGTGTTAACGGTAACAACTACGCCGTTAATTATAAACAATTTATACTTGTCGTTTTCTTCATCCAATCGCTTTCCGTTATCGTACGAATATTCTCCGACGGCAAGAATATTCCACGACCAAACGAATATTCACCGACCAAAAATGAATATTTTATAACCACTTTCTTAATTGAAATATTTGCGCATTTTACCCATAACTAACCACATTTGTGACGCCCCCAAAATAGGTATACAACACCCATTCTGAGTCGCCAAATACATGGTACAGAAAGCAAACTACAACTTCAATAATACAATTGTCATGCAAAATACGACAACACATACTGTGAGTTTAAATACAAATATTATCTTCTAGACAATATCCACACTCAAATAAATCCTCATTACAATTATTCAAACACTATTTTACAGAAATATTGAGGACTGCTAAAACATCTTTTTAGAACCATCACTCCATACCCCGACTAGATCCTGCTATGTTCTCACCTCCTGAGAAGAAAAATGGAACAAAAAGGAAAAGGGTGAGCTCAACTAGCCCAGTAAAGAATATTATGACTAAGATAATATACAAACAAATTATCGTTAGTCTTCAACAAGGAAAAATCTGATAGAATATAATCGACAACAAGTTTTATATCAACAACTGCAGCGGAAACAGCAAACCATTAGAAGAGTCAAGTAGAGAAAGAATTCTACTATCTTCTAAGATTTAAAAGTCCATCATCAATATTTTATCCCTGTAACATCAATTAATAATCATCTTTATCCAAATATTCATCTTTGCACTACAGGCCAAAGATATTCATTTGTATCACCTGTCAGTCATGTTCATCTCAACACCTGTTCATCTTTGCACTACAGGCCAAAGATATTCATCAAGTAATCATACATCTTTGCACTACAGGCCAAAGATATTCATTAATATCATCATTTAGGACTGAGGATGATGAAAAATATCTTAAAGAGAACGAATCCAATGAGACAGAAGGACAAATAGTAGGGATTCGTATAACAGTTTATCCAAGATCAATAATACTTCATAATAATCAATTGTGAAGCAGAATTCAAAAATAAAGATCAAAACATGGATACAATCAAAGATAGTAACCATAATAAACATATCGGACAAAAAGAAAAAATTTTATTTTTCGGTGAATAGTGCCGTATACGTGAATAGTGCCGTATACATGAATAGTAACCCCGACACAAAAAGTTCCAAATTTGATAAAAACTCATATCAATATTTCAGCATAATGATATTGAAGAAAATAATGTCATTTAAGAAGAAAATAATATCCCTTATCTCAAGATATCAGTACTTCTGGTCGGAATACCGGTATAAGGCTGAAAGAAACTTGCTCTGATGAATAGAAACTCTCAAAGTATCTAAATACTCACAAAATACACTCAATAATCTAGAGAGAGAAAGAGAGAAAACTTGTTTCTGGTGTGATTTTCAATTCTAACTTAGCCCTCTATTTATAGGAAAATTTTAGTAGGTTTGACCTGCAACCTGATGGCTTTACCTGCTACTATTCCCACCCACCACATTTGAAATATAATTCAGCACATTTCTTCACCAACCACAAGTGGGGCCCACCAATTCTAGAATTTTTCATCAAAATGATAAACTCCGAAAATTCAACAATTTCTGAACCAGTCATCTCGTAAAATTCATAATAAATCATACGTTCATTTTTAACGGTTCAAAATTTGTGGTCATATACTCAACTTATATATGTATAACATATCCAAAAATTACCACGATCCAACGGTCGGATTAAAAATTATAACACCCGCAATATTTCTCAAAAACCCTGATTTGATTTGTAATACCTCCATTCCGATAAAAATACTGATAAAACACCTCAACATTAACTCCTTCATTTTTAACCACAAAAATATATCCCTCATTTATATCCACATAAAATAAATATTTCCTTATCATATGAATCAATAATTAATTATTCACAAATAATATTATAGAATCACATTTATGACAACCAGGCCGTTCCCAGGAAAGAGGGGGCTTTCCAATAAGGATTTTTCCTTACTGGCGTGCAATTAGATGACCAAACCTCTCCTTAGACAGAACTTTCTAGACATTGCCAATAATGTTATCTTATAATATTATTCAAATAATATGAATTATTGATCTGATAATGGAAAATACTGTGCAGCAACAATTATTGAAACAACAATAATATAAAATATCAATGCAACAATTATTGAATCAATAAAATAAAATATTGAACAATAACTACTGTAACAATTATTGAGTAGTGCTTTCTTACGTAAGAATTAATAATTGGTGCAATACCGTGTGCTACTGTATTTTAATCACCGGGTATTCCAACAGTATTAACGGTAACAACTACGCCGTTATTTATAAATAACTTATACTTGTCATTTTCTTCATCCAATCGCTTTCCGTTATGGGGCCCACACAAGGCTGCGCCGTCGTACGAATATTCCCCGACAGCAAGAATATTCCACGACCAAACGAATATTCCCCGACAAAATGAATATTTTATAACCACTTGCTTATTTTGCAAAATTTGTACATTTCACCCATAACCAAAGTATTATATCAAATTAGCCCCTTATTATTCACAATAATATTTAGAAAAAATTTGATTTTATTCATTAATAAGTTGGGGTCTTACAACATTAATCAAATCAACCCTTTCTATTTCAAAATAATAAATAGAGGAAATTTAATTTCATTTATTAATAAGTTGGGGTCTTTCAACCTTCCCTCCTTATGAAATTTCGTCCTCGAAATTGACGTACGTACCTGGTGTTTCGAGAAGGTGAGGATACCTCACTTTTATTTCTGATTCCAACTCCCAGGTCATTTCTTCAATAGCATAGTTTCTCCACAAAACCTTAACTTGTGGTATAACCTTCGTGCGTGGAACATGCTAAGTGCGGCTGGATGGGTACGCTTCACAGACTCCCACCAGTAGTCTGCCTCGCCACGGAACATAAAGGTGGCGAATGGAACCTTATGTTCCTCCTTGCATCCCAAGACATCGAATATCTTGGTAATTTGCTTGACCCATGTCTCCGCCTTAATCGGATCTGGCTTTCCCCAGAATTCTGGTGGTCCTAACTCTTTGAACTGCTTGGCTGTGACAAACAGCGCGTTGTTATCATTTCCACCTGTATTCTGCACACGAGTCTCCCTCGTCTGATTTTGCATGAACTGCAAAAAGCTCCTAAACATTCCATCATTCATCATTTGCTCGGTAACGTTGTTCACAAGAGGAACATTGCCAGCCTTTTGTACGTTCTCCTCGTTGGTGAGTACAAGTGTCTCCAAGATTTTATTTACTCCACTGTTAACATTCTCAGTCGACATTCTCAAATACTGCCATAAAACAAAGGTTAATTTAACAAATTAACATATCACATAATATCCCTATATTATGATCGACCAACAAATAAGCTTAGGTAGGACACACTAGCGAAGGATTTACTCGTCTCTCTCCTCCTAGTTCTATTCCCCGATCTCCGCCAGAGATCATATCCCTAAGCTCTGATACCAACTGTAACGCCCCCAAAACAGGTCCAATCCATCCAACCCATTCTGAGTCGCCAAATACATGGTACAGAAAATAACTACAATTTTATTATTACAATTGTCGTGCAAAATACGACAACACATATACTGTGAGTTTAAATACAAATATTGTCATCTAGACAGTATTCATACTCAACTAAGAACTCATTATACTTATTGATACACTATTTTACAAAATAGTGAGTACTACTAAAACAACTGTCTTGAACCATCATTCCACACCCCGACTAGTACTCGCTACATTCTCGCCCCCTGAGAAGAAAATGGAACAACAAGGAAAAGGGTGAGCTCAACTAGCCCAGTAAAGAATATTATGACTAAGATAATATACAACAAATTATCGTTAGTCTTCAACAGGGAAAAATCTAATAGAATACAATAGACAACAACTTTTAAATCAATATTCGCAGCGGAAAATAATAATTCATAGAAGAGTTACATAGAGAATGAAATCTATGATTATCTATGAATTTAAAAGCCCATCTTCAACATTTTATCCCTGTAACATCAATCAATAAATATCTTGAATCAAATAGTCATCTTTGCACTACAGGCCAAAGATATTCATCAGTTGGTCATGTTCACCTCAACACCTGTTCATCTTTGCACTACGGGCCAAAGATATTCATCAAAAATCATTCATTTTTGCACTACAGGCGAAAGATATTTAATTATATCATCATTTAGGACTAAGGATGATGAAAAATATTTTAAAAGAAACGAATCCAGTGAAACAAAATAATAAATATTAAGGATTCGTATTTCAACTATTTCATGTCCAAAAATACCTCATAAATAATCATAGTGGAGTAAAATTCAAGAATGATCAAAATATGGATACAATCAAAGCTAGTATCCAGAATAGATATTTTGGACGAAAAGAAGAAATTTTCATTTTTCGGTGAATAGTAACTCGTGAATAGTAACTCGTGAATAGTAACTCATGAATAGTAACCCCGACATAAAAAGTTCCAAATTTGATAAAAAGTTCAGATCAATACTTCGGCATAATGATATTGAAGAAAATAATATCATTCAAGAAGAAATAACATCCCTTACCTCAGCAAAAATAGTACTTCTAGTTGAAACACCGGATATAGGTTATGACTTGAACTTGCACCGTATAGCAATACTCAAAGTATTAGAATACTCACAAGAATACGCTCACTAATATAGAGAGAGAAAGAGAGAGAAACTTGTGTTTCTGGTATGATTTTCAATTCTAACCTAAGCACCCTATTTATAGAAAAATGCTTAGAACACCAAAGCAGAAAATTGAATATAATAATATTATTTATAAACAAAATTCCTAAACACACCACCAGCTGATTTCAACCATTTAACACATGTCCCTCAATTGAAAAAAATGTTTTTCTTTAAAATAATAATTAAAACTTCCAAAAATCAATTATTTCGGAACTTCGGAACTTCAATAATTCATAATAAATAGCCCTTTTATCAGAAAATTCGAATCTCGCAATTTTCTATAGGAAATTCAATTCTCTACAACTTTGCAGAAGAAAGTTTTTTCAAATTCCAAACAGAAATTGACCGAAATCCACAAACGGACGATTTTACAGTCAATAATAAATTTTCGGTCAAGAATTGTGTCCACCAACACACAAAACATGTGTTAATCATTTAATACCACAAAAATACTCTTCCTCCTCATATACTCATATATTCCACATTCATTGTAAAAATATCACCAT
The DNA here is from genome assembly GCA_016801055.1 of Panax notoginseng. NCBI lineage: Eukaryota > Viridiplantae > Streptophyta > Magnoliopsida > Apiales > Araliaceae > Panax > Panax notoginseng. The sequence goes on from CM029023.1 coordinate 142,475,566, forward strand.
CAATATATTATTAAAATAATATATTTAAATGAATTATTTTATCAGAAAAAGATAAAATATAAATTTTTAATAATTGTCACATTAAAAATTTTCTCCATCTATATCCACATAAAATCACTATTTTTCTCATCATATAAATCAATAATTAATTATACACAAATAATATTACAGAACCACAGTACTGGCAACCAGGCCGTTCCCAGGAAAGAGGGGGCTTTCCAATAAGGATCTCTCCTTACTGGCGCGCAATTAGATGACCAAACCTCTCCTTAGACAGAACTTTGTAGATATTGCCAATAATGTTATCTAATAATATTATTAAGATAATATGAATTATTGCTCCGATAATAGAAAATACTGTGTAGTGACAATTATTAAAACAACAGTAATATAAAATATCAACGCAGCAATTATTGAATCAACAAAATAAAATACTGAACAGTAATTACTGTAAAATTATTGAGTAATGCCTTCTTACGTAAAAATTAATAATTGGTGCAATACCGTGTGCTACTGTGCAACAACGCGTATTACTTTATTTTAACCACCGGGTATTCTAACAGTGTTAACGATAACAACTACGCCGTTATTTATAAACAACTTACTCTTGTCATTTTCTTCATCCAATCGCTTTCTGTTATGGGGCCCACAAAAGGCTGCGCCGTCGTATGAATATTCCCCGACAGTAAGAATATTCCACGATCAAACGAATATTCACCGATAACAATGGATATTTTAGGACCACTTGCTTATTTGAAATATTTGCGCATTTTACCCATAACTAACCACATTAATCAAATCAACCCTTACTATTTCAAAATAATAAATAGAGGAATTTAAATTTCATTTATTAATAATTTGGGGTCTTACAACCTCCCCTCCTTATGAAATTTCGTCCTCGAAATTGATATACGTACCTGGAATTTCGAAAAGATGAGGATACTTCGCTTTCATTTCCGTTTCTAACTCCCAAGTCATTTCCTCAATAGCATGGTTTCTCCACAAAACCTTAATTTGTGGTATAACCTTCTTGCGTAGGACATGCTCCTTCCTATCCAAGATCTTGACAGGTACCTCTTCGTACGTTAAGTCTTCGGCTATCTTGTTCGGTTCTAACTCAATAACGTGGTTCGGGTCGTTCACATATTTACGTAACATCGATACGTGAATAACGTTATGAACACGTGACATACTTAGCGTTAAGGCGAGTCTATAGGCCACAGTTCCTACTCGATCGAGGATTTTAAATAAATTGAAGGCTTGAGCTTTCTTCTCTTCATCGACTCTTACTTCTAGAATAACACATTCTTGCACCTTCTTCTTTATATTCATCAGCTCCAGGTCTGTAGCTTGAGTGGCTTTAACATTACCGATTAAAGTCGATTTTACTCGTATATCATCACGTGGGTCCCTAGAGTCATTAACTCTATCTCTATCATTTATAAATTATACAAAATAGGTCTTTGTGTTCAACAATATCGCACTCGTTCTCGCATACGATTAATGCGTCACCTACCACGTTTACTTTTCTAGGATAGTATTGGATGGTGTGATCGAAATCTTTCAACATCTCGAGCCAACGTCGGTGTCGCATGTTGAATTCTTGGAAGCTCTTCTTGCATTCCTCGGTCCATTCGAAGTTTGTATCTTTTCGAGTCAGCTGAGTTAATGGAGTAGCGATTCGAGAAAATCCTTTTACGAATCTCCGATAATAACTAGAAAGCTACGTATTTCGATTACTGACTTAGGTTGCTCTCAACTGTGACTCATATCCCAATCTTGGATAGCACGTCACAATGACACCTATCAGTTTACTACCACATGAATATGGTATCCCCTACGGAGAGTCTGGATTCAGTGCATTCCACAAAGGAAGTCACCAGATAGAGGCTCGGTTATCAACTTCTATAGTTGGGTTTTTAACTCCTGAAGTTCAATAGGAGCCATTCGATATGAGATTTTAGAAATGGGTTTTGTACCGGGTTCAAAGTCGATACAAAATTCAATATCACGCTCTGGGAGTAAGCCAAGAAATTTTTCAGGAAATACGTCAGGGATTTACTAACAATAGAAATATCATTCAAATCTGACATATTTTTGTTCAAGTCCATGACATGGGCTAAGAAAGCTTGACATCCGTTTTTCAATAAACGAATGACTTTACGGCTTGATATGAAAGAGTTTGACTTCAATGGTTTGGTTGCTTGAATTTGAATAACAGGTTGCTTAGGAATATGAAAACTAACAACCTTACAAAAGCAATCAATTTTGGCATGATGAGTAGTTAACCAATCAATTCCTAAAATCACATCAAAAGCAAGTATCTTTAAAGAGATAAGATCAACAGGTAATGTGATGGTGCCAACTTGGATCAAACAAGATTTATAAACAATGGATGAAACGAAAGTTTCTCCTAACGGAGTTTCAACAGATAAGTCAAAGTCTAATTTTCTCCGGAGTCAAGTTTAAACGTTGAGCACAAGCAGGAGAAATAAATGAATGGGTAGAACCGGTATCTAATAAGGTATAGACGTCGTAAAAATTTATAATTAACTAACCCATGCTAACTTCGTTCGGGTTCCTCGCATTCTGACCAGTCACGAAAAACGCTCTTCCAGGAACCGTAGACTTTGACTTTTCTGGGACAGCTTTTTGAGTCACCACCCCCGTTGGACTTGGTTTCGCTACAGTGCAATCTCGAGCGATATGTCCTTCCTTTCCACAGTTATAACATACCTTAAACTGTTGTGGACAGTTTGGGCTGATATGTCCTTCTTTTCCGCACTTATAGCATATGACCGGTGGTCGTTCTCCTCCCTTGGAACCAGTTGCTGCTGGTGCTGACGTCTTCGTATTGTCATTGTTGAATCTCCTCTTTTTAAAATCTCCTCCCGACTCGCTTCTTCTATTTTCATAGCCACGATTACCACCAGAGTGGTTACCGTTCTTGTCCGTATTCTTCTCTCTCCGCTGGTTATCATTGCTCCGATGACCGCTGCCACCGGTATGACCCTGGTTGTGGTCCCTCGATTGACCGTACTCGTTATCTCGCTCTAATAATTGAGCCCTGTTGACAACATCTGAATATAAAAAAAATTTATGAAAGATAAGATATTGCCGAATCTTGGGTTTTAAACCTCTCAGAAACATCCTCGTCATTCGTTCCCCATTCTCTACTAAATGAGGTGCAAACCTGGATAACTCTGCGAACTTCGCCTCGTATTGGGACACCGTCATGTTATTTTGTTCTAATCTAATAAACTCTACCTCCTTCATATGACGAACACATTCAGGAAAGTATTTGTCATTGAACAGTTTCTGAAATGTCTCCCAAGACATGCTAAGTGTGGCTGGATGGGTACGCTTCACAGACTCCCACCAGTAGTCTGCCTCGCCACGGAACATAAAGGTGGCGAATGGAACCTTCTGTTCCTCCTTGCATCCCAAGACATCGAATATCTTGGTAATTTTCTTGACCCATGTCTCCGCCTTAATCGGATCTGGCTTTCCCCAGAATTCTGGTGGTCCTAACTTTTTGAACTGCTTGGTTGTGACAAACCGCACGTTGTTATCATTTCCACCTGTATTCTGCACACGAGTCTCCCTCGTCTGATTTTGCATGAACTGCAAAAAGCTCCTAAACATTCCATCATTCATCATTTGCTCGGTAACGTTGTTCACAGGAGGAACATCGCCAGCCTTTTGTACGTTCTCCTCGTTGGTGAGTACAAGTGTCTCCAAGATTTTATTTACTCCACTGTTAACATTCTCAGTCGACATTCTCAAATACTGCCATAAAACAAAGGTTAATTTAACAAATTAACATATCACATAATATCCCTATATTATGATCGACCAACAAATAAACTTAGGTAGGACACACTAGCGAATGATTTACTCGTCTCTCCCCTCCTAGTTCTATTCCCCGATCTTCGCCAGAGATCATATCCCTAAGCTCTGATACCAACTGTAACACCCCCAAAACAGGTCCAATCCATCCAACCCATTCTGAGTCGCCAAATACATGGTACAGAAAATAACTACAACTTTATTATTACAATTGTCGTGCAAAATACGACAACACATATACTGTGAGTTTAAATACAAATATTGTCATCTAGACAGTATTCATACTCAACTAAGAACTCATTATACTTATTGATACACTATTTTACAAAATAGTGAGTACTACTAAAATAACTGTCTTGAACCATCATTCCACACCCCGACTAGTACTCGCTACATTCTCGCCCCCCTGAGAAGAAAATAGAACAACAAGAAAAAGGGTGAGCTCAACTAGCCCACTAAAGAATATTATGACTAAAATAATATACAACAAATTATCGTTAGTCTTCAACAGGGAAAAATCTAATAGAATACAATAGACAACAACTTTTAAATCAATATTCGCAGCGGAAAATAATAATTCATAGAAGAGTTACGTAGAGAATGAAATCTACGATTATCTATGAATTTAAAAGCCCATCTTCAACATTTTATCCCTGTAACATCAATCAATAAATATCTTGAATCAAATAGTCATCTTTGCACTACAGGCCAAAGATATTCATCAGTTGGTCATGTTCACCTCAACACCTGTTCATCTTTGCACTACGGGCCAAAGATATTCATCAAAAATCATTCATCTTTGCACTACAGGCCAAAGATATTCAATTATATCATCATTTAGGACTAAGGATGATGAAAAATATTTTAAAGGAAACGAATCTACTGAAACAAAATAATAAATATTAAGGATTCGTATTTCAACTATTTCATGTCCAAAAATACCTCATAAATAATCATAGTGGAGTAAAATTTAAGAATGATCAAAATATGGATACAATCAAAGCTAGTATCCAGAATAGATATTTTAGACGAAAAGAAGAAAATTTCATTTTTCGATGAATAGTAACTCGTGAATAGTAACTCGTGAATAGTAACTCATGAATAGTAACTCCGACATGAAAAGTTCCAAATTTGATAAAAAGTTTAGATCAATACTTCGGCATAATGATATTGAAGAAAATAATATCATTCAAAAAGAAATAACGTCCCTTACCTCAGCAAAAATAATACTTCTAGTTGAAACACCGGATATAGGTTATGACTTGAACTTGCACCGTATAGCAATACTCAAAGTATTAGAATACTCACAAGAATACGCTCACTAATATAGAGAGAGAAAGAGAGAGAAACTTGTGTTTTTGGTGTGATTTTCAATTCTAACCTAAGCACCCTATTTATAGAAAAATGCTTAGAACACCAAAGCAGAAAATTGAATATAATAATATTATTTATAAACAAAATTCCTAAGCACACCACCAGCTGATTTCAACCATTTAACACATGCCCCTCAATTGAAAAAAACGTTTTTCTTTAAAATAATAATTAAAACTTCCAAAAATTAATTATTTCGGAACTTCGGAACTTCAATAATTCATAATAAATAGCCCTTTTATCAGAAAATTCGAATCTCGCGAGTTTTTATAGGAAATTCAATTCTCTACAACTTTGCAGAAGAAAGTTTTTTCAAATTCCAAACAGAAATTGACCGAAATCCACAAACGGACGATTTTACAGTCAATAATAAATTTTCGGTCAAGAATTGTGTCCACCAACACACAAAACATGTGTTAATCATTTAATACCACAAAAATACTCTTCCTCCTCATATACTCATATATTCCACATTCATTATAAAAATATCACCATCAATATATTATTAAAATAATATATTTAAATGAATTATTTTATCAGAAAAAGATAAAATATAAATTTTTAATAATCGTCACATTAAAAATTTTCTCCATCTATATCCACATAAAATCACTATTTTTCTCATCATATAAATCAATAATTAATTATACACAAATAATATTACAGAACCACAGTACTGGCAACCAGGCCGTTCCCCAGGAAAGAGGGGGCTTTCCAATAAGGATCTCTCCTTATTGGCGCGCAATTAGATGACCAAACCTCTCCTTAGACATAACTTTGTAGATATTGCCAATAATGTTATCTAATAATATTATTAAGATAATATGAATTATTGCTCCGATAATAGAAAATACTGTGTAGTGACAATTATTAAAATAACAGTAATATAAAATATCAACGCAGCAATTATTGAATCAATAAAATAAAATACTGAACAGTAATTACTGTAAAATTATTGAGTAATGCCTTCTTACGTAAAAATCAATAATTGGTGCAATACCGTGTGCTACTGTGCAACAACACGTATTACTTTGTTTTAACCACCGGGTATTCTAACAGTGTTAACGGTAACAACTACGCCGTTATTTATAAACAACTTACTCTTGTCGTTTTCTTCATCCAATCGCTTTCTGTTATGGGGCCCACAAAAGGCTGCGCCGTCGTATGAATATTCCCCGACAGTAAGAATATTCCACGATCAAACGAATATTCACCGATAACAATGAATATTTTAGGACCACTTGCTTATTTGAAATATTTGCGCATTTTACCCATAACTAGCCACATTAATCAAATCAACCCTTACTATTTCAAAATAATAAATAAAGGAATTTAAATTTCATTTATTAATAATTTGGGGTCTTACAGTCCTCACCATTTTTTTTTGTAAAGTATTGTACCAATAATTGTAATGAGGACTTATTTGAGTGTGGATATTGTCTAGATGATAATATTTGTATTTACACTCACAGTTTTTATGTTGTATTAATAAAGTTGTAGTTGTTTCTGTACCATGTTATTGACGACTCAGAATGGGTGTTATATACCTATTTTGGGGACGTCACAGTACCCGCATATGATCTTCTACTCAATGCGTCAGCTACTACGTTCGCTTTTCCAGGATGATATTAGATGGTATGATCGTAATCTTTCAACAGCTCAAGCCAACGTCGTTGCCGCATGTTGAGTTCCTTTTGGGTGAAAAAATATTTGAGGCTTTTATGATCCGTATAGATCTCCACTTTCTCCCCATACAGGTAGTGTCTCCAAATCTTCAACGCGAAAACGACTGCTGCCAACTCCAAATCATGAGTAGGATAATTTCTCTCATATTCTTTGAGTTGTCGCGAGGCATAGGCTATGACTTTCCCATGTTGCATGAGAACACATCCTAACCCTTTGCCTGAAGCATCGCTGTAGATAACAAATCCATCCGAACCAGATGGTATTGTCAGAACAGGTGCCGAAATGAGTCTCCTCTTAAGTTCTTGAAAACTCTTCTCACAATCCTCGCTCCAACCGAATTTTGTATCCTTCCGAGTCAACTGAGTTAACGGAGTAGCGATTCTAGAAAATCCTTCCACGAATCTTCGATAATACTCAGCTAAACCCAGAAAGCTACGTACTTCTGTCACCGACTTCGGTTGCTCCCAACTTTGTATGGCTTCAATCTTCGCCGGGTCGACAGATACTCCATATTTTGACACCACGTGCCCAAGGAATGCTACTTCCTCAAGCCAGAACTCGTATTTCTTCAATTTGGCATATAGCTTATTTTCACGAAGCCTTTGCAGTACCAGCTTCAAATGGCGCTCATGATCTTCACGACTTTTGGAATAGATGAGGATGTCATCAATAAAGATAACAACGAACTGATCTAAATATTATTTGAATACACGGTTCATCATATCTATGAAGGCAGCAGGAGCATTAGTCAATCCAAAAAATATGACTAAGAATTCATAATGCCCGTATCGAGTTCTGAAGGCAGTCTTTGGAATATCCTCAGTTTTAATCTTCAGCTGATGATATCCAGAACGAAGATCGATCTTTAAAAAGAATTGTGCTCCTTGCAACTGGTCAAACAGGTCATCAATGCGAGGTAGCGGATACCTATTCTTGATGGTGACATGGTTCAATTCCCTATAGTCGATACAAAGTCGCATACTCCCGTCTTTCTTCTTTACGAATAAAACAGGAGCACCCCAAGGAGATGTACTAGGACAAATAAAACCAATGTCTAATAACTCCTGTAATTGGACTTTTAACTCCTGAAGTTCAATAGGAGTCATTCGATATGGGGTTTTAGAAATGGGCACTGTACTGGGTTCAAGGTCAATAAAGAATTCAACTTCACGTTCTAGGGATAGACCAGGAAGTTCTTCAGGAAATACGTCAGGAAATTCACTAACAACAGAAATATTATTCAAATCTGACTTATCTTTGTTCAAATCCATAACATGGGCTAAGAAAGCTTGACATCCGTTTTTCAATAAACGAATAGCTTTGTGGCTTGATATGACAGTGACTGATTTTAGTGGTTTAGTAGTTTGAATTCGTATGACAGGTTGGTTAGGAATATGAAAACTAACAACCTTACGAAAACAATCAATTTTAGCATGATGAGTGGTTAACCAATCAATTCCTAAAATCACATCAAAAATAAGTATATTTAAAGAGATAAGGTCAACAGGTAATGTGATTGTGCCAACTTGGATTAAGCAAGATTTATAAATTGTAGATGTAATGAAAGTTTCTCCTAATGGAGTCTTCACAGATAGGTCAAAGTCTAATTTCTCCAGAGTCAAGTTTAAACGTTGAGCACAAGCAAGAGAGATAAAAGAATGGATAGAACCGGTATCTAATAAGGTATAAACTTCGCAAGAGTTTATGATTAGCTTACCCGTGATCACCTCATTTGGGTTCCTCGCGTTTTGGCCAGTCACGACAAACGCCCTTCCAAGAATCGCTGATTTCGACTTATCCGGAACAGCCTTCGGAGTCACTATCCCCGTTAAACTTGGTTTCGCAACAAGACAATCTTTAGCTATATGACCTTCCTTTCCACAGTTATAACATACCTTGAACTGTTGTGGGCAGTTTGGGCTAATGTGTCCCTCCTTCCTGCATTTGTAACAAACGACCGGTGCTCGTTCTCTTCCCCTAAAAGTAGTTGATGTTTCTGCTGACGTCTTCACATTATCATTGTTGTACCTTCTCTTCTTGAAATCTCCTCCCTACTCGCTCCTTCTATTATCACGGCCATGATTACCACCAGAGTGATTCCCGCTTTTGTCCGAATGTTTTTCCTCCCTAATGATTTTTATTGCTTCGATGACTGCCGCCACCGGTATGACCCTGGTTGTGGTCCCTCGGTTGCACATACTCATTATCCCGCTCTAATAATTGAGCCCTGTTTACAACATCTGAATATAAAGAAAATTTATGAGAGATAAGATATTGCCGAATCTCGGGTTTTAGACCTCTCAGAAACATCCTTGTCATTCGTTCCTCATTTTCGACCAAATAAGGTGCAAACCTGGATAATTCTGTAAACTTCGCCTCGTACTGGGACACCGTCATGTTATTCTGTTCCAGTCTGATAAACTCCACCTCCTTCATATGACGAATACTTTCAGGAAAGTACTTGTCATTGAACAGTTTCTCAAATGTTTCCCAGGACATGTTGAGTGCGTCAGGCTGGGTACGCTTCACAGACTCCCACCAGTAGTCTGCCTCACCGCGGAATATAAAGGTAGCGAATGGAACCTTCTGTTCCTCCGTGCATCCCAAGACATCGAATATCTTGGTAATTTGCTTGACCCACGTTTCCGCCATGATCAGATCCGGCTTTTCTTTAAATTCTGGTGGTCCCAATTCTTTGAACTGCTTGGTTGTGACAAATCGCGCGTTGTTATCATTTCCACCCGTATTCTGCACACGAGTCTCCCTCGTCTGATTTTGCATGAACTGCAAAAAGCTCCTAAACATTCCATCATTCATCGTTTGCTCGGTAACATTGTTTACAGGAGAAATATTACCTTCCTGTTGCACGTTCCCCTGGGTGGTGATCAAAGGTGTCTCCACGGTCTGATTTACTCCATTATTAACGTTCTCAGCTGCCATTCTTAAATACTACCATAAAACAAGGGTTAATAGTCATGTCATATATTATCCCTATACTCTGACCGACCAAATAAATACCAAATAAACTTAGTCAGGTTGTGACGCCCCCAAAATTAGGTATACATCACCCATCTTGTGTCGTCAGATACATGGTACAGAATACAAATATAACTTACTAATACAACTGTCGTGTACAATACGACAAAACATAACTGTGAGTTTGAATACAATTATTGTCTACTAGAGACTATACAAACTCAAAAGGAGTCCTCATTACAATTATTGTCACACTATTTAACAGAATAGTGAGGACTACCACTACTATCATCTGGTCCATCACTCCGTTCCCTGACTCGTCCCAGCTATATTCTCATTTTCTGAAGAGAACAATGAAAGAAATGGTGAGCTCAACTAGCCCAGTAAGAAATATTATGACTAAGATAATGCAGAATAAATTATCATTAGCCTTCAACAATGTTAAACTGATAAAATATAACGAACATCAAGTTTAACTGCAGCGGAACAAGCAATCCATTAAAAGAGTCAAGTAGAAAATAAAATCTACTATCTTCTATGATTTAAAAGGTTTTTCAACACGGTTTTCGTTGGGACTCAGCTTAATAAAATAATTCACATCATTGAATCACCCCTGCACTACGGCCAATGATATTCTTGTATTCAGTAATGGTCATGATCATGCCAACAACTGTCCACCAATGCACTACGGGCCAATGAGGACTTTTACCACATCATTTGTAACATTACGGTCATGATTATACCGAATAATCCCTGGTCATAATCATACCAAGTCCATCTATGCACTACAGACCACAGATGACTTTCAACATTTTATAAACATGAGGATGATGACAATGATATAAGAATTCAATAAAATAAGTTCAAGAATTAATTTATCCAAGAATTAACAACGTCCAAATTGTCAACATGATACTGCTTTGTGGAGTAAAATTCAAGAATGCTTAGAAGAATATTTTCATGAAAAGATACTGGATGAAACGTAATTATCAAGGATATTTCACAAATTTCATGGAGTATAGAAGTCAAAACTTAACCAACTGAGTATAATAAAGAATGGAATAACAAAAGAAATCACCATGCATGCGATAGACCGCACAGACAGGTTATTCTAACAGAATAATAAATAATAAAACCAGGTCCGGCGTAAAACGCACAGACAGGATATTCCAACAGAATAATAATAAAGGCGGAACCAGGTCCGGTGTAAAACACACAGACAGGATGTTCCAACAGAATAATAATAAAGACGGAACCAGGTCTGGTGTAAAACACACAGACAGGATGTTCCAACATAATAATAATAAAGACGGAACCAGGTCCGGTGTAAAACACACAGACATGATGTTCCAACAGAATAATAGAAGAATGTCACCAAGTATAGGGTAGACCACGTATACAGGTTATTCCAACAGAATAATAAGAAATGGAATAACAACAGTTCTCTGCATGAATAAGAAAGAATAACACCCCTTACCGTTTTAAAGAAGAACAGAAATAAGGAAGTAGTTAAGTAGCAGAATACTTTTCTTCTCTCTCTATAGTTTTTCTCTCTAGAGTTTAGTGAATTCGTAAGAAATAATGAAGGAATGAGCTGCTATTTATAGAAAATTAAAATGCATAGTAACTAATCCATGAACTGTCCAGATTGATTACTTTAATCTGACGGTCCATATTTAAAGAAAAATCTTTTAAATAAAATATAATATATTCTATTTATAGAATAACTTTAATAAAATATTATGTTTTATATAAAAAGATGTTTCTGTTTTATTACGTTAATAATACGAATAAAACTTCATTATCGCTAAATAATTCATATTATTAACTGACAATAATTGAATCAAACTGAGTGACTTCTCACATAAGCATTAATAATCAATATTGTGTGCTACTTTGCAACCACACGTATTACTGTACTTTTACTACCGAGTAGTTCAACAGTATTAATGGTAAAACTTCTGCCGTTATTTTTAATAAAATATTTTTATCGTTTTCTCAATCGGACAAAAATTCTGTTGTGGGGTCCACTAATGATTGTGTCGTTGTACGAATATTCCCTCTTAAAACGAATATTTCCCGACCAATCGAATATTATATAACAACTTGCGTACTTTGTAAAATTTATAAATATTACCCACAACTATAACATTATATCAAATTAACTCCATAATATTCAAAAATGATATTTATAAAAAAATCATCTTTATTTATAAAAGTTGGGGTCTTACACATGTCATACTAGCGAAAGAATTCCCTGTCTCTCCCCTCCTAGTTCTTGTCTCACATTTCAGCCAGGGATCATATCCCTAAGCTCTGATACCAACTGTGACGCCCCCAAAATAGGTATACAATGTAACGACCCCAAAATAGGTCCATTCCATCCAACCCATTCTGAGTCGTCAAATACATGGTATAGAAAACAACTACAACTTTATTACAACAATTGTCGTGCAAAATACAACAACACATATGCTGTGAGTTTGGATACAAATATATACCAAATGTGACATTGGACACCATCATGTATCAGCACTTCACAAAGATACCTTACATAAAGGTATAGTCAAAAACTGTTCTAGAAATTAGAATCTTTGAGAAGTGCTCAAGGAAACCTTCGTACATGGGAGGCCACGCGTCTAGGTTATGATAGATATCATATGGCCACAGAATTATCCTTGGTTGACCCAATAGACCCCAAAGAAAAACGAGAAGATTACTATCATATTCTTCCCAATGGTGAGTCTTCTCTTGACTTATCATTATCTCCACTGTCTCTAATTGAGAATTATACTTCAAACAAACACCAAGATTATATAGGTAGTGCCCATAGATATACTCAGCAAGTGGATGAGCACAACCCTGTCTTATGATGACACGAGGTTGTATGTCATTAGACATCTTGTATGATAGTAACAAAACACCCTTCCAACGTTGGGTTCGCCTCACCCTATTTTCTTCACCAAATATAACTACTAAATGATGACCACCGTTCTATTCCCTTGTTACCCCCGCTCGACCCAGCTACACTCTTATTACCTGAAAGGAATTGTGAAGCAAAAGGGTGAGCACAACTAGCTCAGTAAAGAATATCATGACTAAAGATAATTAAATTATCAATAGCCTTCATCAATAATAAATCAGAGATTTAGAACATATGGTAAATGATAAAAATTTCAACCATAGTTGCAGCGGAACGAGCAATCCATTAGAAGAGTCAAATAGACTATAAAGTCTATTATCTTCTCCATGTTAAAAATCCACCAACAATATTTTATCCATGTAACATCACTCAACAGTTCCTTTCCACAATCATATGAATAACTCATAATCATAATTGTGACTATAAATTTTTCTTCGCACCCAGGACGAAGAATATTTTCATCACCTGTCTTTACCTGAAACATCAAAGATCATGGTTATACCAAATCACAGTTCCTGTTTATAATCATACTAACAAATCCATCTTTGCACTACGGGCCAAAGATATTCATCAACAAACCATCTTTGCACTACGGGCCAAAGATATTCAACAACAGTTCATCTTTGCACTACAGGCCAAAGATATTCATCAACAGGCCATCTTTGCACTACATGCCAAAGATATTCATCAACAATTCATATTTGCACTACAGGCCAAATATATTCATATCTCAAAGAAATATATAATCATTTCAGAATTTATATAAACAATAATTATAACCATGTTGATCAATTCACCTTTGCACTTAAGCTTAAGATATTCAATTATAAATTCAATGGTCATGATCATACCAGTCACAATTCAACTTTGCACTACAGGCCAAAGAGAACCCTAGTCATGATCATACCAATAATCTACCCATCTTTACACTCCAGTGAAAGAGAATTTCAACATCAGGGTTATAAAAATGTTATATATGATGATAAAAATAATATGATCAACATATAGTTTTAATCTCAAGAGTAATATTCGTAACTCATGAATAGTAACCCCGACACAAAAGATAGAAATTCTACAATAAAATTCATACCAATATTTCGGTATAATGATATTGAAAGAATAACATTACTTAAATTTATAAACAATTTATTTTAATTGTTTACACTTTACTAATTAATGCATTTAATCATCATAAAATGCCAACTCTTACAATTTCATCATCAATAACCAAAACCCTCATCAAAAATCTGCATATACCTCATATATAGGATTCTCAAGCCATAAAATCCTATTTTCCAATTTTCTTTCTTCACAAAACATATTTAATTCATTTACTCATAACTAGACCATTTTCATGAAAAATACCAAATCAGTTCTAAAAATATTTCTTTTCTGAGATTTAGCATAATATAGTCCATAGTGAACATATATTTTTCTCAGAATTTTTAAAAGTCATTTACTATTTTTCATATGGCCAAAATACCGAATATTTAGACATTTATCAAAAATTATACTTTTGTCCAAAAATTCTGAAATTTACAGAGTATACTTCTATCATATACATGTACTCCCAATAAAAATTTCATCAATTTTGGAGTTAACCACAAGGAATTATAAGCGGTTACTTTTAAAATAGTCTTTTCTCATAAAATTCATAACTCTTAATCTATACATCCAAAAATCACCATTTTTGGACACAATCAATAAAACTCATCAAAATATCATTTCAAATTTTTCCATAATTTTTGAAGATCAGAAAAATTACGAAACTAAAAATCATAACAACCCTTAAAATCCCTTAATATCCCTTACCTCAAAAGAGCAGTACTTCTGACTGGAATGCAAAGCCGAAGGAAACTTGCACTGAATAGCAACTCTCAAAGTATCTAAATACTCACAAAATATGCTTCATAATATAGAGAGAGAAAGAGAGAAAGCTTATGTTTTTGGTGTGATTTTCAATTCTAACTTAGCCCTCTATTTATAGGAAAATTTTGGTAGGTTTGACCTGCAACCTGATGGCTTTACCTGCTACTATTCCCACCCACCACATTTGAAATATAATTCAGCACATTTCTTCACCAACCACAAGTGGGGCCCACCAATTCTAGAATTTTCCACCAAAATGATAAAATTCAAAAATTCAACAATTTCTGAACCAGTCATCTTGTAAAATTCATAATAAATCATACGTTCATTTTTAACGGTTCAAAATTTGTGGACATATACTCAACTTATATATGTATAACATATCCAAAAATTACCACGATCCAACGGTCGGATTAAAAATTATAACCCCCGCAAAATATCTCAAAAACCCTGATTTTTAATACCTCCATTCCGATAAAAATACTGATAAAAACCTCAACATTAACTCCTTTATTTTTAACCACAAAAATATATCCCTCATTTATATCCACATAAAATAAATATTTCCTTATCATATGAATCAATAATTAATTATTCACAAATAATATTACAGAATCACATTTATGACAACCAGGCCGTTCCCAGGAAAGAGGGGGCTTTCCAATAAGGATTTCTCCTTACTAGCGCGCAATTAGATGACCAAACCTCTCCTTAGACAGAACTTTCTAGACATTGCCAATAATGCTATCTAATAATACTATTCAAATAATATGAATTATTGATCTGATAATGGAAAATACTGTGCAGCAACAATTATTGAACAACAATAATATAAAATTTCAACGTAGCAATTATTGAATCAATAAAATAAAATATTGAACAGTAATTACTGTAACAATTATTGAGTAGTGCCTTCTTACGTAAGAATCAATAATTTTAAAAATACTGTGCAATACCGTGTGCTACTGTGCAATAACGCGTATTACTGTATTTTAATCACCGGGTATTCCAACAGTGTTAACGGTAACAACTACGCCGTTATTTGTAAAAACTTAAATTTGTCATTTTCTTCACCCGACAGTTATTCGTTATGGGGCCCACAAATAGCTGCGCCGTCGTACGAATATTCCCCGACAGAAAGAATATTCCACGACCAAACGAATATTCCCCGACAACAATGATTATTTTATAACCACTTGCTTATTTTGAAAAAAAATCATATTTCACTCATAACTTTAAATTTTTATCAATTTAACCATTTACTGAATTGTAATTATAAGAAAAATTGAATACTTTTATTTCATAAAATTCGGGGTCTTACAATCTCCCCTCCTTATGAAATTTCGTCCCCGAAATTTACGTACCTGGTATTTCAAAGAGTTGAGAATACCTTCCTTTCATTTCAAATTCCATCTTCTCTGTCATCATAATTTCTCCATTGCTCATCTCCTGTATTTCAAATAACATTCTAGAATACAGCTTCAAAACAAGTGTTAATTTAACAAATTAACATATCACATAATATCCCGATATTATGACTGACCAACAAATAAGCTTAGGTAGGACACACTAGCGAAGGATTTACTCATCTCTCCCCTCCTAGTTGTATTCCCCGATCTCCGCCAGAGATCATATCCCCAAGCTCTGATACCAAATGTAACGACCCCAAAATAGGTCCATTCCATCCAACCCATTCTGAGTCGTCAAATACATGGTACAGAAAATAACTACAACTTTATTACAACAATTGTCGTGCAAAATACAACAACACATATGCTGTGAGTTTGGATACAAATATATACCAAATGTGACATTGTTCCCATCATGTATCATCACCTCACAAAGACACCTTACATAAAGGTATAGTCAAAAACTGTTTTAGAAATTAGAATCTTTGGGAAGTGCTCAAGGAAACCTTCGTACATGGGAGGCCACGCGTCTAGGTTATGATAGATATCATATGGCCACAGAATTATCCTTGGTTGACCCAATAGACCCCAAAGAAAAACGAGAAGATTACTATCATATTCTTCCCAATGGTGAGTCTTCTCTTGACTTATCATTATCTCCACTGTCTCTAATTGAGAATTATACTTCAAACAAACACCAAGATTATATAGGTAGTGCCCATAGATATACTCAGCAAGTGGATGAGCACAACCCTGTCTTATGATGACACGAGGTTGTATGTCATTAGACATCTTGTATGATAGTGACAAAACACCCTTCCAACGTTGGGTTCGCCTCACCCTATTTTCTTCACCAAATATAACTACTAAATGATGACCACCGTTCTATTCCCTTGTTACCCCCGCTCGACCCAGCTACACTCTTATTACCTGAAAGGAATTGTGAAGCAAAAGGGTGAGCACAACTAGCTCAGTAAAGAATATCATGACTAAAGATAATTAAATTATCAATAGCCTTCATCAATAATAAATCAGAGATTTAGAACATATGGTAAATGATAAAAATTTCAACCATAGTTGCAGCGGAACGAGCAATCCATTAGAAGAGTCAAATAGACTATAAAGTCTATTATCTTCTCCATGTTAAAAATCCACCAACAATATTTTATCCATGTAACATCACTCAACAGTTCCTTTCCACAATCATATGAATAACTCATAATCATAATTGTGACTATAAATTTTTCTTCGCACCCAGGACGAAGAATATTTTCATCACCTGTCTTTACCTGAAACATCAAAGATCATGGTTATACCAAATCACAGTTCCTGTTTATAATCATACTAACAAATCCATCTTTGCACTACGGGCCAAAGATATTCATCAACAAACCATCTTTGCACTACGGGCCAAAGATATTCAACAACAGTTCATCTTTGCACTACAGGCCAAAGATATTCATCAACAGGCCATCTTTGCACTACATGCCAAAGATATTCATCAACAATTCATATTTGCACTACAGGCCAAATATATTCATATCTCAAAGAAATATATAATCATTTCAGAATTTATATAAACAATAATTATAACCATGTTGATCAATTCACCTTTGCACTTAAGCTTAAGATATTCAATTATAAATTCAATGGTCATGATCATACCAGTCACAATTCAACTTTGCACTACAGGCCAAAGAGAACCCTAGTCATGATCATACCAATAATCTACCCATCTTTACACTCCAGTGAAAGAGAATTTCAACATCAGGGTTATAAAAATGTTATATATGATGATAAAAATAATATGATCAACATATAGTTTTAATCTCAAGAGTAATATTCGTAACTCATGAATAGTAACCCCGACACAAAAGATAGAAATTCTACAATAAAATTCATACCAATATTTCGGTATAATGATATTGAAAGAATAACATTACTTAAATTTATAAACAATTTATTTTAATTGTTTACACTTTACTAATTAATGCATTTAATCATCATAAAATGCCAACTCTTACAATTTCATCATCAATAACCAAAACCCTCATCAAAAATCTGCATATACCTCATATAGGATTCTCAAGCCATAAAATCCTATTTTCCAATTTTCTTTCTTCACAAAACATATTTAATTCATTTACTCATAACTAGACCATTTTCATGAAAAATACCAAATCAGTTCCAAAAATATTTCTTTTCTGGGATTTAGCATAATATAGTCCCATAGTGAACATATATTTTTCTCAGAATTTTTAAAAGTCATTTACTATTTTTCATATGGCCAAAATAGCCGAATATTTAGACATTTATCAAAAATTATACTTTTGTCCAAAAATTCTGAAATTTACAGAGTATACTTCTATCATATACATGTACTCCCAATAAAAATTTCATCAATTTTGGAGTTAACCACAAGGAATTATAAGCGGTTACTTTTAAAATAGTCTTTTCTCATAAAATTCATAACTCTCAATCTATACATCCAAAAATCACCATTTTTGGACACAATCAATAAAACTCATCAAAATATCATTTCAAATTTTTCCAGAATTTTTGAAGATCAGAAAAATTACGAAACTAAAAATCATAACAACCCTTAAAATCCCTTAATATCCCTTACCTCAAAAGAGCAGTACTTCTGACTGGAATGCAAAGCTGAAGGAAACTTGCACTGAATAGCAACTCTCAAAGTATCTAAATACTCACAAAATATGCTTCATAATATAGAGAGAGAAAGAGAGAAAGCTTATGTTTCTGGTGTGATTTTCAATTCTAACTTAGCCCTCTATTTATAGGAAAATTTTGGTAGGTTTGACCTGCAACCTGATGGCTTTACCTGCTACTATTCCCACCCACCACATTTGAAATATAATTCAGCACATTTCTTCACCAACCACAAGTGGGGCCCACCAATTCTAGAATTTTCCACCAAAATGATAAACTCCGAAAATTCAACAATTTCTGAACCAGTCATCTCGTAAAATTCATAATAAATCATACGTTCATTTTTAACGGTTCAAAATTTGTGGACATATACTCAACTTATATATGTATAACATATCCAAAAATTACCACGATCCAACGGTCGGATTAAAAATTATAACCCCCGCAAAATATCTCAAAAACCCTGATTTTTAATACCTCCATTCCGACAAAAATACTGATAAAAACCTCAACATTAACTCCTTCATTTTTAACCACAAAAATATATCCCTCATTTATATCCACATAAAATAAATATTTCCTTATCATATGAATCAATAATTAATTATTCACAAATAATATTACAGAATCACATTTATGACAACCAGGCCGTTCCCAGGAAAGAGGGGG
The DNA here is from genome assembly GCA_016801055.1 of Panax notoginseng. NCBI lineage: Eukaryota > Viridiplantae > Streptophyta > Magnoliopsida > Apiales > Araliaceae > Panax > Panax notoginseng. Next base: position 142,494,988 of record CM029023.1, read on the forward strand.
CTTTCCAATAAGGATTTCTCCTTACTGGCGCGCAATTAGATGACCAAACCTCTCCTTAGACAGAACTTTCTAGACATTGCCAATAATGCTATCTAATAATATTATTCAAATAATATGAATTATTGATCTGATAATGGAAAATACTGTGCAGCAACAATTATTGAACAACAATAATATAAAATTTCAACGTAGCAATTATTGAATCAATAAAATAAAATATTGAACAGTAATTACTGTAACAATTATTGAGTAGTGCCTTCTTACGTAAGAATCAATAATTTCAAAAATACTGTGCAATACCGTGTGCTACTGTGCAATAACGCGTATTACTGTATTTTAATCACCGGGTATTCCAACAGTGTTAACGGTAACAACTACGCCGTTATTTGTAAAAACTCAAATTTGTCGTTTTCTTCACCCGACAGTTATTCTGTTATGGGGCCCACAAATGGCTGCGCCGTCGTACGAATATTCCCCGACAGAAAGAATATTCCACGACCAAACGAATATTCCCCGACAACAATGATTATTTTATAACCACTTGCTTATTTTTAAAAAAAAATCATATTTCACTCATAACTTTAAATTTTTATCAATTTAACCATTTACTGAATTGTAATTATAAGAAAAATTGAATACTTTTATTTCATAAAATTCGGGGTCTTACAATCTCCCCTCCTTATGAAATTTCGTCCCCGAAATTTACGTACCTGGTATTTCAAAGAGTTGAGAATACCTTCCTTTCATTTCAAATTCCATATTCTCTGTCATCATAATTTCTCCATTGCTCATCTCCTGTATTTCAAATAACATTCTAGAATACAGCTTCAAACCAAGTGTTAATTTAACAAATTAACATATCACATAATATCCCGATATTATGACTGACCAACAAATAAGCTTAGGTAGGAAACACTAGCGAAGGATTTACTCATCTCTCCCCTCCTAGTTGTATTCCCCGATCTCCGCCAGAGATCATATCCCCAAGCTCTGATACCAAATGTAACGACCCCAAAATAGGTCCATTCCATCCAACCCATTCTGAGTCGTCAAATACATGGTACAGAAAACAACTACAACTTTATTACAACAATTGTCGTGCAAAATACAACAACACATATGCTGTGAGTTTGGATACAAATATATACCAAATGTGACATTGGACACCATCGTGTATCAGCACTTCACAAAGATACCTTACATAAAGGTATAGTCAAAAACTGTTCTAGAAATTAGAATCTTTGGGAAGTGCTCAAGGAAACCTTCGTACATGGGAGGCCACGCGTCTAGGTTATGATAGATATCATATGGCCACAGAATTATCCTTGGTTGACCCAATAGACCCCAAAGAAAAACGAGAAGATTACTATCATATTCTTCCCAATGGTGAGTCTTCTCTTGACTTATCATTATCTCCACTGTCTCTAATTGAGAATTATACTTCAAACAAACACCAAGATTATATAGGTAGTGCCCATAGATATACTCAGCAAGTGGATGAGCACAACCCTGTCTTATGATGACACGAGGTTGTATGTCATTAGACATCTTGTATGATAGTAACAAAACACCCTTCCAACGTTGGGTTCGCCTCACCCTATTTTCTTCACCAAATATAACTACTAAATGATGACCACCGTTCTATTCCCTTGTTACCCCCGCTCGACCCAGCTACACTCTTATTACCTGAAAGGAATTGTGAAGCAAAAGGGTGAGCACAACTAGCTCAGTAAAGAATATCATGACTAAAGATAATTAAATTATCAATAGCCTTCATCAATAATAAATCAGAGATTTAGAACATATGGTAAATGATAAAAATTTCAACCATAGTTGCAGCGGAACGAGCAATCCATTAGAAGAGTCAAATAGACTATAAAGTCTATTATCTTCTCCATGTTAAAAATCTACCAACAATATTTTATCCATGTAACATCACTCAACAGTTCCTTTCCACAATCATATGAATAACTCATAATCATAATTGTGACTATAAATTTTTCTTCGCACCCAGGACGAAGAATATTTTCATCACCTGTCTTTACCTGAAACATCAAAGATCATGGTTATACCAAATCACAGTTCCTGTTTATAATCATACTAACAAATCCATCTTTGCACTACGGGCCAAAGATATTCAACAACAGTTCATCTTTGCACTACAGGCCAAAGATATTCATCAACAGGCCATCTTTGCACTACATGCCAAAGATATTCATCAACAATTCATATTTGCACTACAGGCCAAATATATTCATATCTCAAAGAAATATATAATCATTTCAGAATTTATATAAACAATAATTATAACCATGTTGATCAATTCACCTTTGCACTTAAGCTTAAGATATTCAATTATAAATTCAATGGTCATGATCATACCAGTCACAATTCAACTTTGCACTACAGGCCAAAGAGAACCCTAGTCATGATCATACCAATAATCTACCCATCTTTACACTCCAGTGAAAGAGAATTTCAACATTAGGATTATAAAAATGTTATATATGATGATAAAAATAATATGATCAACATATAGTTTTAATCTCAAGAGTAATATTCGTAACTCATGAATAGTAACCCCGACACAAAAGATAGAAATTCTACAATAAAATTCATACCAATATTTCGGTATAATGATATTGAAAGAATAACATTACTTAAATTTATAAACAATTTATTTTAATTGTTTACACTTTACTAATTAATGCATTTAATCATCATAAAATGCCAACTCTTACAATTTCATCATCAATAACCAAAACCCTCATCAAAAATATGCATATACCTCATATATAGGATTCTCAAGCCATAAAATCCTATTTTCCAATTTTCTTTCTTCACAAAACATATTTAATTCATTTACTCATAACTAGACCATTTTCATGAAAAATACCAAATCAGTTCTAAAAATATTTCTTTTCTGAGATTTAGCATAATATAGTCCAATATTGAACATATATTTTTCTCAGAATTTTTAAAACTCATTTACTATTTTTCATATGGCCAAAACCACCGAATATTTAGACATTTATCAAAAATTATACTTTTGTCCAAAAATTCTGAAATTTACAGAGTATACTTCTATCATATACATGTACTCCCAATAAAAATTTCATCAATTTTGGAGTTAACCACAAGGAATTATAAGCGGTTACTTTTAAAATAGTCTTTTCCCGTAAAATTCATAACTCTTAATCTATACATCCAAAAATCACCATTTTTGGACACAATCAATAAAACTCATCAAAATATCATTTTAAATTTTTCCATAATTTTTGAAGATCAGAAAAATTACGAAACTAAAAATCATAACAACCCTTAAAATCCCTTAATATCCCTTACCTCAAAAGTGCAGTATTTCTGACTGGAATGCAAAGCCGAAGGAAACTTGCACTGAATAGCAACTCTCAAAGTATCTAAATACTCACAAAATATGCTTCATAATATAGAGAGAGAAAGAGAGAAAGCTTATGTTTTTGGTGTGATTTTCAATTCTAACTTAGCCCTCTATTTATAGGAAAATTTTGGTAGGTTTGACCTGCAACCTGATGGCTTTACCTGCTACTATTCCCACCCACCACATTTGAAATATAATTCAGCACATTTCTTCACCAACCAAGAGTGGGGCCCACCAATTCTAGAATTTTCCACCAAAATGATAAAATTCGAAAATTCAACAATTTCTGAACCAGTCATCTTGTAAAATTCATAATAAATCATACGTTCATTTTTAACGGTTCAAAATTTGTGGACATATACTCAACTTATATATGTATAACATATCCAAAAATTACCACGATCCAACAGTCGGATTAAAAATTATAACCCCCGCAAAATATCTCAAAAACCCTGATTTTTAATACCTCCATTCCGATAAAAATACTGATAAAAACCTCAACATTAACTCCTTTATTTTTAACCACAAAAATATATTCCTCGTTTATATCCATATAAAATAAATATTTCCTTATCATACGAATCAATAATTAATTATTCACAAATAATATTACAGAATCACATTTAGGACAACCAGGCCGTTCCCAGGAAAGAGGGGGCTTTCCAATAAGGATTTCTCCTTACTAGCGCGCAATTAGATGACCAAACCTCTCCTTAGACAGAACTTTCTAGACATTGTCAATAATGCTATCTAATAATACTATTCAAATAATATGAATTATTGATCTGATAATGGAAAATACTGTGCAGCAACAATTATTGAACAACAATAATATAAAATTTCAACGTAGCAATTATTGAATCAATAAAATAAAATATTGAACAGTAATTACTGTAACAATTATTGAGTAGTGCCTTCTTACGTAAGAATCAATAATTTTAAAAATACTGTGCAATACCGTGTGCTACTGTGCAATAACGCGTATTACTGTATTTTAATCACCGGGTATTCCAACAGTGTTAACGGTAACAACTACGCCGTTATTTGTAAAAACTTAAATTTGTCATTTTCTTCACCCGACAGTTATTCTGTTATGGGGCCCACAAATGGCTGCGCCGTCGTACGAATATTCCCCGACAGAAAGAATATTTCACGACCAAACGAATATTCCCCGACAACAATGATTATTTTATAACCACTTGCTTATTTTAAAAAAAAAATCATATTTCACTCATAACTTTAAATTTTTATCAATTTAACCATTTACTGAATTGTAATTATAAGAAAAATTGAATACTTTTATTTCATAAAATTCGGGGTCTTACATACAACACCCATTCTGAGTCCCAAATATATGGTACAAAAAAGTAAACTACAACTTTAAAAATACAATTGTCGTACAAAATACGACAACACATACTGTGAGTTTAAATACAAATATTGTCTTCTAGACAATATCCACACTCAAATAAGTCCTCATTACAATTATTCAAACACTATTTTACAGAAATAGTGAGGACTGCTAAAACATCTTTCTAGAATCATCACTCCATACCCCGACTAGATCCTACTATATTCTCACCTCCTGAGAAGAAAAATGGAACAAAAAAAAAGGGTGAGCTCAACTAGCCCAATAAAGAATATTATGACTAAGATAATATACAACAAATTATCATTAGTATTCAACAGGAAAAAATCTGATAAAATATAATCGACAACAAGTTTTAGATCAACAACTGCAGCGAAAACAGTAAACCATTAGAAGAGTCAAGTAGAGAATGAATTCTACTATCTTCTAAGATTTAAAAGTCCATCATCAATATTTTATCCCTGTAACATCAATTAATAATTATTTTTAACCAAATATTCATCTTTTCACTACAGACCAAAGATATTCATTTGTATCACCAGTCAATCATGTTCATCTCAACACCTGTTCATCTTTGCACTACAGGCCAAAGATATTCATCAGGTAATCATACATCTTTGCACTACAGGCCAAAAATATTCAGTAATATCATCATTTAGGACTGAGGATGATAAAAAATATCTTAAAGAAAATGAATCCAGTGAGACAGAAAGACAAATAGTAGGGATTCGTATAACAGTTTATCCAAGATCAATAATACTTCATAATAATCAATTATAAATCAGAATTTAAAAATAATGATCAAAATATGGATACAATCAAAGATAGTAACCATAATAGATATCTTGGACAAAAAGAGAAAATTTTATTTTTCGGTGAATAGTACCGTATTCGTGAATAGTACCGTATACGTGAATAGTGTCGTATACGTGAATAGTAACTCCGACACAAAAAGTTTCAAATTTGATAAAAAAACTCATATCAATATTTCAACATAATGATATTGAAGAAAATAATATCATTTAAGAAGAAAATAATATCCCTTACCTCAAAATATCAGTACTTCTGGTCGGAATACCGGTATAAGGCTGAAAGAAATTTGCTCTGATGAATAGAAACTCTCAAATATCTAAATACTCACAAAATACACTCAATAATCTAGAGAGAGAAAGAGAGAAAACTTATTTCTGGTGTGATTTTTAATTTTAACTTAGTCCTCTATTTATAGGAAAATGTTAGCACGCCGAAGCAGACTTAACATGCAACCTGATGGCTTTACCTGCTACAATTCAAGCCTACTTCATTTGAATAAAAATCTCAGCACATTTCTTCACCAACTAAGAGTGGGGCCCACCAATTCTAGAATTTTTCACCAAAATGATAAAATCCGAAAATTCAACAATTTTTGAACCAGTTATCTCGTAAAACTCATAATAAATCATACGTTCATTTTTAACGGTTCAAAATTTGTGGACATATACTCAACTTATATATGTATAACATATCCAAAAATTACCATGATCCAACGGTCGAATTAAAAATTATAACCCCTGTAAAATATCTCAAAAATTATGATTTTTAATACCACCATTCCGATAAAAATACTGATAAAAATCTCAACATTAACTCCTTCATTTTTAACCACAAAAATATATCCCTCATTTATATCTACATAAAATAAATATTTCCTTATCATATGAATCAATAATTAAATATTCACAAATAATATTACAGAATCACATTTATGACAACCAGGCCGTTCCTAGGAAAGAGGGGGCTTTTCAATAAGGATTTCTCCTTACTGGCGCGCAATTAGATGACCAAACCTCTCCTTAGACAGAACTTTCTAGACATTGCCAATAATGTTATCTAATAATATTATTCAAATAATAAGAATTATTGATCTGATAATGAGAAATACTGTGCAGTGATAATTATTGAAACAACAATAATATAAAATATCAATGCAGCAATTATTGAATCAATAAAATAAAATATTGAACAGTAACTACTGTAACAATTATTGAGTAGTGTCTTCCTTCGTAAGAATCAATAATTCAAAAATACTGTGCAATTCGTGTGCTACTGTGCAACCACGCGTATTACTGTATTTTAACTACCGAGTATTCTAACAGTGTTAACGGTAACAACTATGCCGTTAATTATAAACAACTTATACTTGTCGTTTTTTTCATCCAATCGCTTTCCGTTATGGGGCCCACACAAGGCTGCGCCGTCGTACGAATATTCTCCGACAGCAAGAATATTCCACGACCAATTAAACGAATATTCACCGACCAAAAATAAATATTTTATAACCACTTGCTTATTTAAAATATTTGCGCATTTTACCCATAACTAACCACATTAATCAAATCAATCCTTTCTATTTCAAAATAATAAATAGAGAAAATTTAATTTCATTTATTAATAAGTTGGGGTCTTACACAAGATGATTAAATTAAATATTACCATTGTCATATTAAATTTTAAAATTTGTATAACTCATAAAAGTTTATAATAAAATAAACTTTGTGAATTGTAATTAATAATTTTTGTTAGATACTATACAATTATAATTATTGTATTAACTAAAATTAAAAAAATTATATTAATTTAAAATTTAATATATTATTATTTAATCTCAAAACTCAAATTATATCTCTAATTTTATTACACGAGTAGTAAAAAGTATCTGGTATACCAATAAGCAGAACAAAGTCAGCAAAAACTGAAAAGTACAAACAGCAATAAAAATTAAAATTATATAATAATACTCTATCTGTTCTAAATTATTTAATTATTATTAATTATTAAATTTTAATTTAAAATATTTTTAAACTCAAAAATAATAACTCAATAAAAATTATGACTCGCGATAAGTAATATTTTTAAATAATATATAATATTCATATTGTATGAATTATAATTAAAAGTATTTATGTTAGTTTTAAAAATATTAATAATAATCAAATAGTAATATAAAGGAAAGACCACGTACATTATGTGTCGCTTTTGAGCTGAAAAGACTTTTCCAGACTAATAGTGATGCTCATTGAATTTATTGTCTGCATCACTTGGATTGTCCAAATCCAGTGAACCACTCAGTCAAGTACACATTCTTCACGGGAGTCGTCAGTATTGAATGAATTTTTTGTTATATGACCAGACCCGGCAAACGGGCGGGCCGGTCTGGGCCAACGGCGGACCGGGTCAAAAAGACCCGGGTTTTGATGAGTTAGAAATGGCCAACCCGTGGCGGGCGGGCCGGATCGGTCCGCGGACTTCGGCCATTATTTTTTTTTTGCAAACTCTTTGTTACACCAAAAATAATAATAATAATAAATATTAAAAATAATAAAATAATTAATAATAAACAATAATACAAACAAACACGATTAATTAATTACATACATTAACTACATATATCAATTAATTAAAATTGTAATAGTATTATAAATTAGTATTATTAATTAATTTTTAATTGTAGTTAAAATATATTGAAGATTACATTAAAAATAAATAGTTGTTGTAACTCAGTTAAATTGAACTCTTATTTATTTACTTACAAGTCTTGTGTTCAAACCTCACAACTTAACACTTTATTTAAAAAAATAAAATTAATGGTTGACGGGCGGGCCGGGCGCCCGCGGGCCGGGTCTCCCACGGGCCGGATCAAAAATGGGCCGGGCCAAAAAGGCCCGGGTTTTCATGGGATTAAAAATGGTGCGGGTTGGCGTATATCACGTGACCTGACAGACTTTTACGAGTGTTATGAATAATTTAATACAATCATTGGTGGTTGCTTCTTCGTCATTTCTCATACTATCCTCACATCACGGCAGCAGAGTACATCAACTCTCATCTATTAGATCAAAAATTTGCGAACATGAAAATTAAAATTTAGTATATTTAAATTTTATTTATTTAAATTTTTATTTTATTAAAAATCAAAATATAAACAAATAAAATTTAAATACATTTGATTCTAATTTTTATGATCACATTAAAAATATTCACATAAAAAAAATTTTAGATCATTACTCTTTCGTCTCTCTCGTCTATTAGATCATTATTCTTTTGCGCACAGAATTTTATTGATCAATTAATCAATACAGTACTGACACGCAAAAAAAAAAATCACCTCACAATCTGTATATTAATATTATATTAATCAATTGACCAAAATTAATTTCTTCCTAACTAACCAATAAAGAAGGATTAGCACGTCACTTTAAGTACAATATAAGCTAGAGCTATACATTACTAAAACTCCCAAATTTCTCAACTTCAGACAGAAAGAAAAAAGTGATCATAAAAAACCAAGCCCCAAAATGAAAAGCAAGAATCACTTCCTCCTCCTTTGTCTACCTGTGCAAAGCCACATCAACCCTACTCTCCAGCTCGCCAAGATCCTCACACGCTCCGGCGCAAACGTCACCTACGCCACCACCACCACCGGCCTAGGCCGCCTCGGCGCCCTTCCTACAATCGACGGCTTATCCTACGCCACTTTTTCGGATGGCAAAGAACATAATGGAACCCTAATTCTTGACGACTACTTGGCTGTGTTAAGGCGCGTGGCACCTCAAAGCGTCACCAAACTTCTTCAAGACCTATCTACCAAGGGTACTCCGGTAACTTTCATCGTATACACCGTCGTATTACCGTGGGTGGCAGAGGTGGCGCGTGACATGCACCTCCCATCCGCTTTTCTCTTTATTCAATGTGCCACTGCATTTTCCATCTTCCACCGTTTCTTCAATAGCCAAGACGGCCTCCATGACGGTGTTCACGATATTAGCCCCGACGTTTCCGTACAGTTACCGGGATTGCCATTGTTCAGATGCAAAGACATACCTGACTTTGTTTTCCGACACAATCAATACTATTCCTCCATGGTACCAGTTTTGCAAGAACACATACAAACCCTAGAAAAAGACCCAAATCCATTCGTTCTCGTTAACACATTTGATGCACTCGAGGGTGATATTATAAAATCCTTCCCTAATATGAAATTATTGGCAATCGGGCCCTTACTTCCATCAGCCTTTTCCGATGGGAATGACTTGGATGACAAGTCATTCGGCGGCACTTTATTTCAAAACCCTAACAATTATCTTACCTGGCTAGACTCAAAACCGGACCAGTCGGTCATCTACGCGTCGTTTGGAAGCATTATGCAATTAAAAGAAACACAAAAAGAAGAGATTTTGCAGGGTCTAATGACGACTAATCGGCCTTTCTTGTGGGTTATTCGCGATATAAACGAAGAAGAGGTAAAATCCATGAAATTAAATAACGGGATTGCTGATGAATTAGGGTTTATTGTGCCATGGTGTTCACAAGTGGAAGTTTTATGCCACCGGTCCATCGGGTGTTTTGTTACGCATTGTGGGTGGAATTCCACGGTGGAGAGTATTACTGGCGGCGTGCCGGTGGTGGGGTGTCCACATTTTTCCGAGCAGCAGACAAATATAAAGATGGTGGAAGAAGTGTGGGGGAATGGAATTAGGGTGAGGGAAAATGATGATGGGGTGTTTGGGAGGGAAGAGATTAGGAGGTGTTTGGATATAGTCATGGGAGAAGAAGAGAAAGGGAAAGAAATAAGAAGGAATGCTATGAAATGGAAATGTTTAGCTATGGAAGCTGTGAAGGCGGGGGGTTCTTCCCACAATAATGTAAAACAGTTTTTGGAAATGTAAGCATTGGGAATTTAATTCAATGATAAAATAATTAATTATATACTTCCTTCCATGACAACATAAGATACGTATTTCCAAATTTAGGGACAGACCTACTCTCTCAATCCAAATATATTTGTCTTAATTTTATTTTTATTTTTAGTTTGTTAAAATTTATTTGTTCTATTTTCATTTTAATATTATCACCTTAATTATAAGACAAATTTATTAAAAATTACATGACATTCATTGACAAATGTAGTACTATTAATTTTGATATTAGAAGAAGCACAATAATATTGTAAGAGTTCGAATTTTATAAAATAAAAATATTTAATTTTTGTTATAAATATTATTTTAAATATTAATTGTACTAGAAGTTTAAAGGGTGTGTTATCACTATCATACACGATGTCTAACCACATACAAATTCTTATTATCATATGATATAGTTGTGCGCATCTACTTGCTGACTATATTTTTTTAGCATTATCTATATAATCTTGAAGTATGGTTGGAATATAATCTTCATGGAGATAATTATATAGCAAGAATATATACACCGTTGAAATGAACATGATAGTAGTCTTCTCGTTCTTCTTTAGGGTCTATTGGGTCAACCAATGTTAATTCTCAAGTCGTATGATATCTATTATAACTTAAATGCATGACCCCCCATGTATGAAGGCTTCCTTGAGCATTTCGACCGTACCTTTATGTAAAGTATCATTGGTTTGGAGTTTGAGTACTGTTATTTGTATTGAAACTCACAGCTTATGTGTTGTCGTATTTTGCACGACAAATTAATAGTTGTAAATAGGAATATTTGTATTTGGATTCTGTAACATGTATTTTGGTAACTCACAATGGATCGTGTGGACCTATTTTGTAGGAGTCACAAATATTTCTTTTTTTCTTCTCTATATCTTTTATTTCATTATTCTAAGAAAGAGTTAAGAGATTAATTTAAAAATAATTAGAGCAGTTGTAATGGGTAATTAATTTGGAGGTGTATTTTCAAAATATATAAATTTGAAAGGATGAAGTATTTGTTTGATATTTGAAAATAATAAAAAAATTAATTGACAATGTTTATATAACATCATAATTTATATATATTTACGTATATTATTTAAATTAGATAAATATATATTAAATTTAAATTTAGAAATAAATTATAAGTAAAAAATCAAAAACAAAAAATTCTAATTTAACAACGGTGGACGGTGACATTATTAATAGCAACATACGGGGCCAGGATCAATGGTGGATTTTTTTTTTTATTTTTTTATTTTTAGCTAAGTCACAATGGTGGATTTTTCTGTCATTCTCATCTTCATAATTTAATAAAATATTGGGCAATATACCTAACTTTTATGTCATTATTGATAGCGACATATGGCGCCTACTTGATAGTAACAATGGTGGATTTTCTGTCATTCTTATCTATATACATTAATGGACAAAGATGCAAAAATATTCTCTATATTTTGTCCGAAATTTCACTTTTATTCTGATTTTTTTTTTAAAGTACAATTAACGTTATGAATTTAAGGTTAACTATGCCGCCACCCCTAATAGACATGCCACCTAAATTAATTCCGCTTATACTTAGACATTTTTTGCTAACTTGGCATGTATATAGATTGTTATTTTGTTAATCTGTGAAGTGTTGCATAGTAGGTTGCATTCGGTTGTATTAGTAGTAATTCATGCATTCATTCCTATAAAAAAAAATTTGCAATCATTCATTCACGTAAGATTTATGTTAGTAGAAGTATATCGGATTGCATTGAGATTGAGATTGAGATTGAGATTGAGATTGAGGATTGAGTCTTGGTAGTTTAGATGATGGCCGATAATGAGCTTGATTTATTCTAACTTGCAGAAAATTAAATAGCATGTATTGAGTAGACTTGATCATTTGAATCTCATAGCATTATTTTTGGCCTCTTTCACATTCAAGCACACCAGTTGACTATTGGTAGTGATTAGGAAGTTTATGTATGATAGGATATAAACACTCATTTGATCACTGATTGAAACTAAGCATCGGCCAAAACATAAGTTTGGGGGGAATTTGGTTTCGTACAAAAAGAAAGAAAGACGAGTAAGAAAAAAAAATAGATACATAATGAATAAAAACTGGCTTAGTTCAACTTCGTGACCTCTACTACTCGGACAAGTACGTCTTGGGGGATGTCTCTATACCCAGCACCCTAAAACTATCTGGTTTGGGAGTCGTTGGTCGAAAGTCCGCTACACGGGTAACTTTGAAAAGTCTAAGGGGATTGAAAATTGCACAATTCAGACGAAAAATAATCTATGAGATGGAACATAAAATGCATCCGCGAAACATGAACATTTAATGTCTTATATTTATTTGCTTTAAAGCATGATTTCCCTATTCTTTATATATGTGGATGCCATGCTTAGTTGAATATATGTGAGAAGGGTGACTATGTACATGAAAGTGATCACATAAATGACATTGAAACTGCTATATAATATTGGACACACACATGAAAAGGGCTAGAGTGGTGTTAATGAAGTGAGGATGTAAAAGGTTATGACTGTACATGATGCGAGATTGACTGTAAGCTAATTGTTTATCATTGAGGTGTTTTCATTATCTACTACTGTGGTTCTTGTTCGATTATTAGTTGCATTAATTTTCAATCTTTTCGGCCAAATCATTAAAATCAATCTTTTCAAAATCGTTGACATATATGTAAGTCATTTCTTAAAATCTCATCCTTTAAGAAAGGTAGTTAAAATTGCATAGTGAAATATAAAGGGTAAGAAATGCGTAGAAAATCTCTCGGTGTCGACAATAATATTAGTGTTTTATGAGTGCTTAATATTTTATTTTATTTTTAAAGAAGATAAACCTCATGTTTATTTTATAAATAACATTATTTTTAATATTTTATTTGTTTTTATATATGATGTTTATAACCAAAATTGAATTTCACAAATTAACTTACTATTGGTATTAGAATGATTACAACATTTGTTTTAAAAATATAAAACTAAATACAAATCACATACAATTATCTATTATAGATAATATTATATTATTTAAGTCCGGATCTTAAGCTCACCCTTTATCCAACTCATCCGAGTTCACCCTTCTTTAGCGACGGACCCGGTGACGGTTTGGTCATACAACTGTCGTCTATACTTTTAGCGACGGACAACATATAGTGTCGCTAAAAGTATAGACGACGGTTGTATGACCGAACCGTCGTCGGGTCCGTCGCTAAAGGAGGGTGAGCTCGGGTGAATTGAATAAGGGGTGAGCTTAAGATCCGGACCGTATATTATTTTATGAACAATTTTATTCTTTAAAAAATTCCTTTAGCTCCTTAATGATACATTTTTGATCAAAATTTGTAAACATTGTCATAGTAATAGTAAGTTAATTTGTGAAATTTTAAAAAATACTCCCTCTGTCCCAAATTAACTGCTCAGTTTTGACTTTTTAAAGTCAAATTGACTATTTTTAAAATTAATATTTTTACTATTTTTGCTAAAATATAGGTGAAGTGATTATAACCAAAAGAAAGTATATACAATTTATTATTAATCCTAATTTTTATAATTTTAGAAATATATTTATATATGCTTAATTATTAATTCTAAAAATAGTCAATTTGACTTAAAAAAGTCAAAACTGAGCAATTAATTTGGGACGGAGGGAGTATTTCATTATCATTACATATAAAATGAATAAGAAATTAAAAATTATGCTATTTGAAAAATAAAACTCTACTTCACATTTGGTTTTTTGGTCTTAGGTATGGACTTAGAATTTAACTACATTTAAAATATTTTTTCACACAATTATATACCGTGTCTTTCACCTCTCTTTTTGTCTAATTAAACTACTTAAAAATTGTTATTAAATATAAAATTATTATTTTGAAAATAAAAATAAATTTCCTTATTTGAGATTGAGAGGTGTTGCCTAATGTCCACAAACAAAGTAATAATTCTTTATGGAATCTGAAGTCACCCGCGGTTTGCCTAAAAAGTTAAAAACTACTAAAATCCGGTCACAGCCACATCCAGCTGTGACTCAACGCGGTTCTTCTAAATTCTAATAGAATTATAGAATACCCATCCATGCTTGTATTATCAGAAATAAAAGTCCATTGGACTCTTGACTATCTTTTTTTTTGACATATATTATATTAATTAGACATTATTTAAGGGGTCCTTAACACTAATATACAACAATTAGAAAATAATTACAAAAATAAAACACACACAACATAATTACAAAAATAAAACAACACAATAATAAAGTTGTTAACATCACGCACACGTCGATTACCGACTGTCCTATCTAACACTAACCACTCCTAAATTCAAGCAATCGAACACACCATGCAACTTTGATATCGGAGAAAGTCAAATCTTCTGTCGACGTTTGCCTTTGGACTCGCCTCTGAGATCGAGACAAACATCTAAGATCGGAGAAGACGAAATAGCATACAAAATCATCATCAACTTCAAGTTCAGTAACCAAAAACAATCACAGCAACTTCGATACAATTCTAAACACTGAGGTATGTGAGTTTAAATTTTGTATGCATTCCTGTAACGATTTGTTCATTCATTGATATATTTTCTATTATGGTTACTAAATATATATAAATTGGTTACTGTTTATTCTGTATTTGTTTGCTAAATAATGTTTATTTGATAGCTTTATAATTTTTAAATGAGTTCTACTGATTTTTTTAAAAATTAATGGTTACTCATCAAATAATTTGGTTACCTTCATACAACTGTTGGTTACTCTTTAATGTTGTTTTTGGATACTGTCTAATGTTGTCTTGGTTACTATCGAATGATGTATTGGATTATGTGTAACAATATATTGGTTACTAATTAATGCTGATTCGGTTACTGTGTAACATTATATGGTTACTGTATATTGCTGAGTTGGTTGTGTGTAATATTATAAAGATTAGTGAATAATATTACTTAACAATGCTGTTTGGTTATTGAAAAATGATGACTTGGTTACTTACTAATTTTTATTTGGTTACTAATTAACATTATATTTGTTACTGTCTAATGATATTTTGGTTACTGACAATTCTGTTATGATTACTGCGAAACATTAAACTGTCTATTGATGTCTTAGTTACTGACTAATGTTGCCTTGGTTACTGCATAAAATTACTAAATAATGTTGAATTGGTAACTAATACAAATTATAAATTATTGCATCATATTTTAAATTGTATTAGTTACTTACTAATGCTTCCTTGATTACTGAATAATATTACTAATTAATGTTGAATTGTTTACTGACTAATATTATCTTGGTTACTATGTAATATTATATTGGTTACTAACTAATACTTAATTGTTATTTCATAACATTATAAAGGTTACTGCATACTGCTGAGTTGGATACTATGTAACATTGAACTGGTTACTGACTAATACTATCTTGGTTACTGCATAATATTACTAATTTATGATGAATTGGTTACTGACTAATGCTTATTATTTTACTGTGCAAAATTATAATAGTTACTGAATAATACTGACTTGTTCATTAATTAATGGTAATTTGGTTACTATGAAATATTATATTGGTTACTAACTAATACTTAATTGCTTACTGCATATAATTATAATGGTTACTGACTACTGCTGAGTTTGTTACTATGTATCATTATACTGGTCACTAACTGATGCTTGTTTGGTTACTCTGTATCACTATACTGGTTACTAACTGATGCTTGTTTGGTTACTAACGGATGCTTGTTTGGTTACTTACTGCTACTGAGTTGGTTACTGTGAATCATTATACTGGTTACTAACAACATTTTATTTTTGTTATAGGTTGAGACATCAAACTTAGTGATTTTTACTGTTTACGATGTCGCCAAACAATATATTATAGACATCGAACAAAAGACATGCACATGTCGTAAATTTCAGTACTATGAGATGCCTTGTCCACACGTTGCTGCTGTTATGAACAAACGAAATTTGAGCTGTTATGATTTTTGCTCGAAAAATTACTATAAAACAACTTTGGTTGACACATATCCATCATGCCGTTAGACGACAAAGAAAGCTGGGATATACCAGATAAAGTAAGAAACATATGTGTAAAACCACCGAACACAAGAAGACCAGCGGGAAGACCAAAAATAGGGAGGTACAAACACGGATCTGAAATAAAAATTCAAAACAAATACAGCAGGTGCCAAGAAAAAGGGCACAACAGGAAAACATGCAATAATCCACCTGTTTTAAGACCAAAAAATGTCTGATATATTGCAATTACATTAAGAATGTAAATACAAGAACACATATATATACATTTTTTATTGTGTACAAAGAACTTGATGTTATTGATTAATATTTTGATTTATGATTTCATTATGAGTTTTCAATATAAAGCACACATATATATACATTGTACAATTGTTAAATATTCTAAAACATTTTTATGTAAATTTGTTTACCACAACTTAAATATTATAAGTAACCAAATAGTTATATAGCAGTAACCAAATAGTTACATAACAGTAACCATAATATGTTTTAATGGTAACAAAAACATAAAATAACCTGTGAACACAACATCCTATTATTTAATAATATATCATATTATTATTTAATATATTATTATATTATTATTTAATAATATATCATACTATTATTTAACAATATATCATATTATTATTTAATATAAAATTACCTGTGAACACAACTTAATGATATATTATTATTTAATAATATATCATATTATTGAAAGTGATATTGTTTGTTTATATTTCATAATTGATATATGTCCTAAAACAAGTTTATAACTCTATGGTTACTATCAAAATAATAGTTGGTTACCTTTTAATACATATTTGGTTACCAATTGAACATCTTAAACAATGCAGCAAACACAACTTACTATCAGCAAACCCTGATATAGTGCATTTACATTAAGAGTACACTGTGCACTTGATAATTGTTCTAAATATAAAAAATATGGTGACCATAACATTAAACTATTTGGTTACTTATTTGTTATAACAGTAAACAAAATATAACAAACAAGTAACCAAATAATTAGATAAAGTAATCAAAATAAAATTTAATGGTAACCAAAACATAAATAATCTCACATATAATTAAAGTGATATTGTTCCTTTAAACAACCAATGTATAATCACACATATACATTTAACAATTGTTATATGTCCTGATACAATATTATAAATCTCTGTTTACTATCAAAACATTAGCTGGTTACCCTTTTATATAAATTTGGTTACCAAACTGTACATTTCATCAAACTGGTACATAAAACAATTCATAAAGACAAAACAACAAGTTCCGAACTAATCAAAATCTGGAACAAATCTTCCTGGGAATTCTCTGTCAGTCTCATATCCATCCAACTGTTTGTTCCTCGCATGAATGTATAGGTTTGTGCATAACTTCTTCCGATATTTCGCAATAGGGAATGGAATAGAAATTTTATCAAACTTCTGGTGAATGACATGCTCAACAAAACAAATCGTGAACATCCCGCAATCACTGTACAAATGGACAAAAGATAAGGAAAATCAAAAAATAGAATCAACCTATAAATAATACATATCATTTTATGCAGTAACCAAACAATCTTTTAATGGTAACCAATACATAAACAACCTATACACTAAACCCAGTTTATTAAACCATGTATACTAGGAAAAAACATATTAAACATAACAACATAAAAAGGAAGCCAAATTTCCAACTCAAGAAAACATAAATGGTATCAAAATAATAAGCTTACAGTATCAAAATACATACTAACAAGTAACCAAGTAATTACATGACGGTAACCATAAGCAAACTGAATGTAATCAAGTCAGCATTACGTCACTAACCATATAATGTAATCAATAATAATTTAAGCAAACTGAATAAACTAAACAAATACATAGTAAACAAATATAATAAAAAGTAACAAACAGTTTTCTTCAATGAAACATTAACATAAATCAAATAATACAAACTATTAACCAAACTGTAATATGGTAGTAACCAAAACCTGATATAACATTAACCAAAATATAATATCACAGTAACCAAATACATACTAATAAGTAACCAAATCATTAAAAGTTTACAGTAACCAAATACATACTAACAAGTATCCAAATAATTATGATTTTACATTAACCAAATACATACTAATAAAAAAATCATAGTAACCAAATATATATATATATATATATATATATATATATATATATATATATATATATATATATATATATATATATATATATATATATATACTAATAAGTAACCAAATCATTATAAGTTTACAGTAACCAAATACATACTAATAAGTAACCAAATAATTATGATTTTACAGTAACCAAATACATACTGATAAGTAACCAAATAATTATATAATGGTAACCATAAGAAAATTTAAATTAACACACCTTTAAAATTCTCTGTGTTGGAATTATATTCTGGATAAGCCTTGACCTTTGGTCTTAACTACAGGAATATCAAATTGAGAATCTGACTGCACTTCAGAATGCTTCAAATCACTGTGTATCACCAGCCTATTCTCATTCTTACTCGATTTCCGACCTACATCCTTTTCCTTCCCCTTCCTATCAATAGAATACTTCTTCACTTCCTTGACAGAATAACGCTCCGATATTTTCTTCTTCTTCCCATCCTTCTTCCTTGTATCAACCATTCTATACAAAAAATAAAAAATAACACAAACTCACACAACAATCAATAATACATTCGACTGATAAACTACATTAATATATAATACGTTAAACTATTTCAAAATAACTGACCTGAAAATATACACAACCAGAATTGAAAGCGAAGAAGAATAAACCAACTGGAACACTATGTAATCACGATAACAAGAGACAACGATGGTGAAGAAAACAAAACACAAACGAAATGACTATGAACTTCGGGAAAAAGACGAACGGCGAGAGACCGGCAAGAGACGAACGACGAGAGACCGGCAAGAGACGAACGAAAAGGAAAAAGAGGAAAGAGAAAAGAGGGTTTTAGCGTGTAAAGAAGACGAAGAGTCCTACAAACAATATACGGCGGTTATCACACATTTTAAAAAATGTGTCCCATTAATAATCCCTTAAATTAAAGACTCATAATTATAATAATATTGTAAATAAAATTACAAAAGTGTAATATTTTTGTAATTATTTTATGAATGTAAGATTTTTGTAATTACTTTTAAAAATGTACTATAACATGTAATTAACCCTTATTTAAAATACTGAACACAGTTGTGGGCTATAGCCAGCTAAAGCTAGTAAGAATTGGGGAAAATGAGGGCATTTCAATCCACCAAAATGGATCATGGGCTTGTAGCAGGCAGAGGTTTTGCCTATTGGGACATAACACCACAGCCCAGTTAGAATTTTGGGTTGTATGGAGGGCCTAGACATCAGTTAATCACATGGAGCATAGCATAACTCGAATTTAATTAAAAATGTTAATGACATAAAAAATATATAAAATTAAAAGGGTCCTTAACACTAATAAACAATAATTAGAAAATAATTATAAAAATAAAACACACACAACATAATTACAAAAATAAAACAACACAATAATAAAGTTGCTAAAATCACGTATACGTCAGTTACCGACTTTCATATCTAACACTAACTGCTCCTAAATTCAAGCAACCGAAAACAACATGCAACTTTGATATCGGAGAAATCCAAATCTTCTGTCGACGTTTGCCTTTCCACACACCTCTGAGATCGCGACAAACATATGAGATCGGAGAAGACGAAATAGCATACAAAATCACCAGCAACTTCAAGTTCAGTAACCAAAAATAATCGTACTACAGTGATTGTTGAATACAATATCACAGCAACTTCGATACATATCTGAACACTGAGGTATGTGAGTTTAATGTTCGTATGCATATAGTTACCTATGGTTACTATGAAATCATATATTGATTACCTTTCTTAAGATTTTCACACTTAAAATGGTTACTACAAATTCCTATAACGTTTGGTTGATTCATTGATATGTTTTAGATTATGGTTACTGAATATATATAATTTGTTTACTATTTATTGTGTATTTGTTTGCTAAATAATGTTTATTTGATTAATTTATAATTTTTAAACGAGTTCTACTGATTTTTTTATATTAATGGTTACTCATCAAGTACATTGGTTACTGTCTACTGCAACTGTTGGCTACTGACTACTGTTGGCTTGGTTACTGTATAACATTATATTGTTTAATGCTCTCTTGGTTACTATCTAATGTTGTCTTGGTTATTGTATGACAATATGTTATTTACTGTGTAATGTTGTCTTGGTTATTGTATGACAATATGTTGGTTACTATCTAATGCTGTCTTGGTTACTTTGTAACATTATACTGTCTAATGCTTTATTGGTTACTGTCTAATGCTGCCTTGGTTATTATGTAACAATAATTCATGATGATTCGGTTACTGTGTAACTTTATAGTTGTTACTACATATTGCTGAGTTGGTTGCTGTGTAAAACGTTATCTGTTTTCAGACAATGGAGATGATTCATGATGTTTTTAACATTGATTTGGTTACTTTACAAAACGTTATCTGTTTTCAGACAATGGAGATGATTCTTGTTGTACTTTATTTCAACGGTACATGGACTGATAGTAACCAATACACCAAATTTGAAGTTACCGGCATACTAGTTCCATCAACTTGTTCGTTCAAAGAAATACAAAACATGATATGCATTGCATTACGGCTAGACACAAACACAACAACATTGTCGATCAAATTTCATATTAGAAGTGACATTCCACCGATATGTATATCAGATGAAGGAACCTTGAGATTCTTTATTGAAGTCAGTAGAAAATCTGATGAACAAGGTAAATTCCCACTAATTATAGATATTGAAAAAAGAAGCGGACGCACAACAATCTTGCATAACTTGACAAATGTAGAAGAATTTGTTATTCACGATGTAACGCCAATCAATCAACACAAGGGAATTCAACACTAGTTCCACTAGAAACACAAGATTGCCAAATTGGAACGCAATATGCTGATCAGCTCGCAATGAAAATTATTAAACAACAACGACACAGACAACATAATAAATCATGCACAGAAGAACGATATGATGATGTAATAACAGATCCGAATGAACGTGAAGTAAAATTACATCAAACCTACAAAGATAAAAAAATCCTATCACAATCAATGAGGCTGCATTCAATTAAGAAAAACAGACAACACAAAGTTCAACGAACAGGTCATAGAGACTTTGTGCTAGTGTGCGTAGATGATGAAAATTACAATTGGAAGATGAGAGTATCAAGTATTCGAAAAACCAGTCTGTTCAAGGTGAGGGAATTCAATGACATTCACATGTGTTCAGTCAACGTATTGCTTGGAGACCACAGACAGGCAAATAGTGAGTTGGTCAGCGAATGCATAATGCATAAATTAACAAATTTGAAAAAAATATGCACACCAACCGATATTGTCGAGGACATGATGACATAATATAATGTGTCTATCTCTTACCAAAAAGCATGGAGATCGAAGGAGAAAGCGTTGGAAAAGGTGAGAGGAAATCCACACGACTACTCATTGATCCCATCTTGGTTACACATGCTGAAGAAAACAAATTCAGGTAACACTTTAAAACATATTATTAGTTTTTCATCATTAGTTGGTTATTCAAGTCAACTGATTTGGTTACTATAATATGCATTGGTTACCCTCCTCATATTTATAATTTTTAAATGAGTTCTACTGATTTTTTTATATTAATAGTTACTAATCAAATACATTGGTTACCTTCCTGCAACTGTTAGTTACTGTCTAATGTTGGCTTGGTTACTGTATAACATTATATTATCTAATGCTCTCTTGGTTACTATCTAATGTTGTCTTAGTTATTGTATAACAATATGTTGTTTACTGTATAATGTTGTCTTGGTTACTGAATAACATTATACTGTCTAATGTTGTCTTGGTTACTGTATGACAATATGTTGGTTACTGTCTAATGTTGTATTAGTTACTTTGTAATATTATACTATCTAATGGTTTATTGGTTACTGCCTAATGCTGTCTTGGTTAATGTGTAACAATATATTGGTTACTGCTTGATGCTGATTCGGTTACTGTGAAACATTATAATGGATATTGAATATTTCTGAGATGGTCGTTGTGTAAAATTATAATGGTTAGTGCATAATATTACTGAACAATACTAACTTGGCTATTGAAAAATGATGACTTGGTTACTGACTAATGTTGACAAGGATACTGTTTAACATTAAATACATTGGTTACTGTCTACTGTTGTCTTGGTTACTATATAACATTATATTGTTCAATGTTGTCTTGGTTACTGTCTAATGCTGTCTTGGTTACTATATGACAACATATTGGTTACTATCTAATGTTGTATTGGTTACTTTGTAACATTATACTACTTGTAATTCTAATGATAATGTTGATGTTTCATAACAGGTTCCGTCACAGCTCTTGAGTTGGAAACAAATGCTCGTTGCAAGTATTTATTCTTTGCCATTGGAGCATTCATTCAAGCATGGCATCATTGCTTTCCAATTATTGTAATCGATGGCACATTCATACAATCAACTTACGGAGGGACACTACTGATAGCAAGCACACAAGATGCAAACTGAAACATTGTTCCGATTACTTTTGCAGTGGTTGACAGCGAAAATGAATTATCTTGGAGATGGTTTTTCATGAATTTGAGAATTGCTTGTGGAGTTAGGGAAGGCCAATGCATTGTTTCAGATATAGATGAAGCTATAATACAAGGACTGAATTATGTGTTTTCAGATGTCATGCATGGTTCCTGCACATACCATATACTGAAAAATATACAAAATAAATTCATAAAGAGAGGAGAAGAACTTAAACAGGCTTACAATGGGACATGTAGAGCATACAATATTGAATAATTCAACAAACACATGGCAGAACTTGATTCCATTGATCCTCGAATAAGGACATATTTGGAGGAAGAGGTCAAGTTGGAAAAGTGCACCAGGCTCCATGGGACTGTAAGAAGATACTCAACAATGACTTTAAACACCGTTGAATCAATTAACAACGCAATCAAGATGATTAGGGATCTTCCAGTTTCATCAATGATTGAATGCCTACGTTGTCTGGTTCAAAGATTGTATTTCACAAACAAACAAGTAGCCCTATCAACATTCACAAAACTTTCCACAATAGCTGAAGGAAGGTTGCAATCTAATATCATTAAATCAAAGACACTTAAGGTAACTAATATAAATTATAAATTATTACATCAAATTTTAAATTATCTTTGTTACTGACTAATGCTGTCTTGATTACTGCATAATATTACTAATTAATATTAAATTGTTTATTGACTAATGCTGACTTGCTTACTGAGTTACACTATAATGGTTACTGACTTGTTTACTGACTAATGGTAACTTGGTTACTATGTAATATTATATTGGTTACTAACTAATACTTCATTGCTTATTGCATAACATTATAATGGTTACTGAAAACTGCTGAGTTGGTTATTGTGTATCATTGTACTGGTTACTTACTAATGCTGCCTAGGTTACTGCATAATATTACTAATTAATGTTGAATTGGCTACTGACTAATGCTGACTTGTTAACTGTGCAATATTACAAGGATTACTGACTAATAATGACTTGTTTACTGACTAATGGTAACTTGATTACTATGTAATATTATATTGGTTATTAACTAATACTTAATTGCTTACTGCATATCATTACAATTGTTACTTAGTACTGCTGATTTGGTTACCGTGTATCATTATACTGGTTACTAACTGATGCTTGTTTGGTTACTCTGTATAACTATAATGTTATTGTGTTTTGTAATTGTAACATTGAGTTGTTTACTTTACTATATTTATTCTTTTTTCAGACAATAAAAATGATTCCAGTTGTAATTTATCCTAACAACACTTAATTTGTGATGTAGGTTGAGACATCAAACTTAGTAATTTTCACTGTTTACGATGTCGCCAAACAATATATTGTGGACATCGACCAAAAGACATGCAAATGTCGTAAATTTCAGTACCATGAGATGCCTTGTCCGCACGTTGCTGCAGTTATGAGTAAGCGAAATTTGAGCTGTTATGATTTTTGCTCAAAAAAAATACTACAAAACAACTTTGGTCGACACATATTAAGCTTCAATCATGCCGTTAAATGACAAAGAAAATTGGGATGTACCAGAAGAAGTAAGAAACATGGGTATAAAACTACTGAACACAAGAAGACCAGCTAGAAGACCAAAAGTAGGGAGGTACAAACACGGATCTGAAATCAAAATTCAAAACAAATGCAGCAGGTGCCAAGAAAAATGACACAACAGGAAAACATGCAATAATCCACCAGTTTTAAGACCAAAAAAACCCTGACATAGTGCATTTACATTAAGAGTGTAAATACATGTATATATAATTGTTCACTATCATTAACCATAAACCACATGGTTGGTAACATTTTTGATTTTGTACAGTAACCAAAATTTTTATTGATTAATATTTTGATTTTTGAATTCATTATGAGTTGCCAATATAATTAGGAACCCACACAAGTACACTGTGCACTTGATAATTGTTCCAAATATAAGTTGTAAATTATTTGGTTACTAACATAAAGTCAAATGGTTACCCTTATATGACAATTTTGATAACAACTGCACATCTCAAAAATATATTTAATTTAATATGAGTTTATAAATGACCAACATATATAATAATGGAATCTCTTAATTAAAATTTCTTATTCCATCATGATGATATACTATAAAAAAACACATCCATCTAACACTTCATAACATTCGTGATACAAATTTATAACTGTTTTGTTACAAACGAAAACAAATATTGTTAACATATATGTATGTTTGGACACCAACACAACATTTCAACTTAAATAACTGATATGTACTAATTTTATCAAATTTTATGACAATTTGTTTACTTATAAAAACATAATATGGTAACCATAACAGTAAACTATTTGGTTACTTACTTGTTATAGTAATAAACAAAATATAACAAATAAGTAACCAAAAAGTTAGATAAAAGTAACCAAAATAAATTTTAATGGTAACCGGAACATAAAGAATCTGTATATTCAGCAAACTATAATGAAAGTGATATTGTTTCTTTAGGCAACCAATGTATACTCTCACATATACATTTAACAATAGTTATATGTCCTGATACAATATTGTAAATCTCTGTTTACTATCAAAACATTAGCTGGTTACCCTTTTATACATATTTGGTTACCAACTGTACATTTCAACATAATGTAGCAAACACAACCTAAACGAATCAAATACCAACCAACGCACAAAATTACTTCCAATACTGCTAATATAATAAAATATGAAGTCCCATCTATATAAGATCCAATATTCATCCCTTAATAAACCATACAAAATTGTTGTGTATATTCCAAAAAAAATAATAATAATACAAAACACAATTCATACTGACAAAACAACAAGATCTGAACTAATCAAAATCTGGAATAAATCTCCCTGAAAATTCTCTGTTAGTCTCATATCCCTCAAATTGCTTGTTCCTTGCATGCATATATAAATTTGTGCATAACTTCTTCGGATACTGCGCAACGGGGAATGGATTAGGAATTTCATCAAACTTCTGATGAATGGCATGCTCAGCGAAACAAATTGTGAACATCCCGCAATCACTGTACAAATGGACAAAAGATAACGAAAATCAGTACTGGAATCAACCTATATATAGTACATATCAGTTTATACAGTAACCAAACAGTTATATATAAAATTAACCAAAACATAAATTAAAGGTAACCAAAACAAAAACATGTATACCAAAAAACATATTGAAGAAGTAACCGAACAATTATATCGTATTAACCAAACCATGTTTTAATGTTAACTGACACATGATAACAGTATTGACCAAACCCAGTTCAGACAACCAATGTATACTACGCAAATACATGGTAACCAAAACAACATACAAAAGTAACAAAAATACCAAATTGAGGGAACAAAGAGTATTTTCCAAATCATAAGCAAACAGTAACAAAAAGCATACTAAATAAGTATCCAAACAGTTACATGATAGTAACCAAAACAGTTATATCATGCATAGTAACCAAAATAATTATATGATGTTAACCAAATCATAAACAGCATGTACACTAAAATCAGTTTATTAAACCATGAATAATAGGCAAATACATGGTAACCCAACCTATTTGGATACTTATTTGTTATAACAGTCAACAGAATATAACAAATAAGTAACCAAATAGGTATATAACAATAACCATATACTTATTTTAATAGTAACCAAAGCATAACTAACCTGTATATCCAACAATTTATAATGAAAGTCATATTGTAACAAAATTGAGTGAACAAAAATATTTTCCATATCATAAGCAAACATTAACAAAAAGCATACTAAATAAGTAACCAAATAGTTGCAACATATTAACCAAAACAGTTATATGATAGTTACCAAAATAGTTATATAATGGTAACCTAATCATAAACAACATGTACACTAAAACCAGTTTATTAAACCATGAATACTAGTCAAATACATGGAAACCCAACCTATATGTAATAATTCAAAAATTGTAAACAGTGTAACCCTTACCCCTCGACTTGTTCAGGAACCAACTCTACAAATTCCAACTCAATTATATCATCTTCCTCCTTATTGCGATACGGTTCACTGCTAAAGTTAATGTCACACCTATCCCTCCAAAAATCACTCTTGCGCAGTAAAGTGGGAAGAATAAAGATATAAGGTTCACAAACATCCTTGATTTTTGTTTGCATGGAATTCCTTTTTGGCTGCAGAGAATTGTAAATAGTTAGACTTCTACGATGCACATCAAACGTTAACAAAAACCAATGGTCCGGTGATGACATATGGATGGGGAACAACACATAGTCAACATTTCTCCATGGTGTGTTGACATCCATAAATAGGCCATGAATGTATTCAGCAACATCACCCTCCCCAGACAATACACTTTTATCTGCATTTTTACTTGTATACTCCTCAAAAATAGAGGTCATCTTGGCATGGAACCAACAGTCCGTAGTCGTTGCCCTTATATGCACACTATCAGAATGTCTGGCCAGTTTACGCAAATAATATAATGCAACATTGATGTGCTGAACCAAAAAAAAAACATAAAATATTAATAGTTGCTGACCAATAACATTATGTAATGAATGTAACCAACACTGTTAACGCTAGTTACTTAAACAACTAAATAATGTAACCATAACTATAAAAACATAATTTTAAAAAAAAAGAACTCACATCGTCGTCTAACCATTGCCCAAGAGTCTTTAATTTATAAAAGCACAATTTGATGAAATTAGGATAGACCCAAATACAAGAGCAGGTTCGATAATGTCATTCTTCCTAGGGAATTTATCCGTCCTTCAATATAAAATCATATTAATATACACGCTAACATTAACAATCATCGTATTAGTATACACACTACGCAAAAACAAATTTATTTGTTTCATAAAAAACTATAGCATTGTTAACATTAAAAAATAAACCTTTTCCTGTTGTTAAGTCCTGTTTTAAACCATTGTTCAAACAATGCCTCTTCAAATTTTGACGGCATATCCATGCAAACTTTGGAAAATGCAGAAATAACATCAACTCTTTGACTAGCACCCGAAGCATTAGACGATAAACCAGC
Organism: Panax notoginseng; assembly: GCA_016801055.1. NCBI lineage: Eukaryota > Viridiplantae > Streptophyta > Magnoliopsida > Apiales > Araliaceae > Panax > Panax notoginseng. The sequence goes on from CM029023.1 coordinate 142,523,264, forward strand.
CGAATCAAACGTTGCTGTATATAGAGACCGCAGAACAACACTCTTTGTATGTTGATGGACAGGTCTACCACTGGCTTTATCGACGCTTTTCTCCAATTCATCACACTGAACTATGTCCTGTGTAGTCAGAACTATCTCATCAAGTACAGATTTGCTTTCTGCCTCAAATTTATTCACCTTTTACAATTGACAGAAAATGTAACAAATACAATTAGATTTTCACATAAACACATGTATTTAACTAATATATGCAATAACAAACAGTTGTAAATAGATATAAATTGAATAATAATGGACATATTAAAGTGAAAATATCATAATAGAAACAAAAACAAAATAAAGCAGAAACCAAACAGTTATATAGTGGTAACCAACCCACATTGTAATAGTAACCAACCAATATAATAATAGTAAACAATCCATAATACTAAATAGATATAAATTGGTTACTGTTCATTATATATTTGATTGCTGAATAATGTTGATTTGATTACTTTATAGTTTTCAAATGAGTTCTACTGATTTTTTAATACTGATGGTTACTCATCATATACATTGGTTACCTTCCTGCAACTGCTAGTTACTATATAATGATGTCTTGGTTACTGTGAAACATTATATTGTCTGATGCTCTATTATTTATTGCCTAATGCAGTTTTGGTTACTATAAAACATTATACTTGTTACTGTCTAATGCAGTTTTGATTACTACAAAACATAAACACATGCAGTTAACAACTATATTTAATAAAAAAATGAATGAACAATAATCGACTTATTAAAATGAGCATATCATATTAGTAACCAAAACAAAATAAATTACTAATCATATTATAATATAGTAGTAACCAACACACAATGTAATAGTAACAAACCAATAATATAATAGTAAACACAATATATATAATAGTAACCATATCACAATATAACAGTAACCAAAAACAAAAAACATACAAAAAACATGATGGCATGTCATTATAACACTAACCTCATCAGCAACATACACAACTATCTCTTTACCAGTGCATTGGCTTAATATGTCAAACGATGGCATGTCATTATTCTTTCCGATCTGTGAAAAATAAAAAAACAATCAATTAATCATTTAAAAAAAGACATATAACACAACAAAACAAACAAATATGTCTAACCTTGACATTTTCTGCATCATCATCAATTTTTATTTCATGTTGTTCTTCAACCACAACATCACGTTCAACTTCATTAGCAATCTCAAATTCATTCCCATCCTTTTTCTCAACAAAATTCACCACATAGTCACCATCATTATTCTTACATATTTTTGAACCATCATCAACATCCTCATCAACATGGGGGTCTTCACACTCTTTAACAACTTCATCATCCTTAACAACTTCATCAACCATAACAACATCTGCACAATCTTTAACGACTTCATTATCAAACTCATCATTTTTCTCATCGCCTTTCAACCCATCATCACAAACCTCATCATCATCATTATTATTACCTACATCATCATCATCATCATCATCATCAACACCATGATCAGCCTCATCAGCTACATCATCAGCTTCATCACCTACATCATCTTCATCATCATCATCATCATCATCATCATCACCGCCATTGTCAGAATCAGAATCATCATCAGAATCACCATCAACTTGTTTGTCCCCAACACCTTTGATCCCGCGTAACTCATCTCTAATAATGGACCTAAAGTCCCTACATAACTGAACATGAAGAACATGCATATCATCCTTAATATCAGCCCGCAATTTTACAATGTCTTTATTAATATCAGCCCGTAATTTTACAATGTCTTTCTTAATTTTAGACACTTTCTTCTCCAACGGCCTAAACCGTGCATCAATTGCATCTTTAACTTCAAACATATCAAATCCAATGTTGTCACCTTTAACTTTTTTTGAACCCTTTTTATTAGCATCCTTCCCACTTAAAAATTGAAGCCCACCCAAATCAAACCGATCCTTCTCCTCGGACGTGGGAATCAGACTTTTTATCCTCAACTGAAAAACATTAAGTACATTTAGTATAATATCTTACAAACATTGAACAAATATAGTTAAAAAAATAGTAAATAACTAATCATAAAACATAATTAGTAGCCAACTACATATATGCAGGTAACCAAATGTATATACATCAGTAAACAAAATAATTAAGAAAGATAGACAAAATATGTATACCGGGTAACTAACAAAATTGTTATTAGCAACACGAGAGTAATTTATTTAGTAACCAAACGCGTATATTCAGGTAACAAAATACATTGTTATTATTAACACAAACATAACTAATCAGTAACCAAATGAGTATATAAAGGTAACTAACTACTTTGCTAACTGCAAAAATCACAACATATAATCAGTAACTAAATATATAACTAAAGGTAACCAATTATACTCTTAGCAATAAACTGCATATCTGTACGGAACAAAATATCAATTCATTCAACTTGTCATTCGTAGGGGTCTTCACTAGCTCCTTCCATCTAAATAAACGGACATCCGAAGGATGCTCATCATTGCATATGCCCCGATATTTGAATGTCGGAATGATCTCGAACATAAAAACTTGGAATACATAAGGTAGACCATTCAACTTTTACAATTTTGTATAATGATCTCTGTAGAAATTATATATTGACCCACCATTCCTTCCTTTCTTCAATCTCCCCTTCAAAGCATTTGACAAAGAGTACTTTGTCATCTCGAAAGCAACTTTCCCCAAGGAAAACTATTAACATCACCATAACATAGAAAGTTGACCATTGCCCCATCCACATGATTTTCAGAAACTGTGGATAAAATAAAATTAAAAACCAAAAAAATCAATGACATCTTAACTGCCTCATCATCGTCATCAAAAACTGCCTTCCGATAAACCCTACCAATACTACTACGCGTAACAGCTTCATGCCCAAAAAACTTTTCAATAAGCATATTCTCCATACCTTTATACGCAGTAATATCATCCTCACCCTCCCATCTCAACCCAGAAATTAGACAAAACTTAGGCAAACTAAATCTGACCCTTTTATCCCCAAATAAAAACAACATTTCACCAGCATCACTTTGATGAACCTCCCTTATAAGAGCATGGTGAATAATCTAGGAATACATTTGGTGCTGATCACCGAACTCCAGAAAATTCCCAAAACATGTTGCCTTGAACTTCTCGAACTGACTTTCGTTCAGTTTCTTGGCAATCATGCTGGGGACTTCCACGTCGCACCAATAAATAACTTTTATAGTAAATTTTCTGTTACATCCCTCATAATACAAATCCCATAACTGCAAATAAACAAAATCAGATTTGCATAATTATTATTAACCAATATAAAACATTGTTTATATCATAAACAGTTACATAGTAACCAACAAATAATATCATACTAACAAAAACATAATATAACAATTACACAGTATCCAAAATAGACTATAAAAAGTTTCCAACATCCCACACTGAATGCACAAAAATAGTTACCATATCATAATATAACAGTAATCATAACATAATCAAACAGTAATCAAATATTTATATAATAGTAACCAAATAGTTGTATGATAGTAACCAAACAGTTATATAATAGTAACAAAACAGTTATATGACAATAACAAAACAGTTATATGACAGTAACCAATCACTTATATCATAGTAACCAAAACATGTTTATATAGTAACATATCAGATTATATGATAGTAACCAAACAGTTATATCATAGTAACCAAATAGTTATATCATATTAACCAAAACATGTTAACATAGTAACATATCAATTTATATGATAGTAACCAAACAAGTATATGATAGTAACAAAAACATTATCAACATGTAGACCAAATCCATTTCAGCCAACAAATGTATACTACACAAATACATCGTAACCAAAATAACATAAAAAAGTAACCAAAGTACCAAATTAAAAGAACAATAATAGATTCCAAATCATAAGCAAACATTAACAACAAACATACTAAACAAGTAAACAAATATTTATATGATAGTAACCAACATATTTTTCCATGGTAACCAATACATAAATATATTTTAATGGTAACCATAACAGTAACCGAACAAGTATATGATAATAACCAAATATCTTTTAATGGTAACCATAACAAAATAAAAAAGTAACCAAATAAACCAAAACGATTGAACACAAGTGGTATCCAAAGCAAAATCTAACAGTAACCAAAAACATACTAACTAAAAAAACAAACATTTATATGATCGAAAAATAACAAAGTTTAAATTAACAAACCTTTAAAATTCTGTCTGTTGGGATTATATTCTGGTTAAGCACTTGTCCTTCTGACTTAACTACATGGACATCAAAATCAGAATCTAACCGAACTTCAGGATGCTTGATATCACTATGAATCACCAACCTGTTGACCTGCATTATCCCCTTCCCCTTCCTCTCCACAACAAACTTCTTCAAGCCCTTTACAGAATCATCCTCCGTGATTCTCTTCCTTTTTTCGAACTTCTTCTTTGTATCAGCCATTCTACACAAATCGAACGAACATAACAGACCAACTAATCGAACGAACATAACAACGAAAATGGCGACCAACTAACAAAAGTTTTCTGTGTCGACAAATTAACAACAATAACAACAGAAGTAGACGAAAATGGATATCACTAGCGACGATAACTAACAACGATAACAAGTAACAACAATCATACACGATTAGCAGATAATAACACGAACAGAAAGAGAAGATATGGAAGAACACGAACATAGAGAGAAAAAAAGGGTTTCAGCACGAAAAGAGGGTTTCAGCACGTAAACGAGGGTTTAGAAAATGGAGATCACTAGCGACGATAACTAGCAACGATAACAAGTAACAACAATCATACACGATCAACAGATAATAACACGAACAGAAAGAGAAGAAATGGAAGAACACGAACAGAGAGAGAAAAGAGGGTTTCAGCACGAAAACGAGGGTTTAAAACCAAAGAGACGTGATGGCAGTTATCATGTCTTTCAAAATAAAAAAACCAATTATAATTTGGACACTAATTTATCATGTCAGCCATTAATTTTAGTCCCTTAAATTAAGGACCTATAATTATATGTATATGGTAAATAAAAATACAAAAGTGTAATATTTTTGTAATTATTTTATATGTGTGACAACCCCAAAATAGGTCCATTCCATCCAACCCATTTTGAGTCGCCAAATACATGGTACAGAAAATAACTACAACTTTATTACAACAATTGTCGTGCAAAATACAACAACACATATGCTGTGAGTTTGGATACAAATATATACCAAATGTGACTCATGTTCCAACCGTGGACATCACCTCACAATGACACCTTACATAAAGGTATAGTCAAAAACTGTTTTGGAAATTAGAATCTTTGGGAAGTGCTTAAGGAAACCTTCGTACATGGGAGGCCATGCTTCTAGGTTGTGATAGATATCATATGGCCACAGAATTATCCTTGGTTTACCCAATAGACCCCAAAGAAAAACGAGAAGATTACTATCATATTCTTCCCAATGGTGAGTCTTCTCTTGACTTATCATTATCTCCACTATCTCTAATTGAGAATTATACTTCAAACAAACACCAAGATTATATAGGTAGTGCCCATAGATATACTCAGCAAGTGGATGAGCACAACCCTGTCTTATGATGACACGAGGTTGTATGTCATTAGACATCTTGTATGACAGTGGCAAAACACCCTTCCAACGTTAGGTTCGCCTCACCCTATTGGATTCACCAAATATAACTACTAAATGAACTTTTCTATACTGCTTCGGGAGAACATCCACAGCTAGAGACCACCGTTCTATTTCCCCGTTACCCTCGCTCGACCCAGCTACACTCTTATTACCTGAAAAGAATTGTGAAGCAAAAGGGTGAGCACAACTAGCTCAGTAAAGAATATCATGACTAAAGATAATTAAATTATCAATAGCCTTCATCAATAATAAATCAGAGATTTAGAACATATGGTAAATGATAAAAATTTCAACCATAGTTGCAGCGGAACGAGCAATCCATTAGAAGAGTCAAATAGACTATAAAGTCTATTATTTTCTCCATGTTAAAAATCCACCAACAATGTTTTATCCCTGTAACATCAATCAACAATTCTGGTCCACAATCATATGAATAACTCATAATCATAACTGTAGTTCTAAATTCCTCTTCTCATCTAGGACGAAGATAATTTTCATCACCTGAAACATCAAACATCATGGTTATACCAAATCACAGTTCCTGTTCATAATCATACTAATAACTTCATCTTTGCACTACGGGCCAAAGATATTCATCAACAAGTCATCTTTGCACTACAGGCCAAAGATATTCATCCACAGTTCATCTTTGCATTACTGGCCAAAGATATTCATCTACAATTCATCTTTGCACTACAGGCCAAAGATATTCCTCAACAATTCATATTTGCACTACAGGCCAAATATATTCATATCTCAAAGAAATATATAATCATTTCAGAATTTATATACACCATAATTATAACCATGTTAATCAATTCATCTTTACACTTAAGCTAAAGATATTCAATTATAAATTAAATGGTCATGATCATACCAGTCACAATTCAACTTTGCACTACAGGCCAAAGAGAACCCTAGTCATGATCATACCAATAATCTACCCATCTTTACACTCCAGTGAAAGAGAAATTCAACATCAGGGTTATAAAAATGTTATATATGATAATAAAATCAATATAATCAACATATAGATTTAATCTCAAGAGTAATATTCATAAATCAACTATAATTTAGTTAGAAAAAGAAACTAATTTTTATCGTGAATAGTAACTCGTGCATAGTAACTCATGAATAGTAACTCGTGAATAGTAACTCATAAATAGTAAACTCGACACAAAAAGGTAGAAATTCCACAATAAAATCCATACCAGTATTTCGGTATAATGATATTGAAAGAATAATATTTCTTAAGCTTATAAACAATTTATTTAAATTGTTTACACTTTACTAAATAATGCATTTAATCATTTCAAAATACCAAACTCATAAGATTTTATCACCAATAATCAAAACCCTCATCAAAAATCTGCATATACCTCATATAGGATTCTCAAGCCATAAAATCCTATTTTCCAATTTTCTTACTCCACATAACATATTTAATTCATTTTCTCATAACTAGACTATTTTCATGAAAAATACCAAATCCGTTCCAAAAATATTTCTTTTCTGGAATTTAGCATAATATAGTCCCATAGTGAACATATATTTTTCTCAGAATTTTTAAAAGTCATTTACTATTTTTCATATGGCCAAAATAGCCGAATATTTAGATATTTATCAAAAATTGTACTTTTGTCTAAAAATTCTGAAATTTACAGAGTATACTTTTGTCATATACATGTACTCCCAATAAAAATTTCATCAATTTTAGAGTTAACCACAAGGAATTATAAGCTGTTACTTTTAAAATAGTCTTTTCTCATAAAATTCATAACTCTCAATCTATACATCCAAAAATCACCATTTTTGGACACAATCAATAAAACTCATCAAAATATCATTTCAAATTTTTCCATAATTTTTGAAGATCAGAAAAATTACGAAACTGAAAATCATAACAACCCTTAAAATCTCTTACTATCCCTTACAATCCCTTACTATCCCTTACTATCCCTTACCTCAAAAGAGCAGTACTTCTGATCGGTATAAGGCTGAAGGAAACTTGCACTGATGAATAGCAACTCACCAAGTATCTAAATACTCACAAAATACACTCAATAATCTAGAGAGAGAAAGAGAGAAAGCTTATGTTTCTGGTGTGATTTTCAATTCTAACTTAGCCCTCTATTTATAGGAAAATTTTGGTAGGTTTGACCTGCAACCTGATGGCTTTACCTGCTACTATTCCCACCCACCACATTTAAATATAATTCAGCACATTTCTTCACCAACCACAAGTGGGGCCCACCAATTCTAGAATTTTCCACCAAAAATGATTTATAACCTGATTTCTGAATCAGCCACCTCTTAAAATTCATAACAAATCATACGTTCATTTTTAACGGTTCAAAATTTGTGGACATATACTCAACTTATATATGTATAACATATCCAAAAATTACCACGATCCAACGGTCGGATTAAAAATTATAACACCCGCAATATTTCTCAAAAACACTGATTTGATTTTTAATACCTCCATTCCGACAAAAATACTGATAAAACACCTCAACATTAACTCCTTCATTTTTAACCACAAAAATATATCCCTCATTTATATCCACATAAAATAAATATTTCCTTATCATATGAATCAATAATTAATTATTCACAAATAATATTACAGAATCACATTTATGACAACCAGGCCGTTCCCAGGAAAGAGGGGGCTTTCCAATAAGAATTTCTCCTTACTGGCGCGCAATTAGGTGACCAAACCTCTCCTTAGACAGAACTTTCTAGTCATTGCCAATAATGTTATCTAATAATATTATTCAAATAATATGAATTATTGATCTGATAATGGGAAATACTGTGCAGCAACAATTATTGAACAACAATAATACAAAATTTCAACGTAGCAATTATTGAATCAATAAAATAAAATATTGAACAGTAATTACTGTAACAATTATTGAGTAGTGCCTTCTTACGTAAGAATCAATAATTTCAAAAATACTATGCAATACCGTGTGCTACTGTGCAATAACGCGTATTACTGTATTTTAACCACCGGGTATTCTAACAGTGTTAACGATAACAACTACGCCGTTATTTGTAAAAACTCAAATTTGTCGTTTTCCTTCACCCGACAGTTATTCGTTATGGGGCCCACAAATAGCTGCGCCGTCGTACGAATATTCCCCGACAGAGAAAGAATATTCCACGACCAACGAATATTCCCCGACAACAATGATTATTTTATAACCACTTGCTTATTTTGAAAAAAAAATCATATTTCACTCATAACTTTAAACTTTTATCAATTTAACCATTTACTGAATAGTAATTATAAGAAAAATTGAATACTTTTATTTCATAAAATTCGGGGTCTTACAATCTCCCCTCCTTATGAAATTTCGTCCCCGAAATTTACGTACCTGGTATTTCAAAGAGTTGAGAATACCTTCCTTTCATTTCGGATTCCATCTTCTCTGTCATCATGATTTCTCCATTGCTCATCTCCTGTATTTCAGATATCATTCTAGAATACAGCTTCAAAACAAGGGTTAATTGAACAAATTAACATATCACATAATATCTCGATATTATGACTGACCAACAAATAAGCTTAGGTAGGACACACTAGCGAAGGATTTACTCATCTCTCCCCACCTAGTTATATTCCCCGATCTCCGCCAGAGATCATATCCCCAAGCTCTGATACCACCTGTGACAACCCCAAAATAGGTTCATTCCATCCAACCCATTTTGAGTCGCCAAATACATGGTACAGAAAATAGCTACAACTTTATTACAACAATTGTCGTGCAAAATACAACAACACATATGCTGTGAGTTTGCATACAAATATATACCAAATGTGACTCATGTTCCAACCGTGGACATCACCTCACAATGACACCTTACATAAAGGTATAGTCAAAAACTGTTTTGGAAATTAGAATCTTTGGGAAGTGCTTAAGGAAACCTTCGTACATGGGAGGCCATGCTTCTAGGTTGTGATAGATATCATATGGCCACAGAATTATCCTTGGTTTACCCAATAGACCCCAAAGAAAAATTAGAAGATTACTATCATATTCTTCCCAATGGTGAGTCTTCTCTTGACTTATCATTATCTCCACTGTCTCTAATTGAGAATTATACTTCAAACAAACACCAAGATTATATAGGTAGTGCCCATAGATATACTCAGCAAGTGGATGAGCACAACCCTGTCTTATGATGACACGAGGTTGTATGTCATTAGACATCTTGTATGACAGTGGCAAAACACCCTTCCAACGTTAGGTTCGCCTCACCCTATTGGATTCACCAAATATAACTACTAAATCAACTTTTCTATACTGCTTCGGGAGAACATCCACAGCTAGAGACCACCGTTCTATTTCCCCGTTACTCTCGCTCGACCCAGCTACACTCTTATTACCTGAAAAGAATTGTGAAGCAAAAGGGTGAGCACAACTAGCTCAGTAAAGAATATCATGACTAAAGATAATTAAATTATCAATAGCCTTCATCAATAATAAATCAGAGATTTAGAACATATGGTAAATGATAAAAATTTCAACCATAGTTGCAGCGGAACGAGCAATCCATTAAAAGAGTCAAATAGACTATAAAGTCTATTATTTTCTCCATGTTAAAAATCCACCAACAATGTTTTATCCCTGTAACATCAATCAACAATTCTGGTCCACAATCATATGAATAACTCATAATCATAACTGTAGTTCTAAATTCCTCTTCTCATCTAGGACGAAGATAATTTTCATCATCTGAAACATCAAACATCATGGTTATACCAAATCACAGTTCCTGTTCATAATCATACTAATAACTTCATCTTTGCACTACGGGCCAAAGATATTCATCAACAAGTCATCTTTGCACTACAGGCCAAAGATATTCATCCACAGTTCATCTTTGCATTACTGGCCAAAGATATTCATCTACAATTCATCTTTGCACTACAGGCCAAAGATATTCCTCAACAATTCATATTTGCACTACAGGCCAAATATATTCATATCTCAAAGAAATATATAATCATTTCAGAATTTATATACACCATAATTATAACCATGTTAATCAATTCATCTTTACACTTAAGCTAAAGATATTCAATTGTAAATTAAATGGTCATGATCATACCAGTCACAATTCAACTTTGCACTACAGGCCAAAGAGAACCCTAGTCATGATCATACCAATAATCTACCCATCTTTACACTCCAGTGAAAGAGAAATTCAACATCAGGGTTATAAAAATGTTATATATGATAATAAAATCAATATAATCAACATATAGATTTAATCTCAAGAGTAATATTCATAAATCAACTATAATTTAGTTAGAAAAAGAAACTAATTTTTATCGTGAATAGTAACTCGTGCATAGTAACTCATGAATAGTAACTCGTGATTAGTAACTCATAAATAGTAAACTCGACACAAAAAGGTAGAAATTCCACAATAAAATCCATACCAGTATTTCGGTATAATGATATTGAAAGAATAATATTTCTTAAGCTTATAAACAATTTATTTAAATTGTTTACACTTTACTAAATAATGCATTTAATCATTTCAAAATACCAAACTCATAAGATTTTATCACCAATAATCAAAACCCTCATCAAAAATCTGCATATACCTCATATAGGATTCTCAAGCCATAAAATCCTATTTTCCAATTTTCTTACTCCACATAACATATTTAATTCATTTTCTCATAACTAGACTATTTTCATAAAAAATACCAAATCCGTTCCAAAAATATTTCTTTTCTGGAATTTAGCATAATATAGTCCCATAGTGAACATATATTTTTCTCAGAATTTTTAAAAGTCATTTACTATTTTTCATATGGCCAAAATAGCCGAATATTTAGATATTTATCAAAAATTGTACTTTTGTCTAAAAATTCTGAAATTTACAGAGTATACTTCTGTCATATACATGTACTCCCAATAAAAATTTCATCAATTTTGGAGTTAACCACAAGGAATTATAAGCTGTTACTTTTAAAATAGTCTTTTCTCATAAAATTCATAACTCTCAATCTATACATCCAAAAATCACCATTTTTGGACACAATCAATAAAACTCATCAAAATATCATTTCAAATTTTTCCATAATTTTTGAAGATCAGAAAAATTACGAAACTGAAAATCATAACAACCCTTAAAATCTCTTACTATCCCTTACTATCCCTTACAATCCCTTACTATCCCTTACTATCCCTTACTATCCCTTACCTCAAAAGAGCAGCACTTCTGATCGGTATAAGGCTGAAGGAAATTTGCACTGATGAATAGCAACTCACCAAGTATCTAAATACTCACAAAATACACTCAATAATCTAGAGAGAGAAAGAGAGAAAGCTTATGTTTCTGGTGTGATTTTCAATTCTAACTTAGCCCTCTATTTATAGGAAAATTTTGGTAGGTTTGACCTGCAACCTGATGGCTTTACCTGCTACTATTCCCACCCACCACATTTAAAATATAATTCAGCACATTTCTTCACCAACCACAAGTGGGGCCCACCAATTCTAGAATTTTCCACCAAAAATGATTTATAACCTGATTTCTGAATCAGCCACCTCTTAAAATTCATAACAAATCATACGTTCATTTTTAACGGTTCAAAATTTGTGGACATATACTCAACTTATATATGTATAACATATCCAAAAATTACCACGATCTAACGGTCGGATTAAAAATTATAACACCCGCAATATTTCTCAAAAACACTGATTTGATTTTTAATACCTCCATTCCGATAAAAATACTGATAAAACACCTCAACATTAACTCCTTCATTTGTAACCACAAAAATATATCCCTCATTTATATCCACATAAAATAAATATTTCCTTATCATATGAATCAATAATTAATTATTCACAAATAATATTACAGAATCACATTTATGACAACCAGGCCGTTCCCAGGAAAGAGGGGGCTTTCCAGTAAGAATTTCTCCTTACTGGCGCGTAATTAGGTGACCAAACCTTTCCTTAGACAGAACTTTCTAGTCATTGCCAATAATGTTATCTAATAATATTATTCAAATAATATGAATTATTGATCTGATAATGGGAAATACTGTGCAGCAACAATTATTGAACAACAATAATACAAAATTTCAACGTAGCAATTATTGAATCAATAAAGTAAAATATTGAACAGTAATTACTGTAACAATTATTGAGTAGTGCCTTCTTACGTAAGAATCAATAATTTCAAAAATACTATGCAATACCGTGTGCTACTGTGCAATAACGCGTATTACTGTATTTTAACCACCGGGTATTCCAACAGTGTTAACGGTAACAACTACGCCGTTATTTGTAAAAACTCAAATTTGTCGTTTTCCTTCACCCGACAGTTATTCGTTATGGGGCCCACAAATAGCTGCGCCGTCGTACGAATATTCCCTGACAGAGAAAGAATATTCCACGACCAACGAATATTCCCCGACAACAATGATTATTTTATAACCACTTGCTTATTTTGAAAAAAAAAATCATATTTTACTCATAACTTTAAACTTTTATCAATTTAACCATTTACTGAATAGTAATTATAAGAAAAATTGAATACTTTTATTTCATAAAATTCGGGGTCTTACAATATGTGTATGATTTTTGTAATTATTTCTAACAATGTACTAATATATGTAATTTATCCAAATTAAAAATTAAAAAATACAAAATATAAACATTTCTTGACGTTCTCTTAAAATACAAAATTAAAAAATTCTTATTAAATGATATAAAAATACTAGTTTAACAATTATTCTATCACCCCTGATTGATTGTATCACCTTGTAATAACAAATACTTAAAATACCCAAAAATTCACTGCCAAAATTATTAACTTTAACAACATTTTCTGTTGTGGAAATAATATTTTATGTTGAGAATACTAGCATCTTTTAGTTTACCAACTTTAACAACACCATACTTCTTGGTTTTATAACAAGAATTCCAATTCAAAATGATTATTTTCTATATTTGGAAAAAGGTTATATAGTTGTTAATAATTGAAAATAATAAAAGAAACTGATAAATTCACAAAAAAAAATGATATTTTCACAACAAAATCGTCACGGTAAAAATCATCGCTATTAAGGCAGTAAAATGAGCAAACAGTTCGGGTTCTATTCGTATTCAGTCGACTAAAAGTTCGATTCAAGCTTGACTCGAAATATAAATTATTCAAATATGAGAAAATTTTAAAGTTCGATAAAATACTCGAACCTTCTCAAATTGTGATTTTCTATTTATACTCTAATCATATTCGTTCGAAAAGTTCAAATTGCCCGGACTCGATTTGAGATTCTGCTCGACTCGATAGCTAAACGAGTCTCGATCAAAGTGTGACGCCCCCAAAATTTGGTAAACATCACCCATCTTGGGTTGCCAGATATATGGTACAGAATATAAATACAACTTACTAATACAACTGTCGTGTACAATACGACAAAACATAACTGTGAGTTTGAATATAATTATTGTCTACTAGAGACTATACAAACTCAAAAGGAGTCCTCAATACATTTATTCTCACACTATTTCATAGAATAGTGAGGACTACTAATGTTATCATCTGAATCGTCACTTCGTTCGCCGACTAGTCCCCGTTACGTTCTCATTTCTTGAAGAGAACAATGAAAACAAAAGGGTGAACTCAACTAGCCCAATAAGAAATATTATGACTAAGATAATGCAGAATAAATTATCATTAGCCTTCAATAGTGTTAAACTGATAAAATATAACAAACATCAAGTTTAACTGCAGCGGAACAAGCAACCCATTAGAAGAGTCAAGTAGAGAATAAAATCTACTATCTTCTATGATTTAAAAGATTTTTCAACACTGTTATCGCTGGGACTCAACTTAATAAAATAATCCACATCATCGAATCACCCCTGCACTACGGCCAAGGATATTCGTGTATTCATTAATGGTCATGATCATGCCAACAACTGTCCATCAATGCACTACGGGCCAATGAGGACTTTTACCACATCATTTGTAACATTACGGTCATAATTATACCGAATAATTACTGGTCATAATCATACCAAGTCCATCTATGCACTACAGGCCACAGATGACTTTCAACATTTTATAAACATGAGGATGATGACAATGATATAAGAATTCAATAAAACAAGTTCAAGAATTAATTTATCCAAGAATTAACAACGTCCAAATTGTCAACATGATACTGCTTTGTGGAGTAAAATTCAAGAATGCTTAGAAGAATATTTTCATGAAAAGATACTGGATGAAACGCAATTATCAAGGATATTCCACAAATTTTATGGAGTATAAAAGTCAAAACTTAACCAACTAAGTATAATAAAGAATGGAATAACAAAAGAAATCACCATGCATGCGATAGACCGCACAGACAGGTTATTCTAATAGAATAATAAATAATAGAACCAGGTTCGGCATAAAACGCACAGACAGGATATTCCAACAGAATAATAATAAAGACGGAACCAGGTCCGGTGTAAAACACACAGACATGATATTCTAACAGAATAATAATAAAGACGGAACCAGGTCCGGTGTAAAACACACAGACAGGATGTTCCCACAGAATAATAATAAAGATGGAACCAGGTCTGGTGTAAAACACACAGACAGGATGTTCCCACAGAATAATAATAAAGACGGAACCAGGTCTGGTGTAAAACACACAGACATGATGTTCCAACAGAATAATAATAAAGATGGAACCAGGTCCGGTATAAAATACACAGACAGGATGTTCCAACAGAATAATAGAAGATGTCACCAAGTATAGGGTAGACCGCGTATACAGGTTATTCCAACAGAATAATAAGAAATGGAATAACATCAGTTCTCTTCATGAATAAGAAAGAATAACACCCCTTACCGTTTTAAAGAAGAACTGAAATAAAGAAGTAGTTAAGTAGCAGAATACTTTTTTTCTCTCTCTTTATAGTTTCTCTCTATAGTTTCTCTCTCTAGAGTTCAGTGAATTCGTAAGAAATAATGAAGGAATGAGCTGCTATTTATAGAAAAATAGAATGCATAGTAACTAATCCATGAACGGTCCAGATTGATTAATTTAATCTGACGGTCCATATTTAAAAAAAATCTTTTAAATAAAATATAATATATTCTATTTATAGAATAACTTTAATAAAGTATTCTGTTTTATATAAAAAGATGTTTCTGTTTTATTACGTTAATAATACGAATAAAACAAAACTTTATTATCGCTAAATAATTTATATTATTAACTGACAATAATTGAATCAAACTGAGTGACTTCTCACATAAGTATTAATAATTAATACCGTGTGCTACTATGCAACCACACGTATTACTGTATTTTTATTACCGAGTAGTTCAACAGTATCAATGGTAAAACTGCCGCCGTTATTTTTAATAAAATATTTTTGTCGTTTTCTCAATCCGACAATAATTCCGTTGTGGGGTCCACCAATGATTGTGTCGTTGTACGAATATTCCCTGTCAAAGCGAATATTCTCCGACCAATTGAATATTATATAACAACTTGCGTACTTTGCAAAATTTATAAATATTACCCACAACTATAACATTATATCAAATTAACTCCATAATATTCAAAAATAATATTTATAGAAAATTCATCTTTATTTATAAAAGTTGGGGTCTTACACAAACCTTATTTTATACTCGATAAATTTTGTGAATCAAATCTTAACAACTCAATACTTGGCTCGACTCCGTTCATTCACAATCTTAGTCGTTATATATTTATAACGATATTTTTATTGTAGAAATATCTGTATTATCATCATAAATATAGATATTAGGATTTTATTTTAAATAAATTGTATTAGCACAAACAAAAACCTTACCAACAAAACATTAGCTTTCACACACGAAATTCAAAAATGTAACAAAAACAAGAGGTAGGGACGAAAAGGACTACAAAACCAATTACAAACGTAATGGGACTCAAAAAAAAATAGGAGACATAACTGCCACGCCAAAAAAATTTGGTCGTCATGTGCCAAATGGGATAAAAGACAACTATTGGTTGGTCTTACTAAAAATAATAGAGTAATTCTAGGGCGACATTCTTGTAGCGACTTTTCTTTTTTTTTTTTGGTTTTTTTTAGTAACTCTAAAAAAATATATAATATTTATTACAACTGCTTTTTTTTATATAGAAAACAGTATTTTAGGTTTAATTTGGATACATACAAGAAAGATGATTGTACAGACTGTACAGACTTTGCAATAATGGAGATGGGAATGGTTATTGATACAATTTCTCAAATGAGTAAGGATACAGTTCCGTGCATCCGTCATCGGCATAATATGTCATAGTTCATTAAAAAAAATTTAATCTTCGTATAATTTTTGGCCCAACAATAACTCATGTCTTATAATTTCCTAGCATCATATTTCCTAACCTAATATCAACAACCAATTTTTAACCTTGACAAGTTACTTAAAATTTTAATTTCATTGAATTTTATTTAATCCCTTCAAAGCAAATTAAAGTAGAGTGATAAATAATTTTTTCTCCCTGTTACTTCACATCAGACTTAGGGGTTGTTTGATAAAAACTGAATGAATCTGAATGAGCTGAATCTGAATAAAAAAAATTGTTTGATAATTGATATGTCTAAAACATCTTAATAACAATTTTTTTACTATTTTACCTCTTGAACAAGTATAAAATTTTATCTTAACATATTAAAAAAATTAAATACAATATTTATTGATGAAAAAATAAATACAAAGAATGAAAAGCAAAAACCTTTGCTAAATCTATTAAAAGACACAATACCTATCTCATTAAATTCATATAGATTTATAAGTTTTTTTAATACTTATCTCATTAAAATTGATCATCATTTGACTCATAAAAAAAAGTTAAAACAAAAGCAAAAGTTGACTTCAGCTAATGGAAGGTTAGTCAAAAGTAACGGAAAGGAAAGTTACTACTATGTAGAGGATGGGGATACAAGTGCTTAAGAAAAAAATAAAAAAGTATATGATAAGTATCTGTACATGATCAAGACAGAGGGCAGCACCGCCATGGCTGCAGCAACAACGGGCCAGATCCACAATGTCCTGATTTACTCAAGAAATTCTTGCAAACATTTATCATCATAGCCTTTCATATATCAACATATTAGCAGCAGCACCAGAAGCACCAGAAAAAGAATCAGATATGCCAAAGGGTTAAATCCTTTACGCCACCAATAAAATCACCAAAGGGTTAAGTCCAAATGTTCTTATCTTTTTGTAATTTGCGTCAATTAAAACTATTTTGATAGCTTCAGTTTCCTCAGATTCAACATTTGCTGCTAGTAAACGAAGAAGAGAGAGCGGCGGTGGAAAGAAGAGAAGTCATGGCTATTTGGGTAAAAAAAACATTATTCAGATATGTTCAGCCGATTCAGCCAACTTTTTTTCAAAGAATCGCTCGGATCCATTAAGCCCTATTCAGATTTCAAAACCGATAAACAAACAACCTTAATGGCTGATTCGCTCAGTCTAGGGGCGGAGCCATATAGGGGCTGGGTTGGGCTGTAGTCCGGTCCAATTTTTTTTTTTTTACTTATATATCTTAGCCCAGCCCAATATTTTAGCCAACAAAAAAACCCAAGTAATCTCAACACATCTAGGGCTAAGAAAGAGGAGCAAGTGAGCAATCGAGTAAGGAGCCAACTAGCCAAGGACCATTACGAAATTGAGGGGGTTAAATTAATTACAGGCATTGAAAGAGAAGGGGGGATTGAGAGAGAAGGTGCAATTAGCCACCAAATTTGGGGCTGCCAACTGCACTAAGGAACTGCTGCCTAACCACGAATTATACAAGGGAGGACTGACTCAGCGAGTTGTCTCCGACGATCAATTCGCCGATCAGGTATGTGTTCCCTACCTAAACCTAATTATTCGTCACTTAATCACTGTCTGGACATTGAGAAAACTGATGATAGTTCTTAAAACTAATCTTTTGTCATCCTTTTCGTTTTTCAGTTTGTGTGATTTCATGATTTGTGTTGTTTGCATAGTTTGATTAGTGTGTGCTTATGTTTTGTAATATATTTTTATTTGGAATTTCTCTAAATTTTGAAGAGAAAAAAGGGTGTTGAATTAAATTGAACAAATAATACTTCCTCCATTTAGTTTTCTATTTAGCAGTACTATTTTGGCAGTAAAGAATTGAAGTCTTGCTTTACTTTTGTGTTCTGGATAATTGAATGGTATGCTTTTTTGACGTTTTCATATTACTATAAATGGTATTTTTTTGACTGAGCTGATTAGTTAGATCGCCTTAACTTTGTTTGCATCATAGTTGATAAAAAATAGAAGTGAACCATTTAATGAATTTCTTGTTGATTTACATTGAACGTAAAATTTCTTAGTTTTTACAACTAGTTGGATAAAGTTTGGGTTTGACAGTTTTGGGGGAGTCGTTGCTTAATTTAGTCTATTCAAGTTTGTTATTATCTATTATGATTGTTGGGTGCTTGTGCACTGGTTATTGAACATTCAAACAAGGGAGAGAAAGGGGCTATAAAACAGCGCCCTCAAGGTGTTCGATAAAAGTTCTGAGAGTAAGAAAAGTTGGTTTTTGAGCAAGTTAGGGGGGGTGTTTGGCCTGTAATGGTTTGTTATTATTTGGAAAATCAAATTGGCAATTGGTAGCCCAGGAAGAAAAAAATTTCTGGCTCAGTCCTTAGTTCATTTAGTCCTATTCAATCCAAAACAAACACAGCCTTACTTTCCTGTTAATGCACCTTTTCTTACATGAGTTTTAATCAATTTGGGAATTAATTTAGACCCATTAATTGATTGAATTTATATTAAATTAAAAATGCATTTGATAGTCCTATTACAAGGAGATTAATAGAGAGTAATATATGATTCAAATAGAAATTATATATTGTGTTTTAATTGTATCCAAAGTGAAGAATATGAAAAGGTTCATTGTTGTTTAAGAAAACTATTTTCTTTAAGTCCCACATTGAGTAGGAATAAAACTATTTAATACTTTATAAGTATATGTGGAATAATTTAATTCACTAGTGGTACTAAAGGAAAGGCTTGGAGTTGGTCACAATGACGTGGTGCCCGCGCCCGCGTCCCGCGACCCGGGAACCGTGGTGCGGGTTCGGGTCGTAAAGTCGCATTGGCGCTTTAGGCGCACTTTGCACGTATGTAAGACCCCAACTTTAATAAATAAAGATGAATTTTTTATAAATATCATTTTTGAATATTATGGAGTTAATTTGATATAATGTTATTATTGTGGGTAATATTTATAAATTTTGCAAAGTAAGCAAGTTGTTTTAAAATATTCGTTTGGTCGGAGAATATTCTTTTTGTCGGAGAATATTCGTACGACGGCACAATCATTGGTGGACCCCACAACAGAAGTATAGTCGTAGTTAAAAAACGACAAAATTATCTTTCTATAAAAATAACGGCTGAGGTGTTATCGTTAAAACCGTTAAAACTGTTGAACTACCCGGTAGTAAAAGTACAGTAATACGCGTGGTTGCATAGTAGCACACGGTATTGATTATTGATGCTTACGTGAGAAGTCACTCAGCTATACTCAATTATTGCTACAGTAATTGCTGCATCATATCTCTTAAATTATTATCATAGTATCATCTGTATAATATGTTATATTATTAAATCAATAATTGAGACGTTGTGGTAAGTTTGGTTATTTTTATGGGGGGCCCATATGTCATCATCTAAGAGTCTCTTCGTCAATAGTAATTACCGTCGTCAATAGTATTTACCTTGATCAATAGTAATTACCTTCGTCAATAGTATTTACCTTGGTCAATAGTAATTACGTTCGTCAATAGTATTTACCTTGGTCAATAGTAATTACTTTCGTCAATAGTAGTTGTCCCTTCAATATTACCAAGAGTCATTTGACCCTTCGTTAAGACCAAGAGTCACCTTCAGTTTTTCTATTAATAGAGGCCTAGGGCTTCATTATTTTTCACGAATTCATTCAAGCTATAGAGAGAGAAAGTATAGAGAGAATAAGAGAGAGAGAATAAAAGTATTCTGCTACTTCACTTTTCCAATATTCAGTTCTTTTAAGGTAGGGAATATTATTTCTTTTATATTCATGAAGAGAGCTTCTGTTATTCCATTCTTTATTATTCTGTTAGAATAACCAGTATACGCGGTCTACCCTTTACTTGGTGACATTCTTCTATTATTCTGTTGGAACATCCTGTCTGTGTGTTTTATACCGGACCTGGTTCCGTTTTTATTATTATTCTGTTGGAACATCCTGTCTGTGTGTTTTACACCGGACCTGGTTCCGTCTTGTTATTATTCTGTCGAAACATGCTGTCTGTGTGTTTTACACCGGACCTGGTTCCATTATTTATTATTCTGTCGGAATATCCTGCCTGTGCGTTTACGCCGGACCTGTTGGTTATTATCGGAGATTCGTGGAAGGATTTTCTCGAATCGCTACTCCATTAACTCAGCTGACTCGGAAAGATACAAAGTTCGGTTGGAGCGAAGAATGTGAGCAGAGTTTTCAAGAACTCAAGAGGAGACTCATTTCAGCACCTGTTCTAACAATACCATCTGGCTCGGAGGGATTTGTAATCTACAGTGATGCTTCGAGGAAAGGGTTGGGATGCGTTCTCATGCAACATGGAAAAGTCATAGCCTATGCATCAAGACAACTCAAGGAATATGAGAGGAATTATCCTACTCATGATCTAGAGTTGGCAGCTGTTGTCTTTGCACTTAAAATTTGGAGGCATTACTTGTATGGGGAGAAGGTGAAGATCTTTACGGATCATAAAAGCCTCAAATATTTCTTCACTCAAAAGGAACTCAATATGCGAGAACGACGTTGGCTTGAACTGTTGAAAGATTATGATCATACCATTCAATACCATCCTGGAAAAGCGAACGTGGTAGCTGACGCATTGAGTAGAAGATCATATGCGGGTACAAGTGCAATATTAACAACGCAAAGGCCCATTTTGTGTGACTTGCAAAGGATGGAGATAGAGTTAAAGACTCTAGGGACCCATGTGATGATGTCGAATATACGAGTAGAACCAACTTTAATCGATAAGGTTAAAGCTGCTCAAGCTACAGACCTGGAGCTGATGCGTATGAGGAAGAAAGTGCAAGAAGGTGCTATGCCGGAAGCAAGAATCGATGAAGAAGGAATACTTCGAGTCAACTCCAGACTTTGTGTTCCTAACAACCCCGATTTAAAGTATGAAATCATGATGGAGGCGCACAACACACCGTTTGTAATCCATCTTGGAAGTACCAAAATGTATCATGATCTTCGTCATATATTTTGGTAGAGCAATATGAAGAGAGAGATAGCGTTGTTTATCTCAAGGTGTCTAACTTGTCAACGAGTCAAAGCGGAGCATCAAGTACCAAAAGGTCCATTGCAACCACTTGAAATTTCAGAATGGAAGTGGGAGCACATTACCATGGATTTCGTTATCGGTCTTCCTAAGGTTTCTCAAGGTATAGATGCGATTTGGGTCATTATTGATAGATTGACCAAGTCTGCTCATTTCTTACCGATACGAGAAACTTATACACTTGAACGTCTTGCTCGTATGTACATAAACGAGATTGTAAGACTGCATGGTATACTAGTATCCATAGTTCTTATATCATTGTCATCATCCTCATGTTTATATTCTGTTGAAAGTCATCTGTGGCCTGTAGTGCATAGATGGACTTGGTATGATTATGATCAGGGATTAATCGGTGTAATCATGACCGTAATGTTACAAATGATGTGGTAAAAGTCCTCATTGGCCCGTAGTGCATTGATGGACAGTTGTTGGCATGATCATGACCATTAATGAATATACGAATATCCTTGGCCGTAGTGCAGGGATGATTCGATGATGTGGATTATTTTATTAAGCTGAGTCCCAGCGATCACAGTGTTGGAAAATCTTTTAAATCATAAAAGATAGTAGAGTTTATTTTCTACTTGACTCTCTTAATGGATTGCTTGTTCCGCTACAGTTAAACTTGATGTCTATTATATTTTATCAGTTTAACATTGTTGAAGGCTAATGATAATTTATTCTGCATTATCTTAGTCATAATATTTCTTACTGGGCTAGTTGAGCTCACCCTTTCTTTCACTGTTCTCTTCAGGAAATGAGAACGTAGCTGGGGCAAGTCGGGGAACGGAGTGATGGTCCGAATGATAGTATTACTTAGTAGTCCTCACTATTCTATGTAATGGTGTGTTAATAAATGTAATGAGGACTCCTTTTGAGTATGAATATTCTCTAGAAGATAATATTTGTATTCAAACTCACAGTTTATGTTTTGTCGTATTGTACACGACAGTTGTATTAGTAAGTTGTATTTGTATTCTGTACAATGTATCTGACAACCCAAGATGGGTGATGTATACCTAATTTTGGGGGCGTCACAACGTACGCATCATCGCTAGGAGCCTCGCCCGAGCCAAGAGCCTCTTTTTAGCATTGAACCAGAATTAATAAACTTCATTAATAGTTAAACAGTTTTTTGTTTAATCATTATGGGATGCAAAACTGGTATGTGATTATTATATCATTTATTTTGCAAATGATTCTTTACTCACATTTCAGTTATGAAACTGAATAGTCTACATCTTCTTCCTTCTATCATCTTTACACAGTAGCATATATTGAGGTTCAAAGTGAGTTGCTATTGCTAAGAACTAGTACAGACTTGACATATATCCTGGAGGTGAATTGCTAGTAGCCTTTAGCAAACCTTAGTGGTAAGGGGCAATAAACACCTTAAGGATAGGGAATACCTGTGTCAAATCCTTGCTTCTTTTAATCTGTATTCATTTTATTTTTCAATCTTAAGGTGTTTACCGAAATGGATACAGAGTCTTTCAAAATCATGAACCAGGATTTTGTCAAGCTCGATCTTTTTGATGAAAATAATTTCAGTCGTTGGCAAGATAAACTGAAATTTTTACTAATAGTTTTGAAAATTGCGTATGTTTTGGACTCTAACCTTCAACCTATTCCTGAAGATCCCAAATCAGTAGAAGGTCAGCAGCCAGATAATGATACTATCGAAGCACTGAAAGAGCAAAGAAGGAAAAGGACTGAAGATGAGGAACTTACTCGTGGACATATTCTCAACACGCTGTTGGATCATCTCTACTATTTCTA
The DNA here is from genome assembly GCA_016801055.1 of Panax notoginseng. Taxonomy (NCBI): domain Eukaryota; kingdom Viridiplantae; phylum Streptophyta; class Magnoliopsida; order Apiales; family Araliaceae; genus Panax; species Panax notoginseng. Next base: position 142,547,182 of record CM029023.1, read on the forward strand.
CAGCAATATTCAGTCACTAAGGGAGTTATGGGAGGCTTTGGAATTCAAATACAAGGCTGAGGAAGAATGTACAAATAAATATTTAGTATCTAAATATTTTGATTATAAAATGGTTGATAACAAACCTATTTTGGAGCAAGTGCATGAGCTCCAGATTATGTTTAATAAGTTGAGGGTTCTTAAAATTGTCTTGCCTGAAACTTTTCTAGTTGGAGCAATAATTGTAAAATTACCTCCATCTTGGAAAGATTTTGCTAAAAAGTTGATGCATAAATCTGAGGATTTTTCCTTGGATCAAATTCAGAAGCATCTTCGTATTGAGGAGGAGGCCCGAAAATGCGATGCTAAGAATTTGATTCAAGGACAGTCTAGTGTAAACTATTTGGAGGCAAGAACATTTAAAGGGAAAGGACCTGGAGTTAAAAAAGATAATCATAAGTTCAAGCATCCTGGACAGAAAAATAAAAAATCTGATCTTAATAAGAGAAAGGGTAAGTGTCATGTTTGTGGAGAAACTGGACACTATGCCAGAGAATGCAAACAACGCAAAAGTGGCTTCGCTAACATGGTTGAGGAGAACCTTGTTGCCATGGTATCTGATCTTAGTCTTGATGTGACTATGATTTCTGAAGTTAACATGGTAAGTGAGCAAAATGGTTGGTGGTTGGACTCCGGAGCTATTGTCCATATTTGTAATAATCGAGAAATGTTTAAAACATTTGAAGAGATTATTGTACAGGAAGTTCAGATGGGAAATAGTTCAGTGGCTAAAGTTGATGGAAAAGGAACTGTGGAAGTTAATTTCACCTCCGAGAAGAAGCTAACCTTGCTGAATGTGTTGTTTATGTCAGAAATTAGAAATAATTTAATTTCTGTTGATCTTTTAGATAGGAAAGGTTTTAAAATTGCTGGTGAGTCCGGCAAAGTCATTCTTTCAAAGAATGATGTTTTTGTTGGAAAGGGTTATGCTTGTAATGGAATGTACAAATTATCTATTAATAAGAACAGTTCTGTTTCAGCTTATATCACTTGTGCACTTGTGCAATTTCTTTATAGCATCGTCGTTTAGGACATATAAATTCAAAGAATTTGAAAAATATGCATACAATGAAATTGATTGATATTGGCAATACTGAACTTGAGAAATGTGAAATTTGTGTTAAATCAAAAATTGTGAGGAAACCATTTCCAAGTGTACATAAATAATCATAATTATTAGATTTAATACATACTGATATCTGTGAGTTAAATGGAATATTGACAAGGGGTGGAAAACGATATTTCATTACTTTTATAGATGATGCTAGCAGATATTGTTATGTGTATTTGTTGAGAACAAAAGATGAGGCATTTAACTCATTCAAAAAATACAAATTAGAAGTAAAAAATCAACTTGAGAAGAAGATTAAAATTTTACGTTCTGATAGAGGCATGGAATATTGTTTGAATGCTTTTGATGCATTTTGTGAAGAAAATGGCATTATACATCAAGCAAGTGCAGCATATACACCTCAACAAAACGGTTTAGCAGAAAGAAAAAATCGTGTGTTTCATGATATGATTAATTGTATGTTAAATCATGCTCGTTTGCCAAATAATTTATGGGGTGAAGCACTTCTTACTGCATGTCATATTTTAAATAGGATTCCTAGTACTGTAATTAAAACTAGTCCTTACGAAAAATGGAAAGGCAAAAAACCTAACATAAATTATTTTAAAGTGTGGGGGTGTATAGCTTATTTTCGAGTTCTTGATCCTAAAAGGACTAAGTTAGGAGCTAGAGCTATTAGAAGTATATTTGTTGGATATGCTGAGAATAGTAAAGCATACAGGCTTCTTGATTTAGAGTCTAATGTTATAATTGAGTCAAGGGATGTGGAATTTTTTGAAAATAAATTCTCAAAAGATGTTGAGAATGTGGATATGCCTAAATTTGATGAGCCTAGAGGTCCTATAAGGTCTAATATTGAGGTTGAAGAACCTAGTGTTCCAATTCAACCAAGTGGACCTAGAAGGAGTACTAGAGCTAGAAAAGATAAATATTTAGGTGATGATTTCATTTCATCACAGTCTCTATTATTTTTGGTGGAAGGGGACCAAAATAATGAGGTGGTAAATGAAATACCCTATGTATATAGTCTTGAGACTGATCCTAAATCATTTAAAGAAGCTATGGCTTCTAGGGATGCTGCCTTTTGGAAGGAAGCTGTAAATGATGAAATGGATTCAATCTTAGGAAATAATACTTGGGTATTGACAGATTTACCTAGAGGTTCTAAACCTATAGGGTGCAAGTGGGTTTTTAGAACAAAGTATAACACTAACGGTACTATTTCTGCTTTTAAAGCAAGATTAGTAGCAAAAGGTTTTAGACAAGTAGAGGGTATTGACTATTTTGATACTTATGCACCGGTAGCACGAGTTACTTCCATTCGAATTCTTTTTGTCTTAGCTTCATTGTATGATCTTTATGTTCATCAAATGGATGTAAAGACCGCATTTTTGAATGGCATTTTGAATGAGGAAGTATATATGGAACAACTTGAAGGATTTGTTGCTCCCGGTAATGAGGCTAAAGTATGCAAATTAGTTAAGTCCCTTTATGGTCTAAAACAGGCACCAAAACAGTGGCACGAGAGATTTGATGCTGCTATTATAAACTTTGGGTGTAAATATAATAGTGCAGATAGGTGCATATACTCCAAAACCACTTCTGATTATATGGTGATAGTCTGTTTGTACGTAGATGATATGTTGATCATCAGTACGAATATGGTTGGAGTAAATGAGACTAAAAAGTATTTATCCTATGTCTTTAAGATGAAAGACTTAGGTGAAGTAGATACTATTTTAGGCATCAAAGTTAAAAAACATGGTGGGGGTTATGTATTGAATCAATCTCACTATATTGAAAAAATATTAACTAAGTTTTGTCATCTCGAGTTCAAGGAGGTGAATACTCCTTTTGAGAATGGAGTTAAACTCAAAGAAAATGAGGGTAGAGCTAGTGCACAGCTAGAATACGCAAGTGCTATTGGTAGCCTTATGTATGCTATGCACTGTACTCGGCCAGATATTTCTTTTGCAGTTTCTAAACTTAGTAGATGTACGAACAGTCCTAATATTGATCATTGGAAAGCTATTGGAAGGGTACTTGGATATCTAAAAAGAACCAGTGGCATAGGATTGTTTTACTATAAATTTCCTAGTGTTTTGGAGGGATACTCTGATGCAAGCTGGATTAATAGTGTGGGAGATAATAAATCTACAAGTGGGTGGATTTTTACTCTTGCCAGTGGTGTTGTTTCTTGGGCAAGCAAGAAACAGACTTGTATTTCTCACTCTACTATGGAGTCAGAGTTTATTGCTTTGGCTCAAGCAGGAAAAGAGGCTGATTGGATTAGAAATATGTTGTTGACATAGATCTATGGCCAAATCCAATGCCTCCAATTTCACTATATTATGATAGTGAAGCTACGCTAACAAGAATGTATAGTGGTACCTATAATGGTAAGTCTAGACATATTGGTCTAAGACATGAATTTGTGAGACAATTGATACATGATGGTATCATAACTATTGTCTATGTGAAGTCAAGTTAAAACTTGGCTGATCCACTTACTAAGCCTCTAACAAGAGATTTAATAAGTTTGACTACACGAGATATGGGACTTAAACCATTCTGAGCCAAAGGTGATGGGAACCCAACCTATTACTAGGTTACCCCTAGTTTATAGGTTCAATGGGAAAAACAAGTCACAGTTGTTGGCTGTGTTACTATCAATTTGGTCTCATATGTAGTATATGATAGTAACGTCTGTTGCACGACCGAGTATGAGCTACGCTCTTAACAAAGTGTTGCACTTATAGCAACAGGAGTGCTAAAGAAATATTTTGCCTATATGAACTAAAAGTGAAGCCGCTTCTTATAGAGAGTTATGGTTTACTCTCTTAGAGGTTCAAGAAACAGGATATTGCGCATGGCTTTAATAGCGCAAAGTGATTATTATGCTCACCGTAAAGGGAGGTTTTGTGTGTGTATGATAACTCTGGTCATATCATTTGAAATAAAGGTTCAATCTACGGACACCATCTATTTTGATATGACTTTGAGTTGTTTATACTAAAAGAAGGTTCAATGTTCGTCACACCTTCTATTATGCATACAAACCTTAGAGTTGATAGATAAAGAATTGTTTGAAGAAAAGTAGTTTTTCAAACAAGTGGGGGATTGTTAATGCACCTTTTCTTACATGAGTTTTAATCAATTTGGGAATTAATTTAGACCCATTAATTGATTGAATTTATATTAAATTAAAAGTGCATTTGATAGTCCTATTACAAGGAGATTAATAGAGAGTAATATATGATTCAAGTAGAAATTATATATTATGTTTTAATTGTATCCAAAGTGGAGAATATGAAAAGGTTCATTGTTGTTTAAGAAAATTATTTTCTTTAAGTCTCACATTGAGTAGGAATAAAACTATTTAATACTTTATAAGTATATGTGGAATAGTTTAATTCACTAGTGGTACTAAAGGAAAGGCTTGGAGTTGGTCACAATGACGTGGTGCAAAGCACCACCCGCTCGCGCCCGCGTCCCGCGACCCGGGAACTGTGGTGCGGGTTCGGGTCGCAAAGTCGCATTGGCGCTTTAGGCGCACTTTGCACTTCGCACGTACGCATCGTCGCTAGGAGCCTCGCCCGAGCCAAGAGCTTTTTTTTAGCATTGAACCATAATTAATAAACTTCATTAATGGTTAAACAGTTTTTTGTTTAATCACTACAAGAAAATGGCTTAAGACCGACGGAAATATTATCGACGGAATATATTCAGTCGACCGTATTGTAATTTCGACCGAATATTCGGTCGATAGTAATTCCCTCGGAAATATGTTATCTGCGACGGAATTCAGTCGGAATAACACTTGTCCAAGGGCGCCAACATTTCGCGCTACGCGAATTATAAGTTCGACGAAATCATATTTATAGTCGACGAATTATCCGTCGAAAATATAGTAATATCGAGGGAACCAATTTCAACAGATATTCCGTCGAGAATAGTCGATTATAAACCGTTCAGCTCCTTCTTTCTCTTATTTTATTTTCGATCTCTCTCTTCTCTCTCTACCGCGTCTTTCTGTCTGGTCTTTCTCTTCTCTCTAGCGCGACAGCAGCTCATACCCTCTCTATCCGGCCAGCAGCTCCTCCCTCTCGCTGGTATTCTCTCTCACAGACATTATATATTGACCGTAAAGGGAAAAACCCTTGTCCTCACACTTTACCTCCTCTATCTCTCTGTCACGGTTAGCCGGCTTTCCGGCGACGTCGTGGGTGTCGGCGGCGGCCTTGTGGTATATCGTCTCTCCTATTTCTAGCATTCAAATCAATTGAGGTACACAATTAATTTCTATATTCAGTTAATATATACCATTAAGGTTGAATATTATATAGGCTATATATGCAATTGATTTTGGGGCTTAATTTAGGCTTTAATTTGTCTTGTTATATATGAAACTGATCGAGGTTGAATGTTCAATTTTAGTTTTATATTTAATTTAGGGTTTAATTTAGTTTGGTATGAAACTGATTTTGGGACTGTGATGCTCGGTGTTTACTGATATTGTTTTACTGTATTGGTTTAATGTACCCTTCAAATTAGTGTTTAATTTGGGCCCAGTCAGTTATAATGTCCATAATCAATAGTGTGTTTAATTTGTTATCTGATATTGAGGAGTTATAATGCAGTGTGATAAAATTAATTTGCAGTGTTCTGATTTCTGCCTTTTCCCGCATGTTGAATTTTAATTTGTGAATCAATTAAAGACTTCCCTTATTTTGGTGTTAAGTATTAATTCCGACGGAATTTTCGACTGAATTTTTTTTAAATAAATATTTAATTAACTATATAAAAGACAATTAGGACTTAGTTTGCCACTAAAACTAAGTAGTAATACTAGAAAAGTTAAATAAATTAATAAATTAATACAAAAAAATACTAGGAGATTTAAATAACTGTAATAAATTATATAATATAATATAATATTTTATAATATAATATAATAAACTTTAAAATAAAATAAGTTTAATAACATAAAATAAATTTAATAAAATAAAATAAATTTACTTTATTATTTAATATAATATAATTAAAAATAAAATAAAATAAATTTAATTTAATTTAATACAATAAAATAAATTTACTTTATTATTTAATATAATATTATAAAAAATAAAATAAAATAAAATAAATTAATTAATCTAAATAAATAAATTAATTTAATTTAATTTAACTAAATTAAATTAAATTAAAGTAAAACATATAAAATAAAATAAAATAAAATAATACAAAATAAATTAAATTAAAATACATAAATAAATAAAAGTATAATAATAAATTAATTTTAAAATAAATTTAATAATAAAGTTAAAATAAAATAAAATAAAATATAGTAAAATAAAATAAAATACAATAATTATCTTAAATTAAGTAGCATTTGCTTAGTTTTCCATTATATAAAAAATATCCATAATTAAATAAAATCAAAGCTAATAAATTAAATAAACATAAATTAAAATAACATAATATATTTGAAACTTAGAAACCCGTTTGACTCTTACAGCTGCAACTGCTATGAAACTTAGAAACCTCATCGACAAGTACGATTGAATGTTGAACAGTAGTCTCTATAGAATATAAATAACAATTCTCATAAACTAAGTACCACTTACTTAGTTTAATATTATTGGCAAAATAAACTAAGTAGCATTTGCTTAGTTTGCCACAATTTTTAATAAACTTAATAATACTCTCCCTTTTATCTTCAATACACTTAACGATAAAACACGATACTTTGCAAATTAGAAACCCGTTCGACATTCACTCATTAGGAGTGAATGTCGAATAGTCCCCAGTTTGGGACTGTTACTGGATGTTATGTCTCTCACTTAGGTCGGTGCCAATGCACAGAGTGCGTTTTTATAAGTTTTGAGGAACTTTCAGCTGGTGTCTCTACATGTTCTCCGAGTGCATACTTAGACTCAGTTTTCTTGGTCTATTTCGTGTACTTGGAGACCATGGGGAGGTGCTGCTGAAAATTTCTGAAAATAGTAGGAACGTGCTTAAGATTGACACTAGTGAGGAGACGCATCCAGGAACGGGATAGAAGCCTAAGCCCTGTGGAGTGGAGATATAAACTAGGTAAACTAAATTTCATGCTTGGACCACATTCATGATTATTCTTGATCTAACTGGGTATTTTCTTCAATTAAAGATGGATGCCGATCGGAGTTGGATGTACCATAGGATAAAGATTGATGGGAGGGGATTAGTTGATGCGTACCGTGACGGAGTGTCTAATTTTATAAACAAAGTAACAGAACATGCTGATGATCTGAACGGAAAGATGAGATGCCCGTGTCTCAAGTGTAAGAACATGATATGGAAGACTGCCGATGAAGTGAAATTTGACTTGTATTCACGTGGGTTTGTGGATGGGTATTCGGTATGGATTCATCACGGGGAATCAGTTGAGTTTAGAGAACTGTCAGACAGTACTGTAGACCAGTCAAATAACTATGACGTCGTGGAGATGTTGGTAGATGCGTATGGCCCTACGAATATTGACTGGGCTGAAAATGAGCATGCGTCAAGCAGTGCTGATCAACAAAAGCCAAATGATTCAGCAGCTGCCTTCTACAAGATGCTATCTGAATCAGGGACCCCATTGTATCCTGAACACGACAAGCACACCAGACTTTCTGCAGTGACGAAGCTTTTACACTACAAGAATGAGCATGACTGAAGTGAGAGAGGATTCAATGATTTGCTTGCTATTTTTAGGGAGTTCTTACCTAAGGATAATACCTTGCCCGCGAGTTACTATGAAGTTAAGAAGATGGTTAAGGGGTTGAATCTTGGGTATGAGAAGATCGATGCTTGTGAGCAGGACTGTATGTTATACTATGGGGAGGACAAAGATAAGGTGCAGTGTGATATATGCAATTTGCCTCAGTACAAAATCACAAAATGTGGGGGGAAGGAGAAACATGTTCCAAAGAAGATATTACGGTACTTTCCTCTTACGCCGAGGTTGCAGCGTCTATTCATGTCTTCGCATACTGCACCCAGTATGCGTTGGCATAGGACAAGGGACGTCGTTCCTGGTCAGCTTACTCACCCAGCAGATGGGGATGAGTGGAAGAATTTTGATGCTAATTTTCCACAATTTGCCGACGATGTTAGGAATGTCAGGCTTGGCATGGCTACCAATGGATTTTGTCCGTTTAATAATTTTAGTCAGCCATATTTTGTTTGGCCAGTGATTATGGTAGCTTACAATCTTTCACCGTCAATGTGCATGAGGGATCCGTATCTTTTCTTGACTTTACTAATACCGAGGGATAAGAGTCCTACAAAAGAGATCAACGTGTACCTTAGACCGTTAGTCGATGAACTTAAGATGTTGTGGGAAACAGGGGTTCAGACTTTTGATAAATCTGTCGGACAGAATTTTTTGATGAAGGCAGCCTTGTTGTGGACTATCACTGACTTTCCGGCACTTGGGATAACCAGTGGTTGGTCGACCCATGGTAAATTGTCATGTCCAGTCTGTCTGGGGGATGTGAAGGGCACACAACTGCGTTATGGGCGAAAAACTAGTTTCTTTGGAATTGCTCGAAGATTCTTGCCTGTTGAGCACAATTATAGAAAGATGTCAACACAGTTCAATAGAAAAATAGAAAAAAAAGGGGGTTGTTGGTCGCTTGTCGGGCAGCAATGTATTGGGATGGCTAAATGATTTGACATTTCCACCGCCTGGGAAGGAGCATGGTAAGTTGAGAGCAATAGGGTACGGTAAAGCTCATAATTAGACACACTCGCCCATTTGGTTTGAGTTGCCATACTGGGGCACACTAGCACTTCGTCATTGCATAGATGTCATGCATACGGAGAAAAATGTGTTCGAGAACTTGTTTTACACCGTGCTAGATACGAGTGGTAAAACAAAAGACAATGACAAATCACGTAAAGACTTGGAGGAAATGAACATCAGGCGGGAATTGTGGCTCCGTCCTAACAACTCAAAACCAAAAGTTCCATTTTGTCTTACCAAGCAACAGGTTGAAAACATTTGCAAGTGGCTTAGTGCATTGAAGCTACCAGATGGTTATGCTTCTAACACCTCTCGATGTACTAAGGTTGAGCAGTTCAAAATTATCGGATTCAAGAGTCATGACTGTCATGTATTTATGCAGAAGTTGATTCCAATTGCCTTTCGTGAAGTATTATCGAGGAATATTAATGATGCATTTACCGCACTTTCAAATTTTTTTCGGGATATTTGCTCTACTGTTATAAGGTACAGTGATGTGGAGCAGATGGAGAAAAATATAGTGTTGACAATGTGTAAGCTCGAAATGATCTTACCTCCAGGGTTCTTTGACTCGATGTAGCATTTGCCTATTCATCTGCCATATGAACTTAAGCTTGGAGGACCGGTGCAATATCAATGGATGTATCCTTTTGAGAGGTAATATCACCTACATTATGTTATAATCATCACCTGAATATTAATTTAGCCGATATATTGACTTATTTCAGGTATATGCGTCGATTAAAGTAGAAAGTTAAAAAAAAAGTTCGTGTTGAGGGTTCTATAGCTGAACGTTAAACGGAGGAAGAGCTTGTCAACTTCTGCTCGCTATACTTTGACGATGTAGTCTCAACGAAGCACAATCATCTAAGTCGGAATGAGGTCGTCTTCGATCCCCAAACGCGTGCTGATGAGTTGGCTGTATTCACTTATCCGGCCAAACCATTTGGACATGAGACGACGACTTACCTAACCGATAAAGATTTAAAGATTGTATCTACATATGTGCTTCTGAATATGCCTGAAGTATCGTCGTACATCAAGTATGTATTATTTCAAGTTGAAAATAAATTTTTCTTACCTTAATCAAATAATTAAACAATTGCCATATTATTGTACGCAGCGCATTCGAATTGGAATCGCGAGCTTCTAACCCGGGGTTGACTACATCACAGATGGAAGCATTCACTAATGACAATTTCCATTAGTGGTTTAAGAGAAGGGTTGAAGAAGATAACGATTATGAGCGTTTTAGAGATGTCATTTTAGGCCCATACAAACTCGTTAGTTCATTTCCAGGTTATATCGTGAATGGGTATAGATTCAAGGTTGATGACTTGAATGAATTGACATCAGTTAACTCTGGCTTTGTCGTGTTGGGAAGTTGTTATGGAGATTCTGAGTCCAATTACTATGGAAGATTAAAGGAAGTGGTTGTGCTCAATTATCCAAGTGCTAAAAAGGTCGTTACATTTAAGTGTCACTGGTTTGATACTGCAAAGGGTGTTAAAGTTGATCGTAATAGAATCGTCACAGTAGATATAAAATCAAATTTACAGTCTGATGACGTATTTGTGTTAGCCAGTCAAGCAACTCAAGTGTACTACGCCCCTAATGTCGTAAATTATAGAACCCCCTGGTATATAGTTGTCACAACGAAGACTCGATCATTTGATGGTACGGATGACCCATTGCAAGAACAAGTTAGCAATCCCAGCCACGTTGTGCTAGATGATGACGACGTGGTGGTTGATGATGTCATTAACGTACTCGATGTTGACGAAGTGGAGGAAGATGTGGTTGTCAGTCCGTATGTGGTGGTAGAAGATGATACTGAGGAAGAAATTGATACAGAAGAGGAAGTGACAGAATCAGAAGATGGAAATGAAAATGATTTTGATTCTGACTGGTTTGGCGACGTACTACTTCACTAATTGGTATTTTGTAAATATTATACAACGAAATTAGATATAATAATTGCAATAAAATTTAATTAATGTCATCGTATCTATGTCTGTTATTTCAGTAGTACAGCTATACCTCGACATAGCGGTGGAGGTGGTCGTGGTGGCGGGCGCTCCGGATGGGGCGACGGCTCCCAGGGCGGGTTGTCTTCAGATGCTAGTGAGTTGATTTCTAATTAGCGCATTAGTAACGTATTTTTCATAACTATATTATACATTCATTGTGTTGGGTTTCGACAACAACACGCAGCGGAAATAGAATAAATATAAAGCAATTTCGATACCCTAAACAGGATCCATGCGAAAATCAATTAACTCAGTGGTTAGAAATTATACCGATTATGAAAATTAAATTGATGCGCTCGAATCTCCAACGCAATCCAAATGAATCGCACCTCTACGGTATCCACACGAACGCTCCGCGAATCGTCCTACGATCTGCAGAAGAAAGAACTGCGGTACTAGCCACCAAGGATGAGGATTTTAGAACTGTTTCTCTCTAGTCTCTCTCTGAGAGTGGCTAGGGTTTTTGGTTTTTTTAATAATACCCTAAGTGGCTGCTATATATCATATATATAGTAGTTAAAAGGTATTAATCAAAACCTAATTTCATAAAATCCGAATTTATATATATATATATATATATATATATATATATATATATATATATATATATATATATCTTAATTAAGTCTTACTTAATTAATATACATATATACAAATTATCCTTTTAATTTAAATTCGTAATTTAAATACTATTAATCATATTAATATATTTAAATCCTTAAAATTTAAATTAATTTCCTTTTAAATTACGTTCTATGTGTGTGACCCTATAGGTTATTATTACGTTGGCAATAACTTTAAAATCATATTATAAAGTTATAAACGGTGAGCGGCATCTAGTAATGCATCACTGCTACCCAAGTAATAATAAGATCGATGATTCGATGCAACCTTTTCGTGACCAATGTTTCAATGTAATTTAATCCTTTTAACCTTAATATCCAAGATTAAACTCGAGTCATGGAATGTATCATACTCTTTATAATTTAATCTGAGTTTTTCTTGATCAATGAGTGGACTTTATGAAACAAATCACTATTTGAGCATGGCCATGTATTTCATAGTCCTACTTAATCAAGAGGCCTATGGATATCACCCCTAATATATAGGACGGTTAAATTACATCTAGATCACTCATATTCCTCACACGATTCATGATGTACCCAATAATCACCTTTATAGTCCACCCTATTAAAGGTGACATTTGATGATATCAAAGTACATAAATTCTCGTGTAGTAATATAGTGATTTCAGATCGGAGGACCATTACATCATTGTCACTATGAGAATTACTAATTACACTTTGCATAATGCTCCATATAGAATTCTCATGGTGGGTCTGTCCAGCACATCGTTCTCTAACATATACCTATGCATTGACTTAATATCTCATATATTTATGACCAATGAGATTTGGTCATCAGTCAATCAACATACTAGTCTTAATGCATCATTGTTGTCCCATCAATAATGATACTTGTGACGCCCCCAAAATTAGGTATACATCACCCATCTTGGGTTGTCAGATACATAGTACAGAATACAAATACAACTTACTAATACAACTGTCGTGTACAATACGACAAAACATAAACTGTGAGTTTGAATACAAATATTATCTTCTAGAGAGTATTCATACTCAAAAGGAGTCCTCATTACATTTATTAACACACCATTACATAGAATAGTGAGGACTACTAACTAATACTATCATTCGGACCATCACTCCGTTCCCCGACTTGCCCCAGCTACGTTCTCATTTCCTGAAGAGAACAGTGAAAGAAAGGGTGAGCTCAACTAGCCCAGTAAGAAATATTATGACTAAGATAATGTAGAATAAATTATCATTAGCCTTCAACAATGTTAAACTGATAAAATATAATAGACATCAAGTTTAACTGTAGCGGAACAAGCAATCCATTAAAAGAGTCAAGTAGAAAATAAACTCTACTATCTTTTATGATTTAAAAGATTTTTCAACACTGTGATCGCTGGGACTCAGCTTAATAAAATAATCCACATCATCGAATCACCCCTGCACTACGGCCAAGGATATTCGTATATTCATTAATGGTCATGATCATGCCAACAACTGTCCATCAATGCACTACGGGCCAATGAGGACTTTTACCACATCATTTGTAACATTACGGTCATGATTACACCGATTAATCCCTGATCATAATCATACCAAGTCCATCTATGCACTACAGGCCACAGATGACTTTCAACAGAATATAAACATGAGGATGATGACAATGATATAAGAATTCAATAAAACAAGTTCAAGAATTAATTTATCCAAGAATTAACAACGTCCAAATTGTCAACATGATACTACTTTGTGGAGTAAAATTCAAGAATGATCAGGAGAATATTTTCATGAATAGATACTAGATGAAACGCAAATGTCAAGGATATTCCACAAATTTCATGGAGTATAGAAGTCAAAGTTTTAATCAACTGAGTATAATAAAGAATGGAATAACAAAAGAAATCACCATGCATGCGATAGACCGCACAGACAGGTTATTCCAACAGAATAATAAATAATGGAACCAGGTCCGGCGTAAACGCACAGACAGGATATTCCGACAGAATAATAAATAATGGAACCAGGTCCGGTGTAAAACACACAGACAGGATGTTCCAACAGAATAATAACAAGACGGAACCAGGTCCGGTGTAAAACACATAGACAAGATGTTCCAACAGAATAATAATAAAAATGGAACCAGGTCCGGTGTAAAACATACAGACAGGATATTCCAACAGAATAATAAATAATGGAACCAGGTCCGGTGTAAAACATACAGACAGGATGTTCTAACAGAATAATAACAAGACGGAACCAGGTCTGGTGTAAAACACACAGACAGGATATTCCAACAGAATAATAGAAGAATATCACCAAGTATAGGGTAGACCGCGTATACTGGTTATTCCAACAGAATAATAAAGAATGGAATAACAGAAGTTCTCTTCATGAATATAAAAGAAATAATATTCCCTACCTTAAAAGAACTGGATATTGAAAAAGTGAAGTAGCAGAATATTTTTATTCTCTCTCTCTTATTCTCTCTATACTTTCTCTTTCTATAGCTTGAATAAATTCGTGAAAAATAATGAAGCCCTAGGCCTCTATTTGTAGAAAAACTGAGGGTGGCTCTTGGTCTTAACGAAGGGTCAAATGACTCTTGGTCTTAACGAAGGGTCAAATGACTCTTGGTAATATTGAAGGGACAACTACTATTGACGAAAGTAATTACTATTGACCAAGGTAAATACTATTGACGAAGGTAATTACTATTGACCAAGGTAAATACTATTTACCAAGGTAATTACTATTGACCAAGGTAAATTCTATTGACCAAGGTAAATACTATTTACGAAGGTAATTACTATTGACGAAGGTAAATACTATTGACCAAGGTGAATACTATTGACCAAGGTAAATATTATTGACGACGGTAATTACTATTGACGAAGAGACTCTTAGATGATGACATATGGGCCCCCATAAAAAATAAACAAACTTACCACAACGTCTCAATTATTGATTTAATAAAATAACATATTATACAGATGATACTATGACAATAATTTAAGAGATATGATGCAGCAATTACTGTAGCAATAATTGAGTATAGCTGAGTGACTTCTCACGTAAGCATCAATAATCAATACCGTGTGCTACTATGCAACCACGCGTATTACTATACTTTTACTACCGAGTAGTTCAACAGTTTTAACGGTTTTAACGGTAACACCTCAACCGTTATTTTTATAGAAAGATAATTTTATCGTTTTCTAACTACGATCTGTTGTGGGGTCCACCAATGATTGTGCCGTCGTACGAATATTCCTCGATAAAAAGAATATTTTCCGACCAAACAAATATTTTAAAACAACTTGCTTACTTTGCAAAATTTATAAATATTACCCACAACAATAACATTATATCAAATTAACTCCACAATATTCAAAAATGATATTTATAGAAAATTCATCTTTATTTATAAAAGTTGGGGTCTTACAACCTCCCCTTCTTATGAAATTTCGCCCTCGAAATTAGGGTACATATCTGGTATGTCGAAGAGGTAAGGATACCTTGATTTCATTTCAGATTCTAACTCCCAGGTCATTTCCTCAACATCGTGATTTCTCCACAAAACTTTGACTTGAGGTATAACCTTGGAGCGTAGAATATGTTCCTTCTTATCCAAGATTTGAATAGGAACTTCTTCATACGTCAAATCCTCCGCTATTTCGTCCGGTTCTAACTCAATAATGTGGTTCGGATCTTCCACATATTTGCGTAACATGGATATGTGAAAAACGTTATGAACACGAGACATACATGGCGATAAAGCGAGTCTATAAGCCACAGTTCCTACTCGATCGAAGATTAAAAATGGACCGATGAATCGAGGATTGAGCTTTCCTCTTTTTTCAAATCTCGTAACTCCTTTCCATGGAGCAACACGTAAGAACACATGATCTCCTACATCAAATTTCACGTGCTTTCGATGAAGATCAGCATAACTCTTTTGTCGATCTTGTGAGGTTTTTATACGTACCAACTCCGGTCCCAACAACGTTGCTTCACCCACCTCATCTCAGCATACTGGAGAACGATATTTTCTTCCATACAATGCTTCGAATGGAGCCATGCCAATACTTGTTTGATAACTGTTGTTGTAGGAAAACTCCACCAATGGTAAGAACTTGTCCCAACTTCCCTTGAAGTCAAAGACACAGAGTCTTAATAAATCTTCTAGAGTTTGAATAGTCCTCTCTGATTGTCCGTCCGTCTGAGGATGATATGTCGAACTAAATCGTAAATCTGTGCCCATAGCTTTTTGTAAACTAACCCAAAATCGTGAAGTGAATCTTGGGTCTCGATCAGAAACTATGGATACTGGCATACCATGCAGTCTTACAATCTCGTTTATGTACATACGAGCAAGACGTTCAAGTGTATAAGTTTCTCGTATCGGTAAGAAATGAGCAGACTTGGTCAATCTATCAACAATGACCCAAATCGCATCTATACCTTGAGAAACCTTAGGAAGACCGATAACGAAATCCATGGTAATGTGCTCCCACTTCCATTCTGGAATTTCAAGTGGTTGCAATGGACCTTTTGGTACTTGATGCTCCGCTTTGACTCGTTGACAAGTTAGACACCTTGAGATAAACAACGCTATCTCTCTCTTCATATTGCTCCACCAAAATGTATGACGAAGATCATGATACATTTTGGTACTTCCAGGATGGATTGCAAACGGTGTGTTGTGCGCCTCCATCATGATTTCATACTTTAAATCAGGGTTGTTAGGAACACAAAGTCTGGAGTTGACTCGAATTATTCCTTCTTCATCGATTCTTGCTTCCGGCATAGCACCTTCTTGCACTTTCTTCCTCATACGCATCAGCTCCAGGTCTGTAGCTTGAGCAGCTTTAACTTTATCGATTAAAGTTGGTTCTACTGGTATATTCGACATCATCACATAGGTCCCTGGAGTCTTTAACTCTATCTCCATCCTTTGCAAGTCACACAAAATGGGCCTTTGCGTTGTTAATATTGCACTTGTACCCGCATATGATCTTCTACTCAATGCGTCAGCTACCACGTTCGCTTTTCCAGGATGGTATTGAATGGTATGATCATAATCTTTCAACAGTTCAAGCCAACGTCGTTGTCGCATGTTGAGTTCCTTTTGAGTGAAGAAATATTTGAGGCTTTTATGATCCGTAAAGATCTCCACCTTCTCCCCATACAAGTAATGTCTCCAAATTTTAAGTGCAAAGACAACAGCTGCCAACTCTAGATCATGAGTAGGATAATTCCTCTCATATTCCTTGAGTTGTCTTGATGCATAGGCTATGACTTTTCCATGTTGCATGAGAACGCATCCCAACCCTTTGCTCGAAGCATCACTGTAGATGACAAATCCCTCCGAGCCAGATGGTATTGTTAAAACAGGTGCTGAAATGAGTCTCCTCTTGAGTTCTTGAAAACTCTGCTCACATTCTTCGCTCCAACCGAACTTTGTATCTTTCCGAGTCAGCTGAGTTAATGGAGTAGCGATTCGAGAAAATCCTTCCACGAATCTCCGATAATAACCAGCTAGACCGAGAAAGCTACGTACTTCGGTTACTGATTTAGGTTGCTCCCAGCTTTGAATAGCTTCAATCTTTGCCGGGTCAACAGATATTCCACGACTTGATACTACGTGCCCAAGGAATGCTACCTCTTCCAGCCAGAACTCGCATTTCTTCAACTTGGCATAAAGTTTGTATTCACGAAGCTTTTGGAGTACCAGCCTCAAGTGTTGCTCATGATCTTCACGGCTTTTGGAATAAATAAGGATGTCATCGATAAAGACGACCACAAAGTGATCCAAATATTCCTTGAATACCCTGTTCATCATATCCATGAAGGCAGCAGGAGCATTAGTCAATCCAAAAGACATAACTAAGAATTCATAATGCTCATACCGAGTTCTGAAGGCAGTCTTTGGAATATCCTCAGTTCTAACCTTCAGCTGATGATATCCAGAACGAAGATCGATCTTTAAAAAGAATTGTGCTCCTTGCAACTGGTCAAACAGGTCATCAATACGTGGCAATGGGTACCTATTTTTGATGGTGACATGATTCAACTCTCGATAATCAATATAAAGTCGCATACTCCCATCTTTCTTCTTCACGAACAGAACAGGAGCTCCCCAAGGAGAAGTACTAGGACGAATAAAATAAATGTCTAACAATTCCTACAGTTGGGTCTTTAACTCCTGAAGTTCAATAGGAGCCATTCGATATGGGGCTTTGGAAATGTGTTTTGTACCGGGTTCAAGGTCGATACAAAATTCAATTTCACGCTCTGGGGGTAGGCCAGGAAGTTCTTCGGAAAATACGTCAGGAAATTTATTAACAGAAATATCATTCAAAGCTGACGTATTTTTGTTTAGATCTGTGACATGAGCTAAGAAAGCTTGACATCCGTTTTTCAATAAACGAATAGCTTTATGGCTTGAGATGACAGCGATTGATTTTAATGGTTTGGTTGCTTGAATTCGCATAATAGGTCGATTAGGAATATGAAAGCTAACAACCTTACGAAAACAATCAATTTTTGCATGATGAGTAGTTAACCAATCAATCCCTAGAATCACGTCAAATGCAAGTATTTTTAATGAAATCAGATCGACAGGTAATGTGTGGGTACCAACTTGAACCAAACAAGACTTATAAACCGTGGATGTAATGAAGGTTTCTCCCAATGGAGTTTCAACAGCTAAGTCAAAGTCTAATTTCTCCGGAATCAAATTTAATCGATGAGCGCAAGTAGGAGAAATAAAAGAATGGGTAGAACCGGTATCAAATAAAGTATAGACTTCGTTAGAGTTTATGATAAGCTTACCCGTGATGACCTCATTCGGGTTCCTTGCTTTCTGGGAGTTCACAACAAACGCTCTCCCTTGCACAACCGGTTTTGACTTTTTTGGGACGGCCTTTGGTGCCTCCATCCTAGCTGAATTTGTCTTCGGTAAACGACAAAATCGGGCTAAATGACCTTCTCTTCCACAATTATAACATGCTTTGGACGGCATCGCGCAGTTTGGACTGATGTGCCCCTCCCCTCCGCATTTGAAACATATGATAGGTGGTCGTTCTCCTTCCTTAACGACAGGTGCTGGTGCTGACGTCTTTCCATCATTGTTGAATCTCCTCTTCTTGAAATGCCCATTCTTATTGTTTTGGCCCTGATTACCACCGAAGTGGTTACCATTTCTGGCCTGTTGATTCCCTCCACGCTTGTTGTCACCGCTTCGATGACTGCTCTCACTGGTATTATCATTTTGCCGGCTGCTCTCTTTTGGTTGCGTTGTCTCGTTATCGCGCTCCACCAACTGAGCCCTATTTACAACATCTGAATACAAACACAGTTTATGAGAAACAAGATGTTGACGTATCTCCGGCTTCAAACCTCTTAAAAACATCCGCGTCATTCTTTCTTCATTATCCACCAGGTGGGACGCAAACCGGGATAACTCCGCAAATTTTGCCTCGTACTGCGACACGGTCATATTATTCTGCTCCAATTTGATGAACTCCACCTCCTTCATGTGACGAATACTCTCGGGAAAGTATTTGTCGTTAAACAGCTCTTGGAACTTCTCCCAGGACATCTTCAGTGCGGCAGGTTGAGTACGCTTTATCGATTCCCACCAGTAATCTGCCTCTCCTCGCAACAAAAAGGCGGCAAAGGGAACCTTTTGCTCCTCGGAGCAACCCAAGACATCAAATATCTTGGTGATCTGCTTTATCCATGTTTCAGCTACAAGTGGTTTGGGTTCTCCCTTAAACTCCGGTGGTCCCAGCTCCTTAAACTGTTTAGCGGTGACCGCCAGAGAGTTTCCAGTATTTCCACCTACGTTGTGGACAGGAGCCGCTTTCACCTGTTGTTGCATGAATTGCATAAAGCCTCTGAACATTTGATCATTCATCATTTGGTCAGTGTTGTTGTTTGCATGAGGATTGTCACCTTCCTGATGCACATTATCCTGATTATTGATATGTGGTGAATCAACAGTCGCCTGTGCTCCATTGCTATTCTCAACATTCTCAGATGCCATTTTCAGATACTGCCACAAAATAAAAATTAATTGATATGTCATATTTTATCCTTATATTATGACCGACCAATTAAATACCATGCAAATAAACTTAGGTAGGTCATACTAGCGAAGGAATTCCCCGTCTCTCCCCTCCTAGTTCTATTCTCACATCTTAGCCAGGGATCATATCCCTAAGCTCTGATACCAACTGTGACGCCCCCAAAATTAGGTATACATCACCCATCTTGGGTCGTCAGATACATAGTACAGAATACAAATACAACTGTCGTGTACAATACGACAAAACATAAACTGTGAGTTTGAATACAAATATTATCTTCTAGAGAGTATTCATACTCAAAAGGAGTCCTCATTACATTTATTAACACACCATTACATAGAATAGTGAGGACTACTAACTAATACTATCATTCGGACCATCACTCCGTTCCCGACTTGCCCCAGCTACGTTCTCATTTCCTGAAGAGAACAGTGAAAGAAAGGGTGAGCTCAACTAGCCCAGTAAGAAATATTATGACTAAGATAATGCAGAATAAATTATCATTAGCCTTCAACAATGTTAAACTGATAAAATATAATAGACATCAAGTTTAACTGTAGCGGAACAAGCAATCCATTAAGAGAGTCAAGTAGAAAATAAACTCTACTATCTTTTATGATTTAAAAGATTTTTCAACACTGTGATCGCTGGGACTCAACTTAATAAAATAATCCACATCATCGAATCACCCCTGCACTACGGCCAAGGATATTCGTATATTCATTAATGGTCATGATCATGCCAACAACTGTCCATCAATGCACTACGGGCCAATGAGGACTTTTGCCACATCATTTGTAACATTACGGTCATGATTACACCGAATAATCCCTGGTCATAATCATACCAAGTCCATCTATGCACTACAGGCCACAGATGACTTTCAACAGAATATAAACATGAGGATGATGACAATGATATAAGAATTCAATAAAACAAGTTCAAGAATTAATTTATCCAAGAATTAACAACGTCCAAATTGTCAACATGATACTCCTTTGTGGAGTAAAATTCAAGAATGATCAGGAGAATATTTTCATGAATAGATACTAGATAAAGCGCAAATGTCAAGGATATTCCACAAATTTCATGGAGTATAGAAGTCAAAGTTTTAATCAAATGAGTATAATAAAGAATGGAATAACAAAAGAAATCACCATGCATGCGATAGACCGCACAGACAGGTTATTCCAACAGAATAATAAATAATAGAACCAGGTCCGGCGTAAACGCACAGACAGGATATTCCGACAGAATAATAAATAATGGAACCAGGTCCGGTGTAAAACATACAGACAGGAACCAGGTCCGGTGTAAAACACACAGACAGGATATTCCAACAGAATAATAATAAAAACGGAACCAGGTCCAGTGTAAAACACACAGACAAGATATTCCAACAGAATAATAAATAATGGAACCAGGTCCGGTGTAAAACACACAGACAGGATGTTCCAACAGAATAATAACAAGACGGAACCTGGTCCGGTGTAAAACACACAGACAGGATGTTCCAACAGAATAATAATAAAAACGGAATCAGGTCCGGTGTAAAACACACAGACAGGATATTCCAACAGAATAATAGAAGAATATCACCAAGTATAGGGTAGACCGCGTATACTGGTTATTCCAACAGAATAATAAAGAATGGAATAACAGAAGTTCTCCTCATGAATATAAAAGAAATAATATTCCCTACCTTAAAAGAACTGGATATTAAAAATGTAAAGTAGCAGAATACTTTTATTCTCTCTCTCTTATTCTCTCTATACTTTCTCTTTCTATAGCTTGAATGAATTCGTGAAAAATAATGAAGCCCTAGGCCTTTATTTATAGAAAAACTGAGGGTGACTCTTGGTCTTAACGAAGGGTCAAATGACTCTTGGTCTTAACGAAGGGTCAAATGATTCTTGGTAATATTGAAGGGACAACTACTATTGACGAAAGTAACTACTATTGACCAAGGTAAATACTATTGATGAAGGTAATTACTATTGACCAAGGTAAATTCTATTGACCAAGGTAAATACTATTGACGAAGGTAATTACTATTGACGAAGGTAAATACTATTGACCAAGGTGAATACTATTGACCAAGGTAAATACTATTGACGACGGTAATTACTATTGACGAAGAGACTCTTAGATGATGACATATGGGCCCTCCATAAAAAATAACCAAACTTACTACAACGTCTCAATTATTGATTTAATAATATAATATATTATACAGATGATACTATGACAATAATTTAAGAGATATGATGCAGCAATTACTGTAGCAATAATTGAGTATAGCTGAGTGACTTCTCACGTAAGCATCAATAATCAATACCGTGTGCTACTATGCAACCACGCGTATTACTGTACTTTTACTACCGGGTAGTTCAACAGTTTTAACGATTTTAACGGTAACACCTCAGCCGTTATTTTTATAGAAAGATAATTTTGTTTTTCTAACTACGACTATACTTCTGTTGTGGGGTCCACCAATGATTGTGTCGTCATACGAATATTCTCCGACAAAAAGAATATTCCCCGACTAAACGAATATTTTAAAACAACTTGCTTACTTTGCAAAATTTATAAATATTACCCACAAAAATAACATTATATCAAATTAACTCCATAATATTCAAAAATGATATTTATAGAAAATTCATCTTTATTTATAAAAGTTGGGGTCTTACAATACTCGACTGGGGACATTTAAGAACAATGATACTAATTATAATTATATAATCTCATGTTCAAGTCACATACTTAAAACTATATAATTTGTATCATTATTCTAAGGATTTTTTATTATGTTAACATTTATATAACGCAGTAAATAAAACCATAATAAAATCATTCATTTATTCAATCAAACATAATATCAAAACGTTAACCAATTATATCAAATAATTGGCCTCTAGGGCATAAACTCTTAACAATGTCGAATTACATATATTGCTGGCGTACTCGCGCTATGACATTGACATTATTCTGAGTATATTGTTGCTTCTAGTGCAGCCAAGGAGGCTGTATGGATTAAAAAGTTCATCACTGAACTTGGTGTTGTTCCAACCATTGTTGATCCGGTTGCTCTATACTATGATAATAATGGAGCCATTGCACAGGCTAAGGAACCCAGATCTCACCAGCGATCCAAGCATATACTTAGGAGGTACCATCTCATCCGTGAAATCATTGATAGAGGAGATGTACATATAGGAAGAGTGCCAACAGATGATAATGTTGTTGATCCACTGACCAAGGCTTTGTCGCAGCAGAAGCACGACAGTCACACTAGTTCCATGGGTATTAGATACATGAGTGATTGGCTTCATGGTGACATCTGTATCGTAGTGCGAGTACACCAGCAATAAACTCTAGAAGCAGTAATATACTCGAATTACATATATTGTCGACGTCTAACATCTGTATGTTTAATATAGTTATGACATTATCAATGTGTTAGAGTTTATGCCTACGATACCGGCTTCATGGCGTACTCGCGCTACGATACCAGCTTCATGGTGACAGTGTTGCGGGAGTTTCATGTAAGTCGAATTATATATATTAAATCAAGGTTCATGTTATTTACATATTGTTCAAATAATTAATAAGATGTATGTTATGTCTGTTTGATAGAGATACTATAGATATGAGACTGGCATCACTGAGGCAGATGGTGACGCCGTTATCATTGCCCACATCTCGAAGAATTATGCCGGTTGGCTGTACGAGATGCGATAGAGGGCAGTCCGGGCGATAGAAGATTTGCTCGGGACTACTTTGCGAGATCATCAACCGCCGGCAGTGTCAGATCCAGCATGGGCTGCGATGTGTGCGTACTGGGATGATGTTGCGTTCAAGACCAAGTCAGAGCAGATGAAGAAGAATCGAGGCAAGCTGCGATGTAAGACCCCGAATTTTATGAAATAAAATTATTCAATTTTTCTTATAATTATTATTCGGTAAATGGTTAAATTGATAAAAGTTTAAAGTTATGGGTGAAATATGTAAATTTTACAAAATACGCAAGTGGCTATAAAATATTCATTGTTGTCGGGGAATATTCGTTTGGTCGTGGAATATTCTTTCTGTCGGGGAATATTCGTACGACGACGCAGTCATTTGTGGACCCCATAACAGAATAACTGTCGAATGAAGATAACGACAAAATTGAGTTTTTATAAATAACGACGTAGTTGTTACCGTTAATACTGTTGGAATACCCGGTGGTTAAAATACAGTAATGCGCGTGTTTGCACAGTAGCACATGGTTTTACACAGTATTTTTTAATTATTGATCCTTACGTAAGAAGGCACTACTCAATAATTGTTGCAGTAATTAGTGTTCAATATTTTATTTTATTGATTCAATAATTGCTGCGTTGAAATTTTATATTATTGTTATTCAATAATTGTCACGGCACAGTATTTTCCATTATCAGATCAATAATTCATATTATTTGAATAATGTTATTAGATAACGTTATTGGCAGTGTCTAGAAAGTTCTGTCTAAGGAGAGGTTTGGTCACCTAATTACGCGCCAGTAAGGAGAAATTCTTATTGGAAAGCCCCCTCTTTCCTGGGAACGGTCTGGTTGTCATAAATGTGATTCTATAATATTATTTGTGAATAATTAATTATTGATTCATATGATAAGGAAATATTTATTTTATATGGATATAAATGAGGGATATATTTTTGTGGTTAAAAATAAAGGAGTTAATGTTGAGGTGTTTTATCTGTATTTTGTCGGAACGGAGGTATTGAAAATCAAATTAGGGTTTTTAAGATATTTTGCGAGGGTTATAATTTTTAATCCGACCGTTGGATCGTGGTAATATTTGGATATGTTATACATATATAAGTTGAGTATATGTCCACAAATTTTGAACCGTTAAAAATGAACGTATGATTTGTTATGAATTTTACGAGATGACTGGTTCAGAAATTGTTGAATTTTCGGAGTTAATCATTTTGGTGAAAAATTTTAGAATTGGTGGGCCCCACTATTGGTTGGTGAAGAAATGTGCTGAGATTTTTATTCAAATATGGTGGGTGGGAGTAGTAGCAGGTAAAGCCATCAGGTTGCAGGTTAAGTCTGCTTCGGCGTGCTAACATTTTCCTATAAATAGAGGGCTAAGCTAGAATTGAAAATCACACCAGAATTCATAAGCTTTCTCTCTTTCTCTCTATATTATGAAGTATATTTTGTGAGTTTTTAGATACTTTGAGAGTTGATATTCAGTACAAGGTTCCTTCGGCTTTACATTTCGGTCAGAAATACTGCTCTTTTGAGGTAAGGGATAGTAAGGGATTTTAAGGGTTGTTATATTTTCCAGTTTCGTAATTTTTCTGACCTTCAAAAATTCTGAAAAAATTTGAAATGATATTTTGATGAGTTTTCTTGATTGTGTCCAAAAATAGTGATTTTTGGATGTATAGATTGAGAGTTATGAATTTTATGAGAAAAGACTATTTTAAAAGTAACCGCTTATAATTCCTTGTGGTTATATCCAAAATTGATGAAATTTTTATTGGGAGTACATGTATATGATAGAAGTATACTTTGTAAATTTTAGAATTTTTGGACAAAAGTACAATTTTTGATAAATGTCTAAATATTCGGCTGTTTTGGCCATATGAAAAATAGTAAATGACTTTTAAAAATTCTAAGAAAAATATATGTCCACTATGGGACTATATTATGCTAAATTCCAGAAAAGAAATATTTTTGGAACTGATTTGGTATTTTTCATGAAAATAGTCTAATTATGAGTAAATGAATTAAATATGTTTTGTGAGGTAAGAAAATTGGAAAATAGGATTTTATGACTTGAGAATCCTATATGAGGTATATACAGATTTTTGATGAGGGTTTTGGTTACTGGTGATGAAATCTTATGAGTTTGGCATTTTAGAATGATTAAATGTATTATTTAGTAAAGTGTAAACAATTAAAATAAATTGTTTATAAGCTTAAGAAATATTATTCTTTCAATATCATTATACCGAAATATTGGTATGTATTTTATTGTGAAATTTCTACCTTTTTGTGTCGGGTTACTATTCACGAGTTACTATTCACGATATAATTGGTTTCTTTTTCTAACCAAATTATAGTTGATTTATGAATATTACTCTTGAGACTAAATCTATATGCTGATCATATTATTTTTATTATCATATATAACATTTTTATAACCCTGATGTTGAAATTCTCTTTCACTTGAGTGTAAAGATGGTTAGATTATTGGTATGATCATGACTTTGAGTTCTCTTTGGCCAGTAGTGCAAAGTTAAATTATTGACTAGTATGATCATGACCATTGAATTTATAATTGAATATCTTCAGCTTAAGTACAAAGGTGAAATGATCAACATGGTTATAATTATTGTTTATATAAATGATTATATATTTCTTTGAGATATTAATATATTTGGCCTATAGTTCAAATATGAACTGTTGAAGAATATCTTTGGCCTGTAGTGTAAAAATGAATTATTGATGAATATCTTTGGCCTGTAGTGCAAAGATGAACTGTTGATGAATATCTTTGGCCTGTAGTGCAAAGATGAATTATTGATGAATATCTTTGGCCGTAGTGCGAAGATGGATTTATTAGCATGATTATTAACAGGAACTGTGATTTGATATATATGACAACCCCAAAATAGGTCCATTCCATCCAACCCATTCTGAGTCGTCAAATACATGGTACAGAAAATAACTACAACTTTATTACAACAATTGTCGTGCAAAATACAACAACACATATGCTGTGAGTTTGGATACAAATATATACCAAATGTGACATTGGACACCATCATGTATCAGCACCTCACCAAGGTACCTTACATAAAGGTACAGTCAAAAACTGTTTTAGAAACTAGAATCTTTGGGAAGTGCTCAAGGAAACCTTCGTACATGGGAGGCCACGCATCTAGGTTATGATAGATATCATATGGCCACAGAATTATCCTTGGTTGACCCAATAGACCCCAAAGAAAAACGAGAAGATTACTATCATATTCTTCCCAATGGTGAGTCTTCTCTTGACTTATCATTATCTCCACTGTCTCTAATTGAGAATTATACTTCAAACAAACACCAAGATTATATAGGTAGTGCCCATAGATATACTCAGCAAGTGGATGAGCACAACCCTGTCTTATGATGACACGAGGTTGTATGTCATTAGATATCTTGTATGATAGTAACAAAACACCCTTCCAACGTTGGGTTCGTCTCACCCTATTTTCTTCACCAAATATAACTACTAAATGATGACCACCGTTCTATTCCCTTGTTACCCCCGCTCGACCCAGCTACACTCTTATTACCAGAAAGGAATTGTGAAATAGAAGGGTGAGCACAACTAGCTCAGTAAAGAATATCATAACTAAAGATAATTCAATTATCAATAGCCTTCATCAACAATAAATCAGAGATTTAGAACATATGGTAAATGATAAAAATTTCAACCATAGTTGCAGCGGAACGAGCAATCCATTAGAAGAATCAAATAGACCATAAAGTCTATTATCTCCTCCATGTTAAAAATCCACCAACAATGTTTTATCCCTGTAACATCAATCAACCATTCTGGTCCACAATCATATAAATAACTCATAATCATAATTATGATTCTAAATTCCTCTTCTCATCCAGGACAAAGATAATTTTCATCACTTGTCTTTACCTGAAACATCAAAGATCATGGTTATACCAAATCACAATTCTTGTTCATAATCATACTAATAATTTCATCTTTGTACTACGGGCTAAAGATATTCGTCAACAGTTTATCTTTGCACTACTGGCCAAATATATTCATATCTCAAAGAATTATAATCATTTTAGAATTTATATAAACAATAATTATAACCATGTTGATCAATTCACCTTTGCACTTAAGCTTAAGATATTCAATTATAAATTCAATGGTCATGATCATACCAGTCACAATTCAACTTTGCACTTCAGGCCAAAGAGAACCCTAGTCATGATCATACCAATAATCTACCCATCTTTACACTCCAGTGAAAGATAATTTCAACATCAAGGTTATAAAAATGTTATATATAATAGTAAAATCAATATAATCAAAACATCTAGATTTAATCTCAAGAGTAATATTCATAAATCAACTATAATTTAGTTAGAAAAAGAAACCAATTTTGTCTTGAATAGTACCCGTGAATAGTAACTCGTGAATAGTAATTCGTGAATAGTAACTCATGAATAGTAATCCCGACACAAAAGGGTAGAAATTCCACAATAAAATCCATACCAATATTTCGGTATAATGATATTGAAAGAATAACATTTCTTAAGCTTATAAACAATTTATTTAAATTGTTTACACTTACTAAATAATGCATTTAATCATTCAAAAATACAAAACTCATAAGATTTCATTACCAATAACCAAAATTCTCATCAAAAATCTGCATATACCTCATATAGGATTCTCAAGCCATAAAATCCTATTTTTTAATTTTCTTACTTCACATGACATATTTAATTCATTTACTCATAACTAGTCTATTTTCATGAAAAATATCAAATCAGTTCCAAAAATATTTCTTTTCTGGGATTTAGCATAATATAGTCTCATAGTGAACATATATTTTTCTCAGAATTTTTAAAACTCATTTACTATTTTTCATATGGCCAAAACCACCGAATATTTAGACATTTATCATAAATTATACTTTTATCCAAAAATTCTGAAATTTACAGAGTATACTTCTATCATACACATGTACTCCCAATAAAAATTTCATCAATTTTGGAGTTAACCACAAGGAATTATAAGCGGTTACTTTTAAAATAGTCTTTTCTCGTAAGATTCATAACTCTTAATCTATACATCCAAAAATCACCATTTTTGGACACAATCAATAAAACTCATCAAAATATCGTTTCAAATTTTTCCAGAATTTTTGAAGGTCAAAAAAATTACGAAACTGAAAAATATAACAACCCTTAAAATCCCTTACTATCCCTTACTATCCCTTACCTCAAAAGAGCAGTACTTCTGACTGGATATCGGATATGATGCTGAAAAAAACTTGCAATGATGAATAGCAACTCACCAAGTATCTAAAAACTCACAAAATATGCTTCATAATATAGAGAGAGAAAGAGAGAAAGCTTATGTTTCTGGTGTGATTTTCAATTCTAACTTAGCCCTCTATTTATAGGAAAATTTTGGTAGGTTTGACCTGCAACCTGATGGCTTTACCTGTTACTATTCTCACCCACCACATTTGAAATATAATTCAGCACATTTCTTCACCAACCACAAGTGGGGCCCACCAATTCTAGAATTTTTCACCAAAATGATAAACTCCGAAAATTCAACAATTTCTGAACCAGTCATCTCGTAAAATTCATAATAAATCATACGTTCATTTTTAACGGTTCAAAATTTGTGGGCATATACTCAACTTATATATGTATAACATATCCAAAAATTACCACGATCCAACGGTCGGATTAAAAATTATAACCCCCGCAAAATATCTCAAAAACCCTGATTTTTAATACCTCCATTCCGACAAAAATACGGATAAAAATCTCAACATTAACTCCTTCATTTTTAAACCACAAAAATATATCCCTCATTTATATCCACATAAAATAAATATTTTCTTATCATATGAATCAATAATTAATTATTCACAAATAATATTACAGAATCACATTTATGACAACCAGGTCGTTCCCAGGAAAGAGGGGGCTTTCCAATAAGGATTTCTCCTTACTGGCGCGCAATTAGATGACCAAACCTCTCCTTAGACAGAACTTTCTAGACATTGCCAATAATGCTATCTAATAATACTATTCAAATAATATGAATTATTGATCTGATAATGGAAAATACTGTGCAGCAACAATTATTGAACAACAATAATACAAAATTTCAACGTAGCAATTATTGAATCAATAAAATAAAATATTGAACAGTAATTACTGTAACAATTATTGAGTAATGCCTTCTTACGTAAGAATCAATAATTTTAAAAATACTATGCAATACCGTGTGCTACTGTGCAATAACGCGTATTACTGTATTTTAACCACCGGGTATTCCAACAGTGATAACGGTAACAACTACGCCGTTATTTGTAAAAACTCAAATTTGTCGTTTTCTTCACCCGACAGTTATTCTGTTATGGGGCCCACAAATGGCTGCGCCGTCGTACGAATATTTCCCGACAGAAAGAATATTCCACGACCAAACGAATATTCCCCGACAACAATGATTATTTTATAACCACTTGCTTATTTTGAAAAAAAATCATATTTCACACATAACTTTAAACTTTTATCAATTTAACCATTTACTGAATAGTAATTATAAGAAAAATTGAATACTTTTATTTCATAAAATTCGAGTTCTTACAATCTCCCCTCCTTATGAAATTTCGTCCTCGAAATTTTCGTACCTGATATTTCAAAGAGTTGAGAATACCTTCCTTTCATTTCAGATTCCATCTTCCCTGTCATCATAATTTCTTCATTGCTCATCTCCTGTATTTCTGATATCATTTTAGCATACAACTTCAAAAATAAAGGTTAATTGAACAAATTAACATATCACATAATATCCCAATATTATGACTGACCAACAAATAAGCTTAGGTAGGACACACTAGCGAAGGATTTACTCATCTCTCCCCTCCTAGTTGTATTCCCCGATCTCCGCCAGAGATCATATCCCTAAGTTCTGATACCAAATGTGACAACCCCAAAATAGGTCCATTCCATCCAACCCATTGTGAGTCGTCAAATACATGGTACAGAAAATAACTACAACTTTATTACAACAATTGTCGTGCAAAATACAACAACACATATGCTGTGAGTTTGGATACAAATATATACCAAATGTGACATTGGACACCATCATGTATCAGCACCTCACCAAGGTACCTTACATAAAGGTACATTCAAAAACTGTTTTAGAAACTAGAATCTTTGGGAAGTGCTCAAGGAAACCTTCGTACATGGGAGGCCACGCATCTAGGTTATGATAGATATCATATGGCCACAGAATTATCCTTGGTTGACCCAATAGACCCCAAAGAAAAACGAGAAGATTACTATCATATTCTTCCCAATGGTGAGTCTTCTCTTGACTTATCATTATCTCCACTGTCTCTAATTGAGAATTATACTTCAAACAAACACCAAGATTATATAGGTAGTGCCCATAGATATACTCAGCAAGTGGATGAGCACAACCCTGTCTTATGATGACACGAGGTTGTATGTCATTAGACATCTTGTATGATAGTAACAAAACACCCTTCCAACGTTGGGTTCGCCTCACCCTATTTTCTTCACCAAATATAACTACTAAATGATGACCACCGTTCTATTCCCTTGTTACCCCCGCTCGACCCAGCTACACTCTTATTACCAGAAAGGAATTGTGAAATAGAAGGGTGAGCACAACTAGCTCAGTAAAGAATATCATGACTAAAGATAATTCAATTATCAATAGCCTTCATCAACAATAAATCAGAGATTTAGAACATATGGTAAATGATAAAAATTTCAACCATAGTTGCAGCGGAACGAGCAATCCATTAGAAGAGTCAAATAGACCATAAAGTCTATTATCTCCTCCATGTTAAAAATCCACCAACAATGTTTTATCCCTGTAACATCAATCAACCATTCTGGTCCACAATCATATAAATAACTCATAATCATAATTATGATTCTAAATTCCTCTTCTCATCCAGGACAAAGATAATTTTCATCACTTGTCTTTACCTGAAACATCAAAGATCATGGTTATACCAAATCACAATTCTTGTTCATAATCATACTAATAATTTCATCTTTGTACTACGGACTAAAGATATTCGTCAACAGTTTATCTTTGCACTACTGGCCAAAGATATTCAACAACAGTTCATATTTGCACTACAGGCCAAATATATTCATATCTCAAAGAATTATAATCATTTTAGAATTTATATAAACAATAATTATAACCATGTTGATCAATTCACCTTTGCACTTAAGCTTAAGATATTCAATTATAAATTCAATGGTCATGATCATACCAGTCACAATTCAACTTTGCACTTCAGGCCAAAGAGAACCCTAGTCATGATCATACCAATAATCTACCCATCTTTACACTCCAGTGAAAGAGAATTTCAACATCAAGGTTATAAAAATGTTATATATAATAGTAAAATCAATATAATCAAAACATCTAGATTTAATCTCAAGAGTAATATTCATAAATCAACTATAATTTAGTTAGAAAAAGAAACCAATTTTGTCTTGAATAGTACCCGTGAATAGTAACTCGTGAATAGTAATTCGTGAATAGTAACTCATGAATAGTAATCCCGACACAAAAGGGTAGAAATTCCACAATAAAATCCATACCAATATTTCGGTATAATGATATTGAAAGAATAACATTTCTTAAGCTTATAAACAATTTATTTAAATTGTTTACACTTACTAAATAATGCATTTAATCATTCAAAAATACAAAACTCATAAGATTTCATTACCAATAACCAAAATTCTCATCAAAAATCTGCATATACCTCATATAGGATTCTCAAGCCATAAAATCCTATTTTTTAATTTTCTTACTTCACATGACATATTTAATTCATTTACTCATAACTAGTCTATTTTCATGAAAAATATCAAATCAGTTCCAAAAATATTTCTTTTCTGGGATTTAGCATAATATAGTCTCATAGTGAACATATATTTTTCTCAGAATTTTTAAAACTCATTTACTATTTTTCATATGGCCAAAACCACCGAATATTTAGACATTTATCATAAATTGTACTTTTATTCAAAAATTCTGAAATTTACAGAGTATACTTCTATCATACACATGTACTCCCAATAAAAATTTCATCAATTTTGGAGTTAACCACAAGGAATTATAAGCGGTTACTTTTAAAATAGTCTTTTCTCGTAAGATTCATAACTCTTAATCTATACATCCAAAAATCACCATTTTTGGACACAATCAATAAAACTCATCAAAATATCGTTTCAAATTTTTCCAGAATTTTTGAAGGTCAGAAAAATTACGAAACTGGAAAATATAACAACCCTTAAAATCCCTTACTATCCCTTACTATCCCTTACCTCAAAAGAGCAGTACTTCTGACTGGATATCAGATATGATGCTGAAGAAAACTTGCAATGATGAATAGCAACTCACCAAGTATCTAAAAACTCACAAAATATGCTTCATAATATAGAGAGAGAAAGAGAGAAAGCTTATGTTTCTGGTGTGATTTTCAATTCTAACTTAGCCCTCTATTTATAGGAAAATTTTGGTAGGTTTGACCTGCAACCTGATGGCTTTACCTGCTACTATTCCCACCCACCACATTTGAAATATAATTCAGCACATTTCTTCACCAACCACAAGTGGGGCCCACCAATTCTAGAATTTTTCACCAAAATGATAAACTCCGAAAATTCAACAATTTCTGAACCAGTCATCTCGTAAAATTCATAATAAATCATACGTTCATTTTTAACGGTTCAAAATTTGTGGGCATATACTCAACTTATATATGTATAACATATCCAAAAATTACCACGATCCAACGGTCGGATTAAAAATTATAACCCCCGCAAAATATCTCAAAAACCCTGATTTTTAATACCTCCATTCCGACAAAAATACGGATAAAAATCTCAACATTAACTCCTTCATTTTTAAACCACAAAAATATATCCCTCATTTATATCCACATAAAATAAATATTTTCTTATCATATGAATCAATAATTAATTATTCACAAATAATATTACAGAATCACATTTATGACAACCAGGTCGTTCCCAGGAAAGAGGGGGCTTTCCAATAAGGATTTCTCCTTACTGGCGCGCAATTAGATGACCAAACCTCTCCTTAGACAGAACTTTCTAGACATTGCCAATAATGCTATCTAATAATACTATTCAAATAATATGAATTATTGATCTGATAATGGGAAATACTGTGCAGCAACAATTATTGAACAACAATAATACAAAATTTCAACGTAGCAATTATTGAATCAATAAAATAAAATATTGAACAGTAATTACTGTAACAATTATTGAGTAATGCCTTCTTACGTAAGAATCAATAATTTTAAAAATACTATGCAATACCGTGTGCTACTGTGCAATAACGCGTATTACTGTATTTTAACCACCGGGTATTCCAACAGTGATAACGGTAACAACTACGCCGTTATTTGTAAAAACTCAAATTTGTCGTTTTCTTCACCCGACAGTTATTCTGTTATGGGGCCCACAAATGGCTGCGCCGTCGTACGAATATTTCCCGACAGAAAGAATATTCCACGACCAAACGAATATTCCCCGACAACAATGATTATTTTATAACCACTTGCTTATTTTGAAAAAAAAAATCATATTTCACTCATAACTTTAAACTTTTATCAATTTAACCATTTACTGAATAGTAATTATAAGAAAAATTGAATACTTTTATTTCATAAAATTCGGGGTCTTACAATATAACCATGATCTTTGATGTTTCAGGTAAAGACAAGTGATGAAAATATTCTTCGTCCTGGGTGCGAAGAAAAATTTAGAATCACAATTATGATTATGAGTTATTCATATGATTGTGGAAAGAAACTGTTGAGTGATGTTACAGGGATAAAATATTGTTGGTGGATTTTTAACATGGAGAAGATAATAGACTTTATAGTCTATTTGACTCTTCTAATGGATTGCTCGTTCCGCTGCAACTATGGTTGAAATTTTTATCATTTACCATATGTTTTAAATCTCTGATTTATTATTGATGAAGGCTATTGATAATTTAATTATCTTTAGTCATGATATTATTTACTGAGCTAGTTGTGCTCACCCTTTTGCATCACAAATCCTTTCAGGCAATAAGAGTGTAGCTGGGTCGAGCGAGGGTAACGGGGAAATAGAACGGTGGTCTCTAGCTGTGGATGTTCTCCCGAAGTAGTATAGAAAAGTTCATTTAGTAGTTTTATTTGGTGAATCCAATAGGGTAAGGTGTATCCAACGTTGGAAGGGTGGTTTGCCACTATCATACAAGATGTCTAACGACATACAACCTCGTGTCATCATAAGACAGGGATGTGTTCATCCACTTGCTGAGTATATATACGAGCACTACCTATATAATCTTGGTGTTTGTTTGAAGTATAATTCTCAATTAGAGACAGTAGAGATAATGATATGTCAAGAGAAGACTCACCATTGGGAAGAATATGATAGTAATCTTCTCGTTTTTCTTTGGGGTCTATTGGGTCAACCAAGGATAATTCTGTGGCCATATGATATCTATCATAACCTAGATGCATGGCCTCCCATGTACGAAGGTTTCCTTGAGCACTTTTCAAATATTCTAATTTCTAAAATAAATTTTTGACTATACCTTTATGTAAGGTGTCATTGTGAGGTGATGTCCACGGTTGGAACATGAG
Organism: Panax notoginseng; assembly: GCA_016801055.1. Taxonomy (NCBI): domain Eukaryota; kingdom Viridiplantae; phylum Streptophyta; class Magnoliopsida; order Apiales; family Araliaceae; genus Panax; species Panax notoginseng. The sequence continues at coordinate 142,582,282 of CM029023.1, forward strand.
TCACATTTGGTATATATTTGTATCCAAACTCACAGCATATGTGTTGTTGTATTTTGCACGACATTTGTTGTAATAAAGTTATAGTTGTTTTCTGTACCATGTATTTGGCGACTCAGAATAGGTTGGATGGAATGGACCTATTTTGGGGTTGTCACAGTTGGTATCAGAGCCATAAGTAAAGAGCCACGAGCCTCTATCTGGTGACATCCTGTTGATGAGGAATGCACCGAAGCCAGACTCTCCGTAGGGGACGCCGTTCTGCGGTGGCAAGCTGATAGGTACCTTTGTGAGGTGCTGACGCATGATGGTGTCCAATGTCACAGTTGGTATCAGAGCTTAGGGATATGATCTCTGGCGGAGATCGGGATTAGAACTAGGAGGGGAGAGGTGAGTAAATCCTTCGTTAGTGTGTCCTACCTAAGCTTATTTGTTGGTCAGTCATAATATCGGGATATTATGTGATATGTTAATTTGTTAAATTAACCTTTGTTTTTGAAGCTGTATTCTAGAATGATATCTGAAATTCAGGAGATGAGCAATGAAGAAATTATGATGATAGGGAAGATAGAATCTGAAATGAAAGCAAGGTATTCTCAACTCTTTGAATTATCTGGTACGTAAATTTCGGGGACGAAATTTCATAAGGAGGGGAGATTGTAAGACCCCGAATTTTATGAAATAAAAGTATTCAATTTTTCTTATAATTACAATTCAGTAAATGGTTAAATTGATAAATGTTAAAGTTAAGGGTGATATATGAATTTTTTTCAAAATACACAAGTGGTTATAAAATATTCATTGTTGTCGGGGAATATTCGTTTGGTCGTGGAATATTCTTTCTGTCGGGGAATATTCGTACGACGGCGCAGCCATTTGTGGGCCCCATAACAGAATAACTGTCGGATGAAGAAAACGACAAATTTGAGTTTTTACAAATAACGGTGTAGTTGTTACCGTTAACACTATTGGAATATCCGGTGGTTAAAATACAGTAATACGCGTTATTGTACAGTAGCACACGGTATTGCACAGTATTTTTGAAATTATTGATTCTTACGTAGGAAGGCACTACTCAATAATTGTTACAGTAATTACTGTTCAATATTTTATTTTATTGATTCAATAATTGCTACGTTGAAATTTTATATTATTGTTGTTCAATAATTGTCACTGCACAGTATTTCCCATTATCAGATCAATAATTCATATTATTTGAATAATATTATTAGATAACATTATTGGCAATGTCTAAAAAGTTCTGTCTAAGGAGAGATTTGGTCACCTAATTGCGCTCCAGTAAGGAGAAATTCTTATTGGAAAGCCCCCTCTTTCCTGGAAACGGCATGGTTGTCATAAATGTGATTCTGTAATATTATTTGTGAATAATTAATTATTGATTCATATGATAAGGAAATATTTATTTTATGTGGATATAAATGAGGGATATATTTTTGTTGTTAAAAATGAAGGGGTTAATGTTGAGGTTTTTATCAGTATTTTTGTCGGAATGGAGGTATTAAAAATTAGGGTTTTTGAGATATTTTGCGAGGGTTATAATTTTTAATCCGACCGTTGGATCGTAGTAATTTTTGGATATGTTATACATATATAAGTTGAGTATATGTCCACAAATTTTGAACCGTTAAAAATGAACGTATGATTTATTATGAATTTTACGAGATGACTGGTTTAGAAATTGTTGAATTTTCGGAGTTAATCATTTTGGTAGAAAATTCTAGAATTGGTGGGCCCCACTCTTAGTTGGTGAAGAAATGTACTGAGATTTTTATTCAAATGTGGTGGGTGGGAATAGTAGCAGGTAAAGCCATCAGGTTACAGGTTAAGTCTGCTTCGGCGTGCTAACATTTTTCTATAAATAGAGGGCTAATTTAGAATTGAAAATCACACCATAATTCATAAGTTTTCTCTCTTTCTCTCTCTAGATTATTGAGTATATTTTGTGAGTATTTAGATACTCTATGAGTTTCTATTCATCAGTGTAAGTTTCCTTCAGCCTTATACCGATCAGAAGTACTGCTCTTTTGAGGTAAGGGATAGTAAGGGATAATAAGAGATTTTAAGGGTTGTTATATTTTCCAGTTTCATAATTTTTCTGACTTTCAAAAATTTTGGAAAAATTTAAAATGATATTTTGATGAGTTTTCTTGATTGTGTACAAAAATGGTGATTTTTGGATGTATAGATTGAGAGTTATGAATTTTATGAGAAAAAACTATTTTAAAAGTAACCGCTTATAATTCCTTGTGGTTAACTCCAAAATTGATGAAATTTTTATGAGAAGTATATCTATATAATAGGAGTATACTCTGTGAATTTCAGAATTTTTAGATAAAAATACAATTTTTGATAAATGTCTAAATATTCGGCTGTTTTGGCCATATGAAAAATAGTAAATGACTTTTAAAAATTCTGAAAAAAATATATGTTCACTATGGGACTATATTATGCTAAATTCCAGAAAAGAAATATTTTTGGAACTGATTTGGTATTTTTTCATGAAAATGGTCTAGTTATGAGTAAATGAATTAAATATGTTTTGTGAAGTAAGAAAATTAGAAAATAGGATTTTATGGCTTGAGAATCCTATATGAGGTATATGCAGATTTTTTATGAGGGTTTTTGGTTATTGGTGATGAAATCTTATGAGTTTGGCATTTTAGGATGATTAAATGCATTATTTAGTAAAGTATAAATAATTAAAATAAATTGTTTATAAGCTTAAGAAATATTATTCTTTCAATATCATTATACCGAAATATTGGTATGTATTTTATTGTGGAATTTCTACCTTTTTTGTGTCGGGTGTACTATTCACGAGTTACTATTCATGAGTTACTATTCACGAGTTACTATTCACGGGTACTATTCACGATAAAAATTAATTTCTTTTTCTGACCAAATTATCATTGATTTATGATTGTTGCTCTTGAAAATAAATGCAGTTGTTGATCATATTATTTTTATATATAACATTTTTATAACCTTGATGTTGAATTTCTCTTTCACTTGAGTGTAAAGATGAGTAAATTATTGGTATGATCGTGACTGAGGAATATCTTTGGCCTGTAGTGCAGAGATGAATTGTTAACTGGTATGATCATGACCATTGAATTTATAATTAAATATATTTAGCTTAAGTGTAAAGATGAATTGATTAACATGGTTATAATTATTGTTTATATAAATTCTGAAATAATTATATATTTCTTTGAGATATGAATATATTTGGCCTGTAGTGCAAATATGAACTGTTGAGGAATATCTTTGGCCTGTAGTGCAAAGATAAATTGTTGATGAATATATTTGGCCTGTAGTGCGAAGATGAACTGTTGTTGAATATCTTTGGCCTGTAGTGCAAAGATGGTTTATTGATGAATATCTTTGGTCGTAGTGCAAAGATAGATTTATTAGCATGATTATGAACAGGAACTGTGATTTGGTATAACCATGATCTTTGATTTTTCAGGTAAAGACAGGTGATGAAAATATTCTTCGTCTTGGGTGCGAAAAAAAATTTAGAACTACAATTATGATTATAAGTTATTCATATAATTATGGACCAGAATTGTTGATTGATGTTACAGGGATAAAACATTGTTGGTGGATTTTTAACATGGAAAAGATAATAGACTTTATAGTCTATTTGACTCTTCTAATGGATTGCTCGTTTCGCTGCAACTATGGTTGAAATTTTTATCATCTACCATATGTTCTAAATTTCTGATTTATTACTGATGAAGACTATTGATAATTTATTTATCTTTAGTCATGATATTCTTTACTGGGCTAGTTGTGCTCACCCTTTTGTTTCACAATTCCTTTCAGGTAATAAAAGTGTAGCTGGGTCGAGCGGGGGTAACAGGGGAATAGAACGGTGGTCATCATTTAGGAGTTATATTTGGTGAATCATCTTGGGTGAATCGAACCCAACGTTGGAAGGGTGTTTTGCCACTATCATACAAGATGTCTAACGACATACAACCTCGTGTCATCATAAGACAGGATTGTGCACATCCGCTTGCCGAGTATATCTACAAGCACTACCTATATAATCTTGGTGTTTGTTTGAAGTATAATTCTCAATTAGAGACAGTGGAGATAATGATAAGTCAAGAGAAGACTCACCATTGGGAAGAATATGATAGTAATCTTCTCGTTTTTCTTTGGGGTATATTGGGTCAACCAAGGATAATTCTGTGGCCATATGATATCTATCACAACCTAAAAGCATGGCCTCCCATGTACAACGGTTTCCTTGAGTACTTCCCAAAGATTCTAATTTCTAAAACACTTTTTGACTATACCTTTATGTAAGGTGTCATTGTGAGGTGCTGTCCACGGTTGGGACATGAGTCACATTTGGTATATATTTGTATCCAAACTCACAGCATATGTGTTGTTGTATTTTGCACGACATTTGTTGTAATAAAGTTGTAGTTATTTTCTGTACATTGTATTTGGCGACTCAGAATAGGTTGGATGGAATGGACCTATTTTGGGGTTGTCACAGTTAGCTTGTGTATATGTATGTGCTGTTTGAGGTTATATTGTTAGCTTGTGTATGAGTATGTGCTGTTGGAATACAGGTACAGGTACAAGATGTGGGTTAAATCCCTGGATATTGCAAAAATAAATTAAATATTAAAAAAATAGTCATTATTCTCGACGGAATATTACTATTATCGACGAAATTCCGTCGGAAATAAGAACTTTCCAATTTTGGCATTCTGACACGTGTCATGCTTATCACCGACCGAATGCTATCGACCAAATATTTTCAGTCGGACATATAGTACCCTCGACCGAATATTCAGTCGATAATAAGTCCGTCGAGGTTAAGTATCCCCGACTGAAAGATCGACGGACTTAATTTCGACCTGCTTATATACGACCGAATTTTCGACCGAACATTCCGTCGGAAATAACATAACCTCGACGGAATATGCTTATTACCGACGGAATATTCCGTCAGAAATAACCCTTTTTGTTGTAGTGAATCATTATGGGATGCAAAATTGATATGTGATTATTATATTATTTATTTTGCAAATGATTCTTTACTCACATTTCAGTTATGAAACTGAATAGTCTTCATTTTCTTCCTTCTATCATCTTTATACAGTAACATATATTGAGGTTCAAAGTGAGTTGCTATTGCTAAGAACTAGTACAGACTTGACATATATCCCGGAGGTGAATTACTAGTAGCCTTTAGCAAATTTTAATGGTAAAAAATAATAAACACCTTAAGGACAGAGAATACCCATGTCAAATCCTTATTTCTTTTAATATGTATTCATTTTATTTTTCATTTCCACCTCTATAATTTTCTTCAAGCATGCATGGAAAAGTAGTACCCAGTACCGACGACTATTTTGCTGCAATAAATGGGTTTGCTATCTTACGTCTAATTTCTCCAGAATTATTATTTATATATACATTGTTTTGTTAAGAAATTGATATTTATACGTATTAAATAGTATTTTCATACGAGTCTTTCACATAAAAGTGAGACTCATTCACTATTTATATGAGAAAAATAATATAAAAATATCAATTTTTTATGTGAAAATATCAATTCACTTTCCTTTTTCGTATATTTCAAATTTAGAGTTACAAAATACCTTAATAGTTTTTGATACAAGACGTTTAAATTAAATATTACCACTGTCATATTAAATTTTAAAATTCGTATAACTCATAAAAATTTAGAATGAAATAAACTTTGTGAATAATGATTAGTAATTTATGTTGGATACTATACAATTATAATTATTATATCAACTAAAATAAAAAATTTATATTAATTTAAAATTTAATATATTATTATTTAATCTCAAAACTCAAATTATATCTCTAATTTTATTACGGATAATAAAAAATATCTGGCATACCAATAAGCAGAACAAAGTCAGCAAAAACTGAATAGTACAAACAGCAATAAAAATAAAAATTATAAAATAAGAATTTACCCGTTTCAAATTATTTGATAATTATTAATTTTTAAAATTTAATTTGAAATATTTTTAAATTTAAAAATAATAACTCAATAAAAATTATGACTCACATTAAGTAATATTTTTAAATAATATATAATATTCATATTGTATGAATTATAATTAAAAGTATTTATGTTAATTTAAAAAAAAAAAAATAATCAAATAATAATATGAAGGAAAGACCACGTACATTATGTGTCGCTTTTGAGCTGAAAAGACTTTTCCAGACTAATAGTGATGCTCATTGAATTTATTGTCTGCATCACTTGGATTGTCCAAATCCAGTGAACCACTCAGTCAAGTACACATTCTACTTCTTGATAAATTTATAACTAGACCAATAAAGTGTTGACACGCATACAAAAAGATTAATTTTTTACTTATAAATTAATATTATATTGAGCATGCAGTGAACTTCATATTAACCGGATTCATTCTCCACCACAAACACCAAGCTAAGACTACTTCTAATCTTCTAGGAGTATATATTCCATAATTAGGGAGTTCTTAGCATGAAATTGATAAATAGGTCGGGAAATAATTTTTCTTTATGTATCAATATTGTATTAGTCAATATTGTATTTTTTTAACTCCATAATTCTATATGACCAAAATGAAAATAAAAATGTAATTAATCTATAAAAAAACTTAAATGTTAGTGTGAATCAATTTAACTAATAAAATAATTATTATTTAAAAATTATTACTTAATATAAAATTATTATTTTGAAAATGAAAATAAAATCCCTTATTTGAGAGGTGTTACCTAGGGACGGGTAGAAATGGTGCGGGTTGGCGTATATCACGTGACCTGATTGACTTTTACATGTGTTGTGAATAATTTAATACAATCATTGGTGGTTGCTTCTTCGTCATTTCTCGTACTATCCTCACATCACGGCAGCAGAGTACATCAACTCTCATCTATTAGATCAAAATTTTGCGAGCATGAAAATTAAAATTGACTGTATTTAAAATTTTATTTTACTAAAAATTACTCCCTCCGTCCCAAATTAATTACTCAATTTTGACTTTTTAAAGTCAAATTAACCATTTTTAAAACTAATCTTTTTACTATTTTTGCTAAAATATAGGTGAAGAGATTATAACCAAAAGAAAGTATATACAATTTATTACTAATCCTAATTTTTAAAATTTTAGAAATATATTTATATATGCTTAATTATTAATTCTAAAAATAGTCAATTTGACTTAAAAAAATCAAAACTGAGCAATTAATATGGGACAGAGGGAGTAAAATATAAACAGATAAAATTTAAATACATTTGATTTTAATTTTGATGTTCACATAAAAAAATTTTTAGATCATTACTCTTTCGTCTCTCTTATCTATTACTATTAGATCATTACTCTTTGGCGCACAGAATTTTATTGGTAAAATTTATAATTTAATGATAAATTAGTCCATTAATCAGTATTGTCACGTAAAAAAAGAGATCATCTCCCGACCTATATATTAATACTGTATTAATCAATTAACCAAAATTAATTTCATCTCAACCGGCCCCGTTAAATAAAGAAGGATTAGCACGTCACTTTAAGTACAATATAAGCTAGAGCTATACATTAATAAACCTCACAAATTTCTCATCTTCAGACAGAAAAAAGTGATCATAAGAAACTCCCAAAATGAAAAGCAAGAAGCACTTCCTCCTCCTTTCTTTTCCTGTGCAAAGCCACATCAACCCTACTCTCCAGCTCGCCAAGATCCTCACACGCTCCGGCGCAAACGTCACCTACGCCACCACCACCACCGGCCTAGGCCGCCTCGGCGCCCTTCCTATCATCGACGGCTTATCCTACGCCACTTTTTCCGATGGCAAAGAACATAATGGAACCCTAATTCTTGACGACTACTTGGCTGTGTTAAGGCGCGTGGCACCTCAAAGCGTCACCAAACTTCTTCAAGACCTATGTACCAAGGGTACTCCGGTAACTTTCATCGTATACACCGTCGTATTACCGTGGGTGGCAGAGGTGGCGCGTGACTTGCACATCCCATCCGCTTTTCTCTTTATTCAATGTGCCACTGTATTTTCCATCTTCCACCGTTTCTTCAATAGCCAAGACGGCCTCCATGACGGTGCTCACGATATTAGCCCCGACGTTTCCGTACAGTTACCGGGATTGCCATTGTTCACATGCAAAGACTTGCCTGACTTTGTTTTCCGACACAATCAATACTATTCCTTCATGGTACCAGTTTTGCAAGAACACATACAAACCCTAGAAAAAGACCCAAATCCATTCGTTCTCGTTAACACATTTGATGCACTCGAGGGTGATATTATAAAATCCTTCCCTAATATGAAATTATTGGCAATCGGGCCCTTACTTCCATCAGCCTTTTCCGATGGGAATGACTTGGATGACAAGTCATTCGGCGGCACTTTATTTAAAAACCCTAACAATTATCTTACCTGGCTAGACTCAAAACCGGACCAGTCGGTCATTTACGCGTCGTTTGGAAGCATTATGCAATTAAAAGAAACACAAAAAGAAGAGATTGTGCATGGTCTAATGACGAGTAATCGGCCTTTCTTGTGGGTTATTCGCGATATAAACGAAGAAGAGATAAAATCCATGAAATTAAATAACGGGATTGCTGATGAATTAGGGTTTATTGTGCCATGGTGTTCACAAGTGGAAGTTTTATGCCACCGGTCCATCGGGTGTTTTGTTACGCATTGTGGGTGGAATTCCACGGTGGAGAGTATTACTGGCGGCGTGCCGGTGGTGGGGTGTCCACATTTTTCCGAGCAGCAGACAAATATAAAGATGGTGGAAGAAGTGTGGGGGAATGGAATTAAGGTGAGGAAAAATGATGATGGGGTGTTTGGGAGGGAAGAGATTAGGAGGTGTTTGGATATAGTGATGGGAGAAGAAGAGAAAGGGAAAGAAATAAGAAGGAATGCTATGAAATGGAAATGTTTGGCTGTGGAAGCTGCGAAGGAGGGGGGTTCTTCCCACAATAATGTAAAACAGTTCTTGAAAATGTAAGCATTGGGAATTTAATTCAATGATAAAATAATTAATTATAAACTTCCTTCCATGGCAACATAATATTTCCAAATTTAGAGACAGCCCTACTCCCTCAATCCTAATATATTTGTCCTAATTTTCTTTTTATTTCTTGTTTTTTAAAATTTATTTGTTCTATTTTCATTTTAATATTATCACCTTATAAGAAAAATTTATTAAAAACTACATGACATGCATTGATAAATATAGTACTATTAATTTCGACATTAGAGAAGCACACCAATATTGTAAGGCTCTAAATTTTATAAATTAAAAATATTCAATTTTTCTTATAAATATTATTCTAAATATTAATTGTACTGTGAGCATAAAGGGTGGGTTGTCACTATCATACACGATATTTAACCACATACAAATTCGTGTTATCATATGACATGTTTGTGCGCATCTATTTGTTGACTATCACTACAAGAAAAAGGGATATCAGCGACCACTTATATCAGCGACCGGCTATCCGATCGCTGATATTCTTAATAGCGACCGACTTTAGCGACCAATTAATAATCTAGTCACTAAGTGATATCAGCGACCGACTGCGGTCGCTAATCGGTCGCCAGAACAAATTTCCCACCAAAAAATTGGCAGGAAATGTTGGCGTGTAGTTTCTTTGCGACCACTAAGAATCAGCGACCGCATGCGGTCGCTGATTAAGTCTATGTCATTAAAATTCAGCGACCGCATACAATCGCTGATACCAGTCGCTGATCAAACTAAATGAAATTAGTATCAGCATTCGCTCGACAGAACACAGTAAGGAAAAAAAAAGAGGGAGTTCACCCGAAATAGAGAGAAGAGGGATAAAGGGGGGAGAAGAGAAGAAGGAGAAGAAGTTGGCGCCGCCCACCTGCCACCCACCTGCCATTGTAGAGCCACCCACCTGCCATCGCCTCTACAAGGGTAACTCACTTGAAATCCATTAGAAACCTTGAATGATCTGTTGTTAATTTGTTAATTAAATGTGGTTTAGACAAACCCTGACTTTTTTTTTGTTATTAATTGAATGTGGTTTTAGACAAACCTTAATTTGTTAATTTTTGTTATTCAATAAACCAAGGAATGGTGTTTACTCCTTATTTGCAGCTTAATGTTCATCACAAACATAAAATACTCTCTCCATCCGAACACATTTTGGTTTGTAAGACTTGTGTATTTGTTTATTTATTTATTTATTCAAATTAAAAAGTTTCTAGTGCATGCTAACAAATTTTAATTTTTAATTTATTCTTTTAAAAGGGTATAACCAAAATAATAAAAAATTTATGTATAAGTGTGTTCTAGACTAATTTTATCATGCCTAGAAAACTTAACTACTATTTCTTAATTTCTCATGGCCTACAGTATAAAGAGGTTCTAGGAAAAGGGACTTTCAAAAAAGTGTATCCTCGACACAGCAATTTATCACTGAGACTTTACGCCAGTAAGTTTGTATAGCCATCATATTATAGGTATTGATTAATTTTATATATTAGTTTACCTTTTCCACCAAAGTATATAGCAATTATTTGATATATTTGAGTAATAAATCATGAAAATCATGAATACAAAGGATATAGCAATTATTTGATATAGATTGTTTATAATGGAAGGCTTGGGGACTGTTAGTATAATTTAGTACTTAATCATGCTTAAAGTACCTTTTATTATCATGATTTTAAAGTTATTTGAATGTCTAAAGGTTTTTTTTGCCTATATATGGACTGTTTTTGTCTATGTGGACTCTTGGTTTATGTCTTGGGTGCCTAGAAATGACATTATATACATGCCGTCGTGCATGTGGCTAGTCCACATTACAGGGGAGACTTTGGCGAAATTTTTTTATTGGTCGGGTAGTTGCGAATATTTATATTATTAACGAGCCTATTGGTGATTCACTAGAGCCTATTAAGGGGATGTTGGAGCTGATGGGCTAGGTTTGGGGCCGCGAGGCCACGCGAGGCCACGCCAAGCTTAGCCAAGCCTCACGGGGCCAAGCCAAGCTTGGTTGTTAGGGGGCTGTTAAGCCTAAATAGGCAGTGCTAGGGAAATTGTTACTGCAACAGAGAAGGTAACTAGACACACTTGGTCAATAAAGAGACTGTTTTGACTATAACAGAAAAGCAAGGATATTTAACACTTAAGTATACAAGAATAAAGCTACAAAATATTATAGAAGCTATAAATTGCTCAACCAAGTGGTGGCTATCCCAAAAGTTGCTTAACACACTAGTTGATATAAATGAATCTCTAAGATACTCAAAAGTTGTATGAATGAGTTAGAAAACTCTAATATAAAGCTAGCATGAATGAAATACCTTACGTATTCACTTACGATAAATAATAAAAACAAATTTAAAACAAACTAAAATAAAATAACATGAATATAATATAACTATTAAACTAAGTAGCATTTACTTAGTTTTTCATACTAAAATTAATAACATTTAAAGTTTCTCATACTGCTTTAATTTTCATTTATTCGTTAACATCAAGTATGCTTAAATGTTAATCATATGCTTACAAGTATACTCAAGTCATATGGTTACAAGTATATATGCTCTCAAGTCATATGGTTACAAGTATATATGCTCTCAAGTCATATGCTTATACAAGTATGCTTAAATGTTAATCATATGCTTACAAGTATGCTCAAGTCATATGGTTACAAGTATGCTTAAGTCATATGCTTAGAAGTATGCTTAAATGTTAATCAAATGCATGCTTACAAGTATGCTCAAGTCATATGTTAACATTTATAATGTTGTCTGTAGTAGGTACCGTGGAATCATGGACCTCTATTCAGACCGTAGTTGGATGGCACGACGAAAGTCAAGTGCCCAGATAGGTGCTACAGCTGAATTTAGAGCTGGTTGCCAAGTGTTTTTGGAGTATACGTATAGTCATCCAGAATGTATGAATGGTAAGTCGCAGATACGATGTCCATGTTTGAAGTGTAAGAATATAAATTATATGGACAGAGACATGGTAAACTATCATTTACTTATTTCTGGGTTCATGAGAAATTACGAAGATTGCTGGTGGGCACATGGGCAGAGAATAGATGGTGGCATCACACAAGTACACAATTCGGACAGTAGTACCCTTTCGAAAAGGTGATGGGAAACCTTAAGAGAAAGGTGAAGAATAGAGCTTATGTCGAGGGGTCGATATGCGAGGCATACAGTTTCGATGAGATATCTACGTTTGTCTCAGACTATTTTTCGGACGAAATCTTGACAAAGGCCAATCGAGTATCGAGACATGATGATGGGGGAAATGTTGAACTAAATGGTCGGCTCTCTGTATTTGGTCTATCGGGCCGTGCTTATGGAAAAGGGAAGCGCATATTCCTCTCTGAGCAAGAATTACATGCTGCACATACTTACATTCTTCTCAATTGCGAGGAGATTGACGAATTTGTGAGGTACACATGTAAACTTGATAATTTATCTTTTAAGTTAAAAATTTATTCCAATATCTTAATGTTTATAACATGGTATAGATTGTACGATGACGAGTTAAAAGTGAAGCATCCTGGCATAACTGATGAAGATATTCAAATCAATCGGGATAAAAACTTTGTACTTTGGCTAAAGGACAAAGTAAGTTCAATTTTTAAGCACGTTGTATATATATATACTCCATGTTAACTATAACTTCATTTAATAAGATGGAGTTTTGTAGGCTTTGACTGAGGGATCAACGATTCCGGCTAATGTACAAGTCCTAGCTATAGGACCAGACAGGGACCAAGTCAGCCACATTGGTTACAAAATAAATGGTTGTGAATTTCACACAAAGGCATATGGGCGCGGTAAAAGAACAACGAACTCTGGAGTGTGTGTCCAAGGAGATTGTTACAATGAGCTTGGTCGTGCCTTTTATGGGAAATTGGAGGAAATCGTAGAGTTGTCGTACAAGGGCACGTACGTGGGTCATATTCATTTGTTCAAGTGCCGTTGGTTTGATTAAAAAAAAGGGATATGTGTTGACAGACATGGAATCATCGATATTGACCTCCATAGGTCTACGTACTCCAACGAACAGTTTGTTTTACCAACTCAAACAGTACAAGTATACTACACTCCTAGTCCTGTTAGGAAAAGGGATAGACCGCTTACAGATTGACAAGTTGTAATTCATACTCCCGCGCGTAGTCGTGTAGAATTAGTTGATGAGGAGATTTACCAAGAGCAGATGCTTCATAGTCAAACTATAATAAATGTGGAGGACGACAATGAAGTAATCCAGTTATGAACCACATGAATTAGATCCTGAGTCAATACTTGTGTCAGATGACATTGATACTGAGGAGGAAGAGTTATTGACTGAATCTGACAGTACTGAATCTGAAGCAGATGATGGTTATGAATCTGCAACACGTATACAAGATGATTATGAATCAGACATTGACACTTGAACAAATGAAATGTATGTTTAGCATTACATGTTTTTTATATCATTGTCATGTTTATATACTAAACTATTTAAATACAATTTTTGTTTATTGTCATTTTATATTCATATATATACATGTTTATATCACTGTCATGTTTATGTACTAAACTATTTAATATACAAATGGCTTCTGAAGCAGCGCAGAAAAAGCGCGACTTGGGTAGGGGGCCTAATCAAGTGCCCAAGGCCCCTACTAATCCGGATGATCGGATTCTTATTCAGATTCGCCCTCCTCCGAATAGCACGTACGTCCCGCATATATCATTTATATATAAGCATTTAAGATTCTATTTATTGTATATTGGTAATATTTTGATTGATATTATATTGGTAATGTATATGAGTCTGAATTTTTTACTGCTTTAATTTGCATTCGATCAATCGTTATTGTTTTGGTCTTATTGTATTGAAAATTTATATATTTCTCTTGGTTTGTGTCTTGGGTGCCTAGAAATTTTCATATATGCATGCCGTCGTGCATGTGGCTAGTCTATATTGTAGGGGAGACTCTGGCGAATTTTTTTTAAGTATTATAAGTATAAGTTTGAAAATTGTTCATAAATATTATAACTTAGATATAAATTGCTTTAATATATGCTAATTGATGTTGTATATTATAGTGATTTTTCAGATAATAAGATCGTCAAGTGCATATCACAGTTGTGTTTACAGAATTGGCCTACACCTGTGATTACGTGGGCGAGCACACCTATCGCCCACAAGGATGCTATTTGGGCTGAATTTCAGGTATGCTTTTTTAATTATGACAGATAATATTAATATAATATTCAAAGGATAATTATTTAGTAATGTTATTATTGTTGTTTTATTTGCAGAAACGGTATAAATGGGAGGACGCGCAGGCTTCAGTGATACAGACACTATTTTGGCAAAAGTGCGCGGTCCGCACCAAAGATAATTTGAATAAAGAAAGACAAAAAGCCCTTCACAATACCAAGATCGACCATCCAGGCCAAGGAGAAGATTACATGCACGAGCATAGTCCCTGGTGGTGGACCCAGGCCATATGGGCTGAGATGTGTGCCCAATGGAGGGCTGAGAGCTGGGTGAAGAGACGAAAGACTGCCGCCAGCAACAGATCCTCGGGTGTACCCGATGGCGAAAAGGCTAAAGGGACATACAAGAGCGGTAGTATTTCACAGTTGCAGCATATCACTGTCAGGGTACGTATTTAATTACAAGTTTTAATATGTTTACAATCATATTAAATTGTAGAAAATATATCACATTTTTACTTAGTAATATTATGCTTTTTTTTTTGTATAGGAGTCTCAGTCTCAAGGTCAGCCTATTCATTGGCTGGATGTGTACGTGGCCACCCGTGATGGTCTGCCTGAGGCTATCCAGATAGCGGTAATAAATTTTAACAACTTGATCTTGTTTATCAATGCTTTCAGAATTAATTTATTTTTAACTATTTAATTGTTAACATGATGGCAGGACATTTATAAGCGTTTATTGAATGAGCGTTATCCTGAAGGCACTCCACGTCCGCCTATTGATCAAGAGTTGTGGGAGAGGGCGTCTGTTGTGAAGAAGAACTACATTAAAGGTCAAGGACAACGACGACGCCCATCCTTCAGTGGCTCAGGCTGCTCTTCTACCCAGTCTACACAGTCATCGAGCCATCCAGTTGTTCATACTCCGGCTGACTGTGTGAGAGCTATATGTCAGGATCGAAATTTTCTGACGATACTGGGCGGGCATCTGGGGGCTCTGGATCCTGAGGAATTAGCTAAGGCAGTGGCAGCAGCAGCAGCATCACAACATGGGGATGGCGACGAGGTATAAAATCAATATGTTGTATATATTGTCGTAATATACCAATATTAACATATTTAGTATATATTTGTAACTTGTTTTATTATTTTGTTAATTGCAGGGTGATCAAGGAGGCGATGATGCTTGACGTACCTGCTTTATATCAGTTTTGTAGTTATAGTATAAGCTTGTACTTTCACAAATTATTCTTTGGATGTATATATGTTACTTAAACAAGTTTTGAAATATTATTATTGCATGTGTATGTTTATAACTTGTATATTCAGTTATGTTATTTAAACTAGTTTTGAAACTAGTTTGGTGTATGTGTTGGTGGACAATGGATGTTTATATTATTGTGTATGTTGTTTATCTTGTTGTGTATGTGTGTATAAAGCAGGTACAGGTTTTTGGGAATTCTGCAAAGCAGCAAAAACTTGATTATATTTTTTTTCATATCAGCGACCGCATGCGGTCGCTAATTTTTATTAGCGACGGCCATGTGTCTGAGGAGATCAGCGACCGAATTCGGTCGCTAATACCGGTCGCGGACACGTGGACCACATCAGCTTTGGTCCTGGACCATGCTGACTCATCTTAGTGACCGGATTTGTCATTTCGGTCGCTCATATCGGTCGCAGGTATGTCCGTCGCTAAAAGGTGGTCGCTGATGTGCACATCAGCGACCAGATTTTGTGTGACGGCTATCAGCGACCGGAAGCGGTCGCGGATGGATGGCTATCTGCGACTAAAATCGGTCGCTGATAGGCGGTCGCAGATAGGCCTTTTTTTTGTAGTGTATATTTATGAACATTATCTATATAATATTGAAGTATGGTTGTGATATAATACTCAGGTTGAGACAATTGAGATAATTATATGGTAAAAATATACACACCATTGAAATGAACAAGATAATAGTCTTTTTGTTCTTCTTTGAGGTCTATTGGGTCAACCAAGGTTAATTCTAAAGTCCTATGCTATCTATTATAACTTAGATGTATGACCTCCAATGTATGAAGACTTCCTTAAGTATTTTGACTGTATATTTATGTAAAATATCATTGGTTTGGAGTTTGAGTACTGTTATTTGTATTGAAACTCACAGCTTCTGTGTTATCGTATTTTGCTCGACAAATTAATAGTTGTAAATAGGAAGATTTGTTTTTGGATTTTCTACCATGTATTTTGACGACTCAGAATGGGTAGTTTGGACCAATTTTGGGGGCGTCACAAATATTTTTTTTTCTCCTCTCTATCTTTTATTTCATTATTCTAAGAAAGAGTTAAGAGATTAATTTTAAAAAAAATTAGAGCAGTTATAATGGGCAATTAATTTAGAGGAGCATTTTCAAAATATATAAATTTGAAAGGACGAAGTACTAGTATTTGTTTAATTTTTGAAAATAATAAAAAATTTAATTAACAATGTTTATATAACATCATAATTTATATATATTTACTTATATTATTTAAATTAGATAAATATATATTAAATTTAAATTTAGAACTAAATTATAAGCAAAAAATCAAAAACAAAAAATTCGAATTTATGAATGGTGGACGGTGACATTATTAATAGCGACATACGGGGCCAGGATCAATGGTGGATTTTTATTTTTATTTTTATTTGCTAAATCACAATGGTGGATTTTTCTGTCATTCTCATCTTCATAATTTAATAAAATATTGGGCAATAAAAGGTTTGGTATGGATATTTTTTGTCATTATTAATAGCGACATATGGGGCCTACATGATGGTAACAATGGTGGATTTTTCTGTCATTCTTATCTATATACATTAATGGTTAAAGGTGCAAAAATATCCTTGATATTTTGTCCGAAATTTCACTTTTATTCTGAATTTTTTTTTTTTAAAATACACTTAACGTTATAAATTTAAAGTCAACTGTGTCGCCGCCCCTAATAGACATGTCACCTAGACTAACTCCGCTTACAACTAAACAGTTTTTGCTTACTTGGCATGTATATAGACCTGTTATTTTGTTAATGTGTGAAGTGTTGCACAGTAGGTTGTATTTAGTAGTAATTCATGCATTCATTCCTATAAAAAAATTGCAATCATTCATTCACGTAGGTTTTGTGTTAGTAGAAGTATATCGGATTGCATTGAGATTGAGGATCGAGTCTTGGAAGTTTAAGATGATGGCCAATGATGAGCTTGATTTATTCTAACTTGCAGAAAATTAAATAGCATGTATTGAGTAGACTTGATCATTTGAATCTCATAGCATTATTTTTGACCTCTTTCACATTCAAGCACACCAGTTGACTATTGGTAGTGATTAGAAAGTTTATGTATGATAGGATATAAACACTCATTTGATCACCGATAAGCATTGGCCAAAACATAAGTTTGGGGGGAATTTGGTTTCGTACAAAAAGAAAAAAAGACAAGAGCAAGAAAAAAAATAGATACATAATGAATAAAAACTAGCTTAGTTCAACTTCGTGACCTCTATTACTCGGACAAGTACGTCTTAGAAGATGTCTCTACACCCAGCGCCCTAAAACTATCTGGTTTGGGAGTCGTTAGTCGAAAGTCGGCTACACGGGTAACTTTGAAAAGTCTAAGAGGATTGAAAATTGCACAATTCAGACGAAAAATAATCGGTGGGATGGAACATAAAATGCACCTGCGAAGCATGAGCATTTAGTGTCTTATATTTATTTGCTTTAAAGCATGATTTCCCTATTCTTTATGTGGATGCCATGCTTAGTTGAATATATGTGAGAAGGGTGACTGTGTACATGAAAGTGATCATATAAATGACTTTGAAACTGCTGATATAATATTGGACACACACATGGAAAGGGCTAGAGTGGTGTTAATGAAGTGAGGATGTAAGAGGTTATGACTGTACATGATGCGAGATTGATTGTAAGCTAATTGTTTATCATTGAGGCGTTTTCATTATCTACTACTGTGATTCTTGTTCGATTATTACTTGCATTAATTTTCAATCTTTTCGGCTCAATCATTAAAATCAATCTTTTCAAAATCGTCGACATATATGTCGGTCATTTCTTAACATCTCATCCTTTAAGAAAGGTAGTTAAAATTGCATAGTGAAATATAAAGGGTAAGAAATGCGTAGAAAATCTCTCGGCGTCGACAATAATATTAGTGTTTTATGAGTGCTTAATATTTTATTTTATTTTTAAAGAAGATAAACCACATGTTTATTTTATAAATAACATTATTTTTAATATTTTATTTGTTTTATATATGATGTTTATAAACAAAATTGAATTTCACAAATTAACTTACTATTGGTATTAGAATGATTACAACATTTGTTTTAAAAATATAAAACTAAATACAAATCACATACAATTGCCTATTATAGATAATATTATATTATTTTATGAACAATTTTATTCTTTAAAAAATTCCTTTAGCTCATTAATCATATATTTTTGAGCAAAATTTGTAAACATTGTCATAGTAATAGTAAGTTAATTTGTGAAATTTTAAAAAATATTTCATTATCATTATATATAAAATGAATAAAAAATTAAAAATTATGCTATTTGAAAAATAAAACTCTACTTCACACTTGGTTTTTTGGTCTTAGGTATGGACTTAGAATTTAACTACAATTAAAACCATTTTTTACACAATTATATACCGTGTCTTTCACCTCTCTTTTTGCCTAATTAAACTACTTAAAAATTGTTATTAAATATAAAATTATTATTTTGAAAATAAAAATAAATTTCCTTATTTGAGATTGAGAGGTGTTGCCTAATGCCCACAAAGAAAGTAATAATTCTTTATGGAATCTGAAGTCACCCGCGGTTTGCCCAAAAAGTCAAAAACTACTGAAATCCAGTCACAGCCAGATCCAGCTGTGACTCAACGCGGTTCTTTTAATAGAATTATAGAATACTCATCCATACTTATATTATCAGAAATAAAAGTCCATTGGAATCTTGACTCTCTGTTTTTTGGACATATACTTAACACAGGGAAATGAGGGTATTTCAATCCACTAAAATGGATCATGGGCTTGTAGCAGGCAGAGGTTTTGCCTATTGGGACATGGCACTATAGCCCAGTTAGAATTTTGATTGTATCACCTTGAAATAACAAATACTTAAAATACCCAAAAATTCAGTCTGCCAAAATTATTAATACTACTACATAAAATATGGAGCTTAATTGGGAATTGGGAATTGGGAATTGGGAATTGGGAATACAAGCATCTTTTAGTTTACCAACTTTAACAACACCATACTTCTTGGTTTTACAACAAGAATTCCAATTCAAATTGATTATTTTCTATATTTGGAAAAAGGTTATATAGTTGTTAATAATAGAAAATAATAAAAGAAATTGATAAATTCATAACAAAAAATGATATTTTTATAACAAAATCGTCACGGTAAAAACCGTCGTTATTAAGGCAGTAAAATGAGTAAACGGTTCGGGTTCGATTCGTATTCGCTCGACTAAAAGTTCGATTCGAGCTTTCTTCGAAATATAAATGATTCAAATATGAGTAAATTTTAAAATTTGATAAAATACTCGAACCTTTTCGAATTGTGATTTTCTATTTATACCCGGATCATATTCTTTCGAAAAGTTTAAATTGTCCGGACTCGATTCGAGATCGTGCTCGACTCGGTAGCTAAACGAGCCTCGATCAAACCTTATTTTATACTCGATAAATTTTGTGAATCAAATCTTAACAACTCAATACTCGGTTCGACTCGGTTCATTCTCAACCTTAGTCGTTATACATTTATAACGACACTTTTGTTGTAAAAATATCAGTTTTCAATAATAAATTATCTTCATGTTTATCATCATAAATACAGATATTGGGATTTTATTTTAAATAAATTGTATTAGCCCAAACAAAAACGTTACCAACAAAACATTAGCTTTCACACACGACAGCAGAAGGAATGCAAAAATGAAACAAAAACAAGAGGTGGGGACGAAAAGGACTACAAAACCAATTACAAACCTAATCGGACTCCAAAAAAAAATAGGTGACATAACCGCCACGCCAAAAAAATTTTGGTCGTCATGTGCCAAATGTGATAAAAGACTACTATTGGTTGGTCTTACTAAAAATAATATGTATGCTTCTGCATAGAAGTTATGACAAATATTTATAGAAGTTGAATTGCGACTAACCAGTGGCGGAATAAGTTTTTATAAGGGGTCAAAATATATCAATAAAAAAAATTATTTATTGACACTTTGAGTATTTTTTTCGGTTGTACGATTTAGAGGAGACAACTGTATCATGCGACTCTGCATAGTTTTACAACGTTCCAAAATTTTGGTCAATATCAAAATTTATATAGAAATATTATTTTTTTATTTCATGTAAAAATACGTGAGAGGGATTCATGTAGAAATATTATTTTTTTATATGAAAATATTAATTTTCTATATAGAACAAAGAAAATTAATTCAGAAAGAAATCAAAAAAGGGGAGAGTCTCTGAACTAAATTCATGTTGTTTGAAAGTATAAAATGTTCGTAGAAAATAAATTGGTAAATAAAGAACTTGGTTTTTGTGATCATTCTTCTGCCTCAAGTAACAACCTAGATTTGATTGTGTTTTAAGTTATTTCATTTGAATTTTATTGTAAAATAAAATTTATTCTATTTTTTAATTTATGTAGCGCATGTATAAAATTTTGAACTGCTATTATAAACTACTATATATATATATATATATATATATATATATATATATATATATATATATATATATATATATATATTGACTATTAATATATGTATGCTATTGACTATTAATATATATAGCATATACAGAATTTTGGTGGGGGTCATATGACCCCATCGCCCTTCCTTGGTCCCGTCCATGCGACTAACGTGAAATTATATGCGAGAAGATAAAATAAATTAAAGTGATATCTTTTTTAATTCCTACATATCTCATATATGATCATAATTCAATTGAAAATCTTCACAATGTATAATAGTGATTAACCCTCCGGCAGACTTGACCGAGACCTTTCATCGGGCAGAAGGGTTCATCGCTATAGAAGAAGCTTTGGGAAATTTCAAACCACACCAACAACCTTACGAGAAATCGAAAGATCGGGAAAAACCGACCTACCAACGTTCGGACAATAACCAGTGGAAATCAGACCGAACGGAAAAGAAAAACTTCAACGGGGGAGGTTCAGGTAGCAACCGGCCTCCACTACCCAACCGTAACGTCAGCAAGGTCTATACTCCCCTCACCGCGGATCGGTCGAAAATCCTGCAGGAAATGAAAAATCAACCATTCTACGAGCCATGCCCCAGGCGAACTAAGCCCGGAAAGCGTGGTCGGGATAAGTATTGTGAATACCATCAGAGTACCGGACACTCGACCGAAGCATGCGTTAATCTGATGGATATGATCGAGAAAAATGTCCAAAACGGACAACTGTTACAATACGTGGCAGGCCGGGGAAATGCCGAGGTGCCCAGAGAGGAGACCGCAGATCAGATCCCGGATACCCAGACGCCGCAGAACCCCCCAGCCCGAGGTGTAGTTGATGTCATTTCGGGGGGTTCCGTTAGACGGGTATCGGGAAGAAAAAGAAGTGGGACTCTGGAAGCAGTGCTATCTGTTTCGGGGTCAACCCCTAGAAAGGATCGGGCATATCCGGGAACGTCTATCTCATTTACGGACGAAGATTACCCGACAGATCTCATTGAGCCCCACGATGGTGCTTTGGTAATAACGGCTCAGGTCGGGATAGTGGATATGAAAAGAATGATGATAGATAACGGGTCTTCGGTCGACATCCTGTATTCTCACGCCTATCAGAGGTTAGACCTGCAAGGAAAGAAGATGGATTTGGGAGGGGAAGGCCCCTTGTACGGATTTAGTGGAGATCCGGTGCTTGTGTTGGGCACCATCGAGATGCCAGTCAAATTTGGTACGGCACCTAATCAAGTCGAAATAGTGGTGAAATTTTTTGTCGTCCAAATAGACTCGGCATACAACGCGATCCTCGGAAGGCCTACCTTGGCAGCCCTGCAAGCGGTAACATCGACACCCCATTTTAAAATCAAATTTCCAACACCGAACGGGATCGGGGAGGTAAAAGGTGACCTAGATATAGCCCGAAGGTGTTACCGAAACAGCTTGATTTCTTCAGGGGTCGGGGTCTGCAAACAAAAACAGACAATGGCCATTGAGATCGAACCATTCACGGTGGGAAGCACAGAGCCACTTGCTCTTCCGGCCGAAGAAACTGATGATGTAGAATTGGTACCTGGGCAGGAAGACAAAATAATTAAGATCGGGTCGGGGTTATCAGAACCCTTCCGGACCGGGCTGATAGAATTACTCCGAGTCTATGCCGATATCTTTGCATGGGAACCCAGCGACATGCCGGGGGTAAGTGAATCAGTGGCTCTACACCGGCTGCACGTGGACCCGGACAAGAAACCGGTCATACAGAAGCGGAGGATTTTCGCCCCAGAAAGGCAAAAAATCATCGACGAAGAGATCGCCAAGCTCCTGGAGGCCGAATTCATCTTCGAGATTGATTACCCGGAGTGGTTGGCCAACGTGGTATTGGTCCAGAAGCAAAATGGGAAATGGAGGTTGTGTATTGATTACACGGATCTAAACAGGGCGTGTCCGAAGGATTTCTACCCTTTGCCCAACATAGATCAACTGATCGACGCCACGTCGGGATACGGTATGTTGAGTTTTATGGATGCATTCTCTGGGTACCACCAGATTTCGATGAACAAGGAAGACATCCCGAAGACAAGTTTTATCACACATCGGGCGATATACGCATACAGGAAAATGACCTTCGGGCTATTAAATGCCGGGGCAACTTATCAACGAATGATGAACCTGGTGTTCACGAAACAATTGGGGAGGAGCATGGAGGTCTACGTAGACGACATGATCGTTAAAAGCATGTCAGTCCGTGAACATCTTGAAGATCTGGAGGACTGTTTCGAGACGGTCCGAAAACGCAAGCTAAGGCTAAACCCGACCAAATGCACTTTTGGGCTGGGATCGGGTAAATTTCTAGGATACTTGGTCAGCAAAAGGGGAATCGAAGCAAACCCAGAGAAAATCCAGGCAGTCCTGGATATGAAATCACCAAAGTCATACAAGGATGTGCAGAGACTAACGGGTCGGATAGCGGCCCTACGAAGGTTCGTCTCTAAATCAGCTGAGAGGTGCCTTCCATTTTTTGACACCTTGAAAGGACCCAAGAACGAGAAAAGCTTCCAGTGGACCTCAGAATGCGAGGACGCGTTCCAAGGGATCAAACGATATCTTTCTTCGGCACCTCTGCTGATGAAACCAATCCCTTCAGAACCCCTATATCTTTATCTGGCGGCGAGTTCGATGGCAGTGGGGGCGGCATTGGTTCGGGACCAAGGAGGAAATCAGTTCCCCGTGTACTACGTCAGCCACGTACTTCGGGACGCAGAACTCCGATACCCGAACCTGGAAAAATTTGCCTATGCCTTAATCATTGCAAGCAGAAAACTTCGGCATTATTTCCAGGGTCGGGTGGTGGTGGTATACACCGATCAGCCGTTGAAGAAAATTCTACACCGACCTGAGGTTTCTGGAAGACTGGCGGCATGGGCAATGGAGCTAACACAGTTCGCGATAGAGTATCATCCCCGAACGGCAATCAAAGGACAGGCGCTAGCAGACTTCGTCGTGGAATGTTCGTTTTCGGAGCCAGATGTGGGATCGGTGGCCGAAACACAACCCATAAAGACTTCATGGACACTATATGTCGATTGCTCGTCAACGTCAGATATCAGTGGTGCAGGGGTCATATTGATGAGCCCCGAAGGATTCAAGGTCCAACAAGCTATTCGATTTAAGTTCAGAGCGACCAACAACGAAGCAGAATATGAGGCCATTCTAGCCGGGTTAAAATTGGCCCGAAGCCTAGAAGTACAAAACTTGGTCATCTACAGTGACTCGCAGCTGGTCGTCAAACAGATATCGGGAGAGTATGCGGCTCGGGGGGCGAGAATGACGAAGTACTTAGCCGAGACAAAGAATAAACTGACATACTTCCACACGGTCAGCTGTCAGGGAATTGACCGATCCGACAATACAATAGCAGATGCCCTGGCCAGACTGGCGACAACCGATGCCAACTCCTTCAACGGTTCGGTATATCTAGAGACATTGGAGCAGCCTAGTGTCTCAAAAGAGGAGACATTATGTGTTGATCGGCTAGACTGTTGGCTTACGCCCTACATCTATTATCTGGCTGACGGAACCTTACCATCAGACCGCATCCTAGCAAGAAAGATCAAGCATCGAAGTTCGAATTTTGTACTGATTGATGGAGATTTGTATCGAAGGGCCTTCAGCTCTCCCTTACTTAAATGTTTAACACCGTCAGAGGCAATCTACGCACTTCGGGAGGTACATGAAGGGATCTGTGGAGATCACATGGGCGCCAAGTCACTGGCGAATAAAATTCTAAGACAGGGGTATTACTGGCCAACCATTTACACAGAGGCCAAGGAACTCGTCAAAAAATGTCTCAAGTGTCAACTGAACAGCAACATCCCGCATCAACCCCCCGAAGAATTCTACTCGGTCTTATCCCTGATCCCCTTCGCAGTATGGGGAATCGACATCCTAGGACCTCTGCCGAAGGCCAAAGGGCAAGTCAGCTTTATAATAGTGGCTATCGATTACATGACAAAGTGGGTCGAAGCCAAACCACTGCAGAAGATTACCGAACAGGAATGTCTTAAATTTGTGAAAGAAGGAATAGTTTATCGGTTCGGCATCCCGATGGCTGTAGTATCGGATAACGGTAGACAGTTCGTGGGGTCAAAATTTGAAAGCTTCCTGAAAGAATTGGGAATTCAACACCGGAAGACCTCGGTTGCCCACCCTCAGTCAAACGGTCAAGTGGAAGTGACAAATCGAACCCTACTCAACGGCATAAAAAGAAGATTGGATGAACTGAAGGGTCGGTGGCCCGAGGAACTGCTTAGCGTTTTGTGGGCATACCGGACGACCCCAAGGACAACAACTGGAGACTCCCCCTTCCGTCTGGCCTATGGGACCGATGCACTCATACCGGTAGAGATTGGGTCACCCACCCTTCGGGTCAGCCAGTTCAAAGAACTATACAACGATGAAGGTTTGAAAATGAATCTGGATCTGCTAGATGAAGCTCGTGACGCCGCGGTGTTGAGGTTGGCCATTTATCAGCAGAAGACAGCCCGACATTACAACCAGAAGGTGAAGTTGAGGAGGTTTGAGATAGGAGATTTGGTGCTTCGGGAGGCAGAGGCGTCAACCCCCCAGAACACAGGAAAGTTAATGCCTAACTGGGAGGGGCCTTATGAGATATTAGAAGTGCCGAAGCCAGGGACTTACCGGCTTCGAGCAATGGATGGGTCGGAAGTAAAGAATACATGGCATGCTGGAAGACTTAGGAGACATTACCAGTAAATACATGCCTGTTCTTTCCCGATAACGGTGTAATTTATGCGATTTATCAATGAAATGAAAACTTCTCTCAAGAGAAACGTTTGTACTTCGTTTTAATCTTGCACCGCTTTACCGATCAGATAAACTTCGAGCGTGAAACGATCAGACGGTCCTAAAAAACTTAACTGATCGATAAACGCCACAAGTGTAACTGATCGACAAAGATAGATACACGTTCGATTAGACAAGCTTCGAGCGTAAAACAACCAGACAGTCCGAAAGAACTTAACTGGCTGATAAAACGCCACAAGTATAACTGATCGATAAAAGTTACATATCCGAGACAGTACACTTTAGACATAAATGGACCAGACGGTCAGAAATGACCTAACTGGGCGATAAAAATAAAGTTAAACTGATCGAGATAACTACTTAAAAATCTTGTCTTCATTCATATTATAAAGGTTTTACAGTTCCCGATCAGATAGGTTTCGGGTACATACACCGTCGGCCTCTCTGGTCAGGTTGAATTACAAAACTTAGAAAAAAAGAAATTACAAATATGAACAAATTCAAGAAAAAATTAAGGGGAACCAGCATCGGCTTCGGCCTCGGACTCCTCGTCGGAAGAATCAAGGATCGAGGCGTCCAAACCAGCATCAACAAGCTTCGCTCGGGCCTTCTCCCGATAAGCTTCGACACCCTCGGCAAACTGGGTCATAATCTTATCGGTCAGGGCAGGCGATTCCTCATATTCTCTGATGGCAGCCTGTTTGATGATGGCCTGTTCGGCCATCAAAGTGTTGTTCGCGTGGATCAAGTTACTCAGCTGAGCATGAACCCCCGCGAACTTCCCTTCGATGACCTGAAGGTTTCCCACCAAGGTCCTATTCTCTTCGACCAGAAGTTCCTTATCCTGCACCAGCTTTTTGGCATGATCGTTGAGACCGACGAACTCATGTTGAAGTAGGGAATTTTGTTCTTCGAGTTCGCCAATCCGGCGATTAGCCTGGGATACTTTATTACGGGTATCCGCATGGAGATCCCGCTCCCTCTTCAGCTCCGAATCCCGACCCGATAATTCAGCCTGGAGAAGCTCCACGTCGGTTCTTAGCTGGACCTCTCTCTTGGTAGATCGGGCAAGGGGAGCGATAGCTCGAGCAAGGATGGCGTTGGCCTAAATACATAGGCGAATTGGTCAGACAGCAAAAAAAAAATGAATGAAGACATATATACAAATGAGGATAAATACCTGAGTCTGGGCTCGGAGATAGGTAACCAGAAAATCCTCTGACGAAAAGTTCTTGAACCGTTCATCATCACCGGAAAGCCTGAATTGATCAAGCAAATGGAAAGGGAATTTGTCAGCTGGGCTCTTCGGCCAGCAGGTGGTTGGGGATCTTCCGGAAGAGCTAGCCTTGGACTTCGGGGAAGAAGCATTGATCGGGGCAACGACCTCCTCGGCATGGGAGGGCCCCTCGACCAACCGCGGCTTCTTCGAAGCGGGTTCCAGAAGCTGATCTTCAGTACCCTCCGAATCTTCGGCCACCGTCACTATGATCGGAGGTGGAGGAGTTGATTTCAGAGCAGGCTTCGGCGGGGGCGCAACGATGGCCTTGGGGGGAGCTCGAACAGAAGGTCTTTTCTTCGACTTCTTTAGTAAAGCCATCTTGTCGGCCCCCTTCATCTGCAACACACTTTTCGTGGAAGCATCAGCCTTGGAAGGTTCGGGAAGAGGGCCGGTTGACGAACCGACAGACATTTCGGCAATTAGAACAGCCTCGTCTGAAGGAGAGTCATCAGCGGCTGGGAGATGGATTGGCTCGACAAGGATCGGCAGTGGGGACAGGGCCTCTTCAGTATTGTTTGGCTTGAAGATGGTCACTACAACATAAAATAAAAGGATCATTATGAAAATCGAAGCAAAAGATCGGGTGAATAAGAAAACAAGGTCGGATAGATTAACTTACAGCCGTGTTCGTAGAGCCAGGATTCGTTGGACACGATTCCTAGACCCCAATTAGTCTGCCTCAGAAGGGCGTAAAACTTCTTGAAGGCTGCCGAACGACTCTTCGGAAATTTGTTGACCTTCATGGGGACATCTTCAGGACCGGCCCAGTTGGGGAGAAGGTTAAGATCGGTTCCCCTCATGAAGAACCATTGTGAATGCCACCCCCTGTTGCTGGATGGGGTCTTCACGAAGGTGTCCCGTCCAGGAACACGGTTCAGATGCCGAAGGCCGGGCTCCTTTGACCGACCCACCGAGAACAGGACGAAGAAGAAATCCAGCCCGGGGGTGATGCCAGCCTCCTGGCAGAGGGCGATGAAGCTGATCAGCTGGATATAGGAGTTGGGAGCCAGCTGGGAGAACCCGATCCCTACCAGGCAGAGGAAAGAAGAGATGAATTCGTGGAGGGGGAACCGAACCCCGTACCTTAGGGCATACAGATGGACGGCTACCCATTCGCCCTCGGGTCGGTGGTACATCCTCTCGCTGGCCTCGGGAACCCGAAGCTTGTATTCTTTGGGGATGTTGAATAAAGTTTGGATGTCCGACAGTTGAGAGTGGGTGATGGAAGAT
The DNA here is from genome assembly GCA_016801055.1 of Panax notoginseng. NCBI lineage: Eukaryota > Viridiplantae > Streptophyta > Magnoliopsida > Apiales > Araliaceae > Panax > Panax notoginseng. The sequence continues at coordinate 142,610,622 of CM029023.1, forward strand.
TTGGTGTTGATGACAGCGTAGTCGGTTTCCGAAGCGTAGAGTTGGCGAATTCTGGTTTCGGCGTTCTCCACGGAGAGTTCGACCGGAGTAGCCTCCAGCTCGATTTGGAGAAGGTCACCGGAGTTAAGAGTGGGAGTGCCGGCTGCTATGGTTGGTGTGGGACGAGGATCGCTGGAATCAGCCATTTATGGTGGTTTGAAGGGAATAGAGGTACAAGACAAGAGCTTAGTGGAGAAATGGCACGGACTGAAGAAATCTGGAAAAATGAGTGTCTCGCCGGAAATCGCTCTTGCCGGAAAAGTTCGACAGAGATTCAAAATATTAAAGGTTCGAAAAAGTGACGCTGCTGAATGTTGGGGGGCTTATATAGCCCGTCTGGCACGGCTTCCAAAGGCGGCTATTTATGGCAGGTGGGCCCAGTTATGAGAAAACGTGTACTAGCTCGCGGACCGAGGAGAAACCGTTTGGGTTCTCGAGACAACTCATCATTATAGCGTGACTATCAGAATTCATGTCCTTTCAAGTCTCGTGTCATAAATATCTTATAACAAGAGACTGGGGGACAATGTTCGGGAGTGTTTTCCCGACCCTCTTTTGGGCTGAAGGCTTAAGTCGGGTCATTGGAGGTCGGGCTCGTATGTTCAGAGATGTAAGATCGGGGTCGGTTACCCGATCCCAATAGGCTGGGGCCCGTGGTCATCGTAAGGTTTGAGTTCGGGCCTATTGGGTTTGGCTATTGGTTTGGGCCTGAGCGTATGAGCAGTTCACATGCAGAGTTGGTGCGACAAGGAGTTTACGTGATTAAGGGTGTCAACCCTAATCCTACGTCAACAAGGTAACTCTGGATGTAGTGGTGGAAAGGGATTCCACTTGCACTTCTCAAGGAGATTGTGTTGGACCCAAATATGGTAGCTAACATATTTAGGAGTCCTACTCTAATCCAAAGAAGAGGATACCAAGGTGATGGGAGCTCTATAAATACAAGGCCAAGGTTACAATTAACAGGTAATATCTACTTTGAGCACTAAACATATAAACCTCCATTGTTAAACCTTGTGAACAGTCTGTGCTTATTCTCACACCGGAGCTATCCCCCGGCGGTACGGCCGTCAAGCTTCTGTGTGATCTGTTATTGTGCAGGATTCAGCGCGTAGATTTTGTGATTGGACGCGCAGACGAAACTTGGCGTTAACAAGTCGTATAAATTACTGTTATCTCTGTATTCAAAAATATATTTATCCACAAAAAGTTGTTTAAAGGTACACAAAAAATATGTAAAAAGATTAATTTATCCCTCAAAATTTTGAGTATATTTAAATGGAGTCTATTAAGTTTAGAAAAGATAAAGATTCATTAGTATAATAAGATGGGGTCCACTAAAAAGATTTATCTTTTCTGTAATTTAATTTTCTTAATTTGTGTGAAATATGTATTTTGAACATTTTCTTGAGGACGAAAGGTGTTTTGTATTATTGATTTTTTTAACTTGGTGAATGCTTTTTTAAAATTATTTTTGCAATAACATGATCGAAATTTTAATTTTTTGCCACTTACGTTTAATTGGAACTTTTATAATTTTTTATTTTTTAAAAAACTTGTCATTATTTTAATTTTTACAATGAAGTGATACATTCAGTTAACGATTTTTTATTTCTTTTTTAAACCTAACTTCTGCAAAGAAATAAACTCGAATATGTGATCTTACAAATAAAAAAAGAACCTTATCACTAGGCAATATGACATTTGATCTGAATTTTAACCTATGATATTTGATAAATGTGGAAATTGTAATGAATTTATAACAAATTAAATATTAATGTGAATTTATTTAATTTAATTGAAAATTATAAAACAATTGTTTTTATATAATATCTCACACAAACCGGATTGTTTTTATATAATATCTCACACAATTACATGCAGAGTTTCTTACCTTCTTTTTTGCCTAATTGATATAATAAACTACTTAAAAATTATTATTAAATATAAAATAATTATTTTGAAAATAAAAATAAATTTCCTTACTCGATTAAGGTTGTAAATGAACTAAATAGTTCGAGCTCAATTTGTACCCACTCAACTAAAAGTTCGATTCGAGTCAGACTCGAATCGAAATATAAATGATTCAAATATGAGTAAATTTTAAAATTAGATAAATTACTTGAACATCTTCGAAGTGTAATTTTTTATTGATACTCAGATTATATTCGCTCAAAAAATTTAAACTGTTCGAGAATGAGTCTCGATTAAACTTTATTTTATACTTGATTTGGATTCAGTCATTTATACTCGTTTTTTGAGGAGAATGATTAGTATGAAATTAATTTTAATCAATTGATCAATAAAGTGTAAATACGCAGATCGAAAAATAATCTCTCGTGTCAGTATTATATGCAGCAGTCAATTGATCAATTTATAATAAAATTAACTTTACGGTAAACGGATTAATTTTTGAGATCGTGAGGTGTTACCTAATGTCCTCAAAGTAGTAGTTGTTTATGGAATCCAAAGTCACCGCGGTTTGCCTAACAAGTCAAAAACTACTAAATTCCGGTCACAGCCAGATCCAGCTGTGACTCGACTCGACTCGACGAGACGCAGTTCTTTTTCCACCGAAACTCCCTTCACTTTTCTGAGTTTTCCCTTTCCCTCCTGTCCAGAAAACAAAATTTTCCTTCCCTTTCCTTTCTTTTCTCTCGCCCTCTCTTCTTCCTTTCCTTCCATATATGCTCTTCTTTCAACACTTTTCCAAGATCCTCCACCAACAATGGCGTCTCCAAAACCCCTTTTCCTCCATTTATCTCTCATCCTCCTCCTTTCTCTCTCCGCCGCCGACGACGGCGCAGTGATGGCAAAACTCGCCTCCTCCTTCACCCCCGCCCCATCCGACTGGACCGGCAATTCCTACTGCGACTGGTCCGGCATCAACTGCGACAACTCGAACCAAGTAACCTCCATTAATCTCGCTTCCAAATCTCTATCCGGCACGCTCCCGGCGGAGCTGTCACAGCTCTCTCAGCTCAAAACCCTCGCCCTTCAAAGAAATTCACTCGCTGGATCCTTACCTTCTCTTGCCAATCTCTCTTCTCTTCAAGAAATTTTTCTAGATGCCAACGCTTTCACTTTAATCCCCAAAGATTTCCTTCTGGGTCTCAATAATTTGCAAACTCTGAGCATTAGCGATAACCCAAAACTTTCCCCATGGCAAATTCCTCCATTTTTGACAGAAAGTAGTAGTTTGGGCACATTCACAGCTAGTAATTCAAGCATTGTTGGGTCAATCCCGAATTTCTTCGATTCATTCCCAAACTTGCAGAATCTGCGGCTTTCTTACAATACTCTCACTGGGATTTTACCTAAATCATTAGGGGGCTCGGAAATTCAGAATCTTTGGCTGAACAATCAGTTAGGAAATGGGTTATCTGGTTCGATTGATGTGTTATCTTCCATGTCTCAGCTTTCTCAAGTTTGGCTTCACGGCAATGCTTTCACCGGTCCGGTCCCGGACCTGTCCAAATGTATAAATCTGTTCGATTTGCAGCTGAGGGATAATCAATTTACTGGGGTAATTCCTCCTTCTTTGATGGAGCTTCCTGAATTGATTAATATTTCTTTGCAGAACAATAAATTCCAGGGTCCGGTTCCGGTGTTTAAAAATGGTGTGAAAAGCACACTTGGGACTACCAATAGTTTCTGTAGAGATAATCCCGGGCCTTGTGATCCTCAGGTGAATGTGCTTCTTGCTGTTGCTGGGGCTATTGGTTATCCGATGACACTGGCGGAGTCTTGGGAAGGGAACGATGCTTGTGCCAAATGGACATTTGTCACTTGTGATTCGCAGGGGAAGAGTGTGACAGTTGTGAATTTTGCCAAGCAGCAATTTTTGGGTACGATTTCACCGGCTTTTGCGAATCTGACTTCGTTACGGAGTTTGTTGTTGAATGGTAATGATCTTACAGGATCTATTCCGGAGAGCTTGACAACATTGCCTGACCTCCAAGTTCTTGATGTGTCCAATAATAATTTGAGTGGGCCTATACCAGTTTTTCCACCTACTGTGAAGTTTACCACAACGGGCAATTCCTTACTTGGGAAGAATATAAGTGGTGGTGGTGGTGGAAATGGTAATACACCTGGGTCTGGACCAAATCCAAACACACCTTCTAGAAGTCCACCTGAGGAATCAAAGGGAGGTTCAGGTTCATCAGGTATGATTGCTGGTGTTATTATTGCTGTTTTGGTTTTTGTTGGGGTTGTATTGTTTGTGTCTTACAAGTGTTATGTCAAGAAACGTCATCAAAGATTTGGGAGGGTACAGAGCCCCGAAAAGGGGAAGGAAATGGTTAATGGTAACATAATGAGTGGTTTGAATGGTTATGGTGGAGTCCCAAGTGAATTGCAGAGCCAGAGTAGTGGTGATCATAGTGAGATGCCTGTGTTTGAAGGTGGGAATGTTGTGATTTCTGTTCAAGTGCTTCGACAAGTGACAGATAATTTCAGTGAACATAATATACTGGGTAGAGGTGGGTTTGGTGTTGTTTACAAGGGGGAATTGCACGATGGGACAAAGATTGCTGTGAAGAGGATGGAATCTGGTGTAATGGGTACAAAAGGACTGAATGAATTCCAAGCGGAAATTGCTGTCCTTACAAAAGTTAGGCATAGGCACCTTGTTGCTCTTCTCGGATACTGTATTAATGGCAATGAGAGACTTTTGGTATATGAGTACATGCCACAGGGAACTTTAAGCCAGCATTTGTTCGAGTGGCAGGAACATGGATATCCTCCGCTTTCATGGAAGCAAAGAGTGACAATGGCATTGGATGTGGCAAGGGGGGTTGAGTACCTGCATAGCTTGGCACAACAAAGCTTCATTCATAGAGATTTAAAGCCTTCTAACATTCTTCTTGGGGATGACATGAGGGCTAAGGTTGCTGATTTTGGTTTGGTAAAAAATGCGCCTGATGGAAAGTATTCCGTTGAAACGCGGTTGGCAGGAACTTTTGGGTATCTTGCACCCGAATATGCTGGTAAGTTACCTTTATGCTTCTTATTTTGCTACATTACTAAAATCATTTCTATTTTGGTACTATTGACCGTCCAACCATACACTTAACCTAGACAATGTGATACTCTAGAACGTTGGAGTGTGGACATATGTTGTCAACAAGTTTTAAGTACTGTTCTAATCTCTGTTTTTAATTTTTACCTGTAGAATAAATACTACATGAATTTGTTGTCATTACTCAAGTATTCCTGAAAGATATTTCCCAAATGCCTGACAATATCTTTAGAGAACCTTGTAAAGCATAGAAGCATTCCCTCTCATTCAAATAGGGGACTTGCGTTATCAGTTAAATCATAATGTTCAAGTAGAAACTGGTGTGTGAAAAAGAAATTAGATTAATGTAAAACCTGTCTATATTTACTTTATCTCGACTTTATAAGTTATCTATCTCTTCATATGGATAACTATTATTTCATCCAGTATTAAATTGTTTCCTCGTGCACTATCTTCTTTTACTTCCTGTTGTGAGTTGTTTATGAATGTCTTTGCATGATGTTTTTAAGTCTATTTGAACTTGAAGAATTTTGTTTTCAAGTTTACTTGCGAATCACCTGAATGATACAATTGTCTCATACAATTTTATAGTATGTAGCTTGGTTGGTGTGATCAAATCAATTTATCAGCAAAATTCTTCAGGGCCTTGCCTGCATGAATGTAAATTAAATCTGGATTAATTTTTTTTCCCCCAACAGCAACCGGCAGAGTGACTACAAAAGTGGATGTTTATGCTTTTGGAGTAGTTTTGATGGAGATAATCACTGGTAGAAAAGCTCTAGATGAGACTTTGCCGGATGAGAGGTCTCACTTGGTCACATGGTTCCGCAGGGTCCTGATCAATAAGGATAACATTCGAAAGGCTATCGATCAAACTCTTGACCCTGATGAAGAAACATTCGACAGTATTTGCAGGATTATTGAGCTCGCAGGTCATTGCACAGCTCGCGAGCCATTTCAGAGACCAGATATGGGCCATGCAGTTAATGTCTTGGGACCTCTGGTAGAGCACTGGAAACCTTCTCGTCCTGAGGAAGAAGAAAGCTATGGCATTGATCTCCACCTGAGCCTTCCTCAAGCTCTTCAAAGATGGCAATCTGATGAAGGTACTTCCACCATGAATGATATATCCTTTGGCCAAAGTCACTCGAGCATTCCATCGAAACCTTCAGGATTTGCAGACACGTTTGATTCAATGGATTGCCGATAGCAGAAAAGGAACGAAAAATTATTTACTTTGAAAAGTGTGATTCCCGGAGGGATAAAGATGCAGAAAAGGCAGGTTCCTCACTTTCCAGAATCATTATGGTTTGACATTAAATTTATTTATTTATTCCTTTACACATGGATCTTTTTAGTATGCAATTCTCGTAATCCCTCACCGTGACAACCAGAACCAGTACCTGTTTCTTGTATTTGGTTAGATTAAAGTTGACTGGTTACTTGCAAGGTTGAGGTGGGATAACATAGGGTTCTTTATATGGTGGAGGGTTCACATCATGTAGAGGAGAAAGAGAAAAGGATAAAATGAAATTTGTATCAAATTCTTTTACTCTGTCATTAAAGGCACATTTATTACTTTTCTTAAGGGTGGTGTACTTTCTTTTTTGATAACTTGGATATATAAAATATTATATATATATATAAACTGAGATCTGTGGGTTAGGTGGTGAAATAGAATGCTGCAAAATCTAGATGACATTGGGAGCAAAGAAATAAATATTTGGGAAAGGTGCAAATTATGCAACAAATTGTTGTGCTATTCTTATTATTTGTTGCTTCTGGTTAGTCTGGTTAAATTTTATTGCAGAACTTCAATTTAGTGCTACTAACTGACATAATACGTCGGTCCGTTGTGTAAAGAATGTCACTTTTGAAGGTCATTATTGTTTTAAATTGATTGTATTTTGTCAATTCTTCACAATACAGGTTGTGTATTGGGAAATTGAAAAATTGTACTAAACCTATAATTATATAATTGAAAAACCCTTCAGTCTATTTCTGTGATAATCCACCTATGAGAACAGGTAAAACTGAAAAGGTTTTTATCTTCTTTTATTTCTGGTTGCCCTGAAGAAAGGCTTATAGCAAACTTATGGGATACTGACTTATTTACAGGTTGTATAATAACACATCTGATTTGTGTATGTGTGAATATATTTTCTATATTAGATTGGATACAAACAAGATGGCAAAGAGTGAGATAGGAGATCTATTTCTTTATATAAATAAGTGTGCTTCTTTTATTATATGTCCATTGTTGTGTATTTATATTAAGTTTGGTGGGGTTGAAATTGAAAGCAATCTCACATGGATGGAGATGGAGCATGTTGGTGGGGTTTTGTGTGTGGGTGGGAGGTGGGGGGTGGGGGGGGGGGGGTTGGTGCTTGATAAAGGGCTTGTTTTGAAGACTTTTGTAATGCTGCACATGTTGTAGGGACTTTTTTTTGCCCTCTCTTTTGAGTAGTAGTTGGTGTTTGATTATTTATTTATTTGTTATATTATACTGCCTCCGTCACTTAATATAAATCGTTTTAGAGAAAGATTTTTATCCTTTAATATAAGTTGTCTGAGAATTTGTAAGCATTAATTGTTTAGTTACCAATATTACCCTAAGTATTAAATATAACTTCAGTTTTTTTACTATTTTTTATTCAATAAATAATATATTTTTTTTTCAATACAAGAACAATATAAATAATTAATATTATATTTAATATATTATATATACATAAGAGTGAAATTTATTTCTTTTTATTTGTTTTTTTTGTAGATTTTAAAAGACTATTAATAACTTAGTTTCTCATATTATTTTTACCTTAAACACTAATTTATTTCTCTTTCTAATAAATTTTAAAAGGGTAATATTAAAATTCTATATCCAATTTAATTAATCAAATAGAGCATTAATTATATTTTTAATCTTTTATGTTTTACCTAACACGATCAATTAAAAAGTAATTGAGAGAGTACTTCACTAATTCAATATTCTACAAAAACAGTAATTTCTTTTGTTGCCACAAGTGTTATCATGTATTTACTCGGTATGTGTCATTAATTATGTAGTGATTGTAATTTGTTAATTGGAAAATGATATATTTTGACATTTTATATATTCATTTTTTTGTTATTGTTAGTTACATGAAATTATAGTTAATATTTTTATTGTATATTTAATATAATAAAATGACATAATTTTCTTAATTTTATCATTACTTCTTAACCATCATTTTCAATATCACATCACCACACTTGAATTCCTAACAAATACTAAGACTATAAGGAGCGAGAATATTACGAATGTTTAAGTCGACAATTTGATTTCCCGTAGAGATGTGTAATAAATAAGATATTCCGATAAATTCTATCAATCTCATACAATAATAAATGGGAATAATGGTCATACATAGACACAGCTCTGTATGTTATATTTCGCACAATCTGCTAAAATTATGCCATTTTGGCACATATATTTTTTATTTTTGATTTGGGAGAAGAGAATCTGTTTTGTTTTAAAAATAAATCTGTTAAAATAACGTAATTTTAATAAATTGTATCCAAATAAAACATACACAAATGTGTATAATCATATTACCCCTAATAAATTTTTAAAAATACAAGTCGAGATATATTTATCACAGAAATATTATTGAGTAAAAACCTTTTTCCTTTCACTTTGTTTGTCAAATGAAAACATCAAACCACCGTTTAAGTAAAGCTTAGTGAGACGTGTGGACCCGCATCCACATCGTTTAAATCACGCACGGCACGATTAACTCGTCATGATTGGCATTCATTTATAGATGGAACGTATTTAGTTATCATAAATTTAATTTTATGATATATTTAATTAATATAATATTGACACGCACAGACAAATTGTCTTACGTCTGTGTATCAATAATATATTAATCAATTGATTAAAATTAAATTCACGCTAACCACTGTCAGATAGAACACATTTCTTTGGTTTTTAATGAATAAATAAAAAGAGAAAAAAATTTATTATATTTGTTGTTTCAAAATAAGAGTCTCATTTGAACTCTTTTCATTTCTGTTTATTGTATATATATAAAAAAATAACAAGTAATGCCATTGGACATCATATTTTCGATGATTTTCTTAATATACAATTTCGAAAATAAATATTGCTGCTATGATAAAATTATTAGAATAGTTATGTTTAAGTATAAATGACAAACATATGAGTAAAAATTTCAAAGTAAAATGGAATTCTCGATTTAAGACAAAATTAAAAGAAAATTCCCTTTGTTCTGCGAGAAATTCATTAGTCAATTTTTCTATATAAAATGACATAATATTCTTAAAGTTGTTACATAATTTTAATTATTTTTATCACACTATTAAATTAAGAATTTCTATATATACTCCCTCAATTCTTAAATAAGTGTCGTTTAAAGTTTTTGCACAAGGATTAAGAAAGTCATTTAATACTATCATTTAATAATTAAAATCCGTGTGAAATTTTATCACTACCCCTTTATGGGAAGTTGAAAACTATTAATACTAAGGGTGAGAATTTCTTGGGATAATGAGAGAAGGTAAGAGTAATATAGAAAAATAAATAATTTATTCTCTTAGAAAGTTGTAAACCACATATAATTTAAAATAAATTTTTTATTCTAAAACGTTATTTATTTAAAAATAGAGGGAGTATATTCTTAACAACAGACTAAGCGGAATGGAGTAGGGATCAATAAGAGTGGAACAAACATGTCATAGGAAGTGGCGCCAATTAGGGAGCGTCTTGGGGTATATAAATAGATGTCAGTGTCCCAGAAGAAAAATTGCGCGCACTAAATTCCTTCGATGCTAGAGCTGTGATTGATTTTATTTATTTTTAATTTTTGTCGCTATTATTTATTATATTTGTTTTTAAAAGATTGTTATTTAAAATTTTTATACATAAATTAAGAAGGTCATTTAATACTATTACCTCTATTTTTAAGATATTGTCATTTAAAATTTTTGCACATGAATTAAAAAAATTATTTAATACTATCATTTAACATTTAAAATTTGTTTGAAATTTCATCACTGTCCTTTTATAAGAAGTTGAAAATTATTAATACAAGAGAGAGAATTTATTGGGACAATAGAAGAAGATAGGGGTGATATAAAAAAATAAATAATTTATTCTCCTAGAAAGTTGTACACGACAAATAAATTAGAACAAATTTTTTCTTCTAAAACGATAATCTTTTAGGAACGAAGGAAGTATCATTTAACAATTAAAATTTATTTAAAATTACATCACTACCCCTTTATGAAAAATTGAAAATTATTAATGCAAGGGAGAGAATTTCTTGGGACAATAAGAGAAGATATGACTGATATATAAAAGTAAATAATTTATTCTCCTAGAAAGTTATAAACGACAAATAAATTAGAACAATTTTTTTTCTTCTAAAACGACAACCTTTTAAGAACGAAGGAAGTATATGTGTAGCTAAATGTATTGAAAAAAAATTAGGTAAGAAATATTTTAATTCAATTTTTTTGGATTATAGGGAAGATGCTTGTATATGAAGGATGGTAGACCTGATAAAAAATAGGTTTGAGTTGATTTTGGGTTACATAAAATAAGTTTAGGTTGGTTTTGGAACCAAAATTATATTACCTATATTTATTATGGGTTATATGGTTTCGATTTAAATAGTTATGGTTGAATCCAGGTCAACCTATTTTTTTAAATTATAATTTCTTTAAAATCTTAATTTCTGTTATACTAAAAGAGTCTTATTTTAAATTTTTAGACTCAAGTTTGAAATTAAAAAATTTAATTGATGTGACTAATTTGAGTATTAAAAATATTAATTTTATAAATTTACGTTAATAATTATTATGTTAATTATAATTAAAAAAATTATTGAGAATTTTATTACAATAATCAGTAAATATTATTTTTTTGAAGTGTATATATAATCAGTAAATATTATTTTATTTTTTTGGGTGGAGGGTGGAGGGTGAGGGTGAGGGTGAGGGTGAGAGTGAGTGAGATGAGGGCGTGGAGCGTGGGGGTGTATACATAATCAATAAATAATATTTTTTTGGGAGATGTGTGCCGGTGGGTGTGGAAGGGGTGGGGGGCAGGTGTGGGGGCGGGGGGCGGGGGGTGGGGGGTGTGGGGGCGAGGGCAGGAGAGGGTGCGCATAGTGGGGGTGTATACATAATCAATAAATATTATTTTTTTTGGGGTGAGAGGTGGGGGTGGAAGTGTATACATAATTAATAAATATTAGTAAAAGTGTTAACTTTATTATGGATTAATTCCATAATTAGTGAAATAATTTTGATATATAATTACAAATGTATAAATTACAAAAGTATGTAACATGTATATAATGTAATATGTAATATGTATATGTTGTGGCTGTGACAACCCCAAAATAGGTCCATTTCATCTAACTTATTCTGAGTCGCTAAATACATGGTACAGAAAATAACTACAACTTTATTACAACAATTGTCGTGCAAAATACAACAACACATGCTGTGAGTTTTGATACAAATATATACCAACTGTGACTCTCATCCCAACTTTAGATAGCACGTCACAATGACACCTTACATAAAGGTATAGTCAAAAATTTATTTTAGAAAGTGCTCAAGAAAACCTTCATACATGGGAGGCCATGCATCTAGGTTATGATAGATATCATATGTCCACAGAATTATCCTTGGTTGACCCAATAGACCCCAAAGAAAAACGAGAAGATTACTATCATATTCTTTTCAATGGTAAGTCTTCTTTTGACATATCATTATCTCCACTGTCTCTAATTGAGAATTATACTTCAAACAAATACCAAGAATATATAGGTAGTACTCGTAGATATACTCAGCAAGTGGATGTGCACAACCGTGTCTTATGATGACACGAGGTTGTATGCCATTAGACATCTTGTATGATAGTGACAAAACACTCTTCCAACGTTGGGTTCGCCTCACCCTATTTGATTCACGAAATATAACTACTAAATAATGACCACCGTTCTATTCCCCTGTTACCCCTGCTCAACCCAGCTACACTATTATTACCTGAAAGGAATTGTGAAACAGAAGGGTGAGCACAACTAGCCCAGTAAAGAATATCATGAGTAAAGGTAAATAAATTATCAATAGCCTTCAACAGTAATAAATCAGAGATTTAGAACATATGGTAGATGATAAAATTTTTTAACAATAGTTGCAGCGGAACGAGCAATCCATTAGAAGAGTCAAATAGACCATAAAGTTTATTATCTTCTCCATGTTAAAAACCCACCAACAATGTTTTATCCCTGTAACATCAATCAACAGTTCTGGTCTACAATCATATAAATAACTCATAATCATAATTATGATTTTAAATTCCTCTTCGCATCCAGGACGAAGATAATTTTTATCACATGTCTTTACCTGAAACATAAAAGATCATGGTTATACCAAATCACAGTTCTTATTTATAATCATACTAACAATTTCATCTTTGTACTACGACCAATGATATTCATCAACAAACCATCTTTGCACTACAGGCCAAAGATATTGAACAACAAGTCATCTTTGTACTACGGGCCAAAGATATTCATCAACAATTCATCTTCGCACTACAGGCCAAAGATATTCCTCAACAGTTCATACTTACACTACAGGCCAAATATATTCACCAACAGTTCATATTTGCACTACAGGCCAAATATATTCATCAACAGTTCATATTTGCACTACAGGCCAAATATATTAATATCCCAAAGAAATATATAATTATTTCAGAATTTATATAAACAATAATAATAACCATGTTGATAATTTCACCCTTGCACTTAAGCTAAAGATATTCAATTATAAATTCAATGGTCATGATTATATCAGTCAACAATTCAACTTTGTACTACTGGCCAAAGAGAACTCATAGTCATGATCATACCAAAAATTTACCCATCTTTACACTCAAGTCAAATAGAAATATCATCATTAGGGTTATAAAAATATTATATATAATAGTAAAATCAAAATAATCAAAACATCTAGATTTAATCTCAAGAGTAATATTCATAAATCAACTATAATTTGGTTAGAAAAATAAACTAATTTTGTCATGAATAGTAACTCGTAAATAGTAACCCATGAATAGTAACTTCGTGAATAGTAACTCATGAATAGTAACTCGTGAATAGTAACTCATGAATAGTAAATTCGACACAAAAAGGTAGAAATTCCACAATAAAATTCATACCAATATTTCGGTATAATGATATTGAAATAACATTTCTTAAACTTATAAAAATTTATTTTAATTATTTACACTTTACTAAATAATGCATTTAATCATCCTAAAATTCCAAACTCATAAGATCTAATCGTCAATAACCAAAACCCTCATAAAAAATCTGCATATACCTCATATAGGATTCTCAAGCCATAAAATCATATTTTCTAATTTTCTTACTTCACATAACATATTTAATTCATTTACTCATAACTAGTCTATTTTCATAAAAAATACCAAATCAGTATAAATAAATTTTATTTTATGAGATTTAGTAGAATATAGTCCTATATTGAACATATATTTTTCTCAGAATTTTTTAAAATTATTTACTATTTTTCATATGGCCAAAACAGCCGAATATTTAGATATTTATCAAAAAATTGTACTTTTATCCAAAAATTCTAAAATTTACAGAGTATACTTCTATCATATACATGTACTCCCAATAAATATTTTACCAATTTTGGAGTTAACCACAAGGAGTTATAAGCGGTTACTTTTAAAATAGTTTTTTCTCATAAAATTCACAACTCTTAATCTATACATCCAAAAATCGTCATTTTTGGATACAATCAAGAAAACTCATCAAATTATCATTTCAAATTTTTTCAGAATTTTTGAAAGTCAGAAAAATTACGAAACTGAAAAATATAACAACCTTTAAAATCCCTTACTATCCTTTACATCAAAAGAGTAGCACTTCTGACTGGATATCGGATATGACGCTGAAGGAAACATGCACTGATGAATAGTAACTCACCAAGTATCTAAATACTCACAAAATACACTCGATAATCTAGAGAAAAAAAGAGAGAAAACTTGTGAATTCTGGTGTGATTTTTAATTCTAACTTAGCCCTCTATTTATAGGAAAATGTTAGCACGCCGAAGCAGACTTGATCTGCTACCTGATGGCTTTACCTGCTACTATTTCACCCACCAAAAATCAGTCATCTTCCCCAACAACCAAAAGTGGGGCCCACCCATTTCTAGAATTTTCTACCAAAATTATTTATAAACCTAATTTTCGAATCAGTCACCTCTTAAAATTCATAACAAATCATTCGTTCATTTTTAACGGTTCAAAATTTGTGAACATATACTCAACTTATATATGTATAACATATCCAAAAATTACAATGATCCAACGGTCAGATTAAAAATTATAACTCACACAATAAAGCTGTAAGAACACTGATTTGATCTTTTAATACCTCCAATATGATAAAATACTGATAAAATACCTCAATATTAATTCCTTCATTTATAACCACATAAATAAATCCATCATTTATATCCAAACCAAATAAATATTTCATTATCATATAGATCAATAATTAATTATTCATAAATAATATTATAGAATCACAATAATGACAACCAGACAGTTCCCAGGAAAGAGGGGGCTTTCTGATAAGGATTTCTCCTTACTGGCGCGCAATTAGGTGACCAAACCTCTTCTTGACAGAATTTTTTAGACATTGTCAATAATGCTATCTAATAATATTATTCAAATAATATTAATTATTGATCTGATAATGGAGATACTGTGCAGTGACAAATATTAAAATAACAATAATATAAAATATCAACGCAGTAATTATTGATTCAATAAAATAAAATATTGAACAGAAATTACTGTAACAATTATTGAGTAGTGTCTTCTCATGTAAGAATCAATAATTAAAAAAATACTGTGTAATACCGTGTACTACTGTGCAACTACGCGTATTACTGTATTTTAACCACCAGGTATTTCAACAGTGTTAACGGTAACAACTACGCTGTTATTTATAAAAACTCAAATTTGTCGTTTTCTTCATCCGACAGTTATTCTGTTATGGGGCCCACAAATGGCTGCGCCGGCGTACAAATATTCCCCGACAGAAAGAATATTCAACGACTAAATAAATATTCCCCGACAACAATGAATATTTTATAACCACTTGCATATTTTGAAAAAGTTTCATATATCACCCTTAACTTTAACTTTTATCAATCTAACCATTTATTGAATAGTAATTATAAGAAAAATTGAATACTTTTATTTCATAAAATTCATAAAATTCGGGATCTTACAATCTCCCCTCCTTATGAAATTTCGTCCCCGAAATTTACGTACCTGGTATTTCGAAAAGTTGAGAATACCTTGCTTTCATTCCAAATTCTATCTCCCCGGTCACCATGATTTCTCCATTGCTCATCTCCCGTGATAACTTCATTTGGTTTCCTCACTTGTTGGGAAGTCATGACAACCGCTATCCCTTGAACTTCTCGGCTTTGACTTGTCTGGGGCAGCATATGGTGTCATCACTACCGTTGAAATATACTTTTCTATAGGCCATATTTCACCCTCAACTGCTTCGTCGTACTCCTGATTCATGATCTGAATCATCAATCTTCGATCCATATCGAATTCAGGTTGACCGCTCTGTACAGGGTAATTCAAAACTCGATGTTGGGTTCTCCCAATTGCTGTCCAAAAAGAGAAACACATATCATCTATTTTAGTCTTCTTAGATCAGACATCTCTTTCCACAATATCAATGCGGCTTTTCCCCATGCATCACTCACTCTTACTCGTTCAGTTTTTTCTTCTTTCAGCTCAGATTGCAGCTTTATCATCTTATACTATGACAAAGAATGCTTCTATTCAAACATCACATATCGGGTAACACAAGCTTGAATTGTTGCATCCTTTTGCTCCACGACCGCCTGTCGTTATTCAGCCTGCTCTTCTAAGCCATGAATACGATTTTGCAATTCTACATTTTGATCATATAATACCTCTAATAAATTCTCCTCAAGTACCTCTTCTTCCTCTTCTTCCTCACTCTCAGCTGTTACCTCTGCGACCATCTCGGGTGCAACTATCAATTCTTCACTCACCACATAGATTTCTCTAATTCCTTCTTCGCCTGACATCACATTATCCTGGTTGGTGATTAGAGGTATCCCCACGGTCTCATTCATTCTATTGTTAACATTCTCAGCAGCCATTCTCAAATACTGCCATAAAATAAGGGTTAATTAAATAAATTAACATATCACATAATATCCCGATATTATGACTGACCAACAAATAAGCTTAGGTAGGACACACTAGCGAAGGATTTACTCATCTCTCGCCTCCTAGTTATATTCTCCGATCCCGCCAGAGACCATATCCCTAAGCTTTGATACCAAATGTGACAACCCCAAAATAAGTCCATTTCATCCAACCTATTCTGAGTCGCCAAATACATGGTACAGAAAATAACTACAACTTTATTACAATAATTATCGTGTAAAATACAACAACACATATGCTGTGAGTTTTGATACAAATATATACCAACTGTAACTCTCTTCCCAACCTTGGATAGCACGTCACAATTGTGACGCCCCCAAAATAGGTCCAATCCATCCAACCCATTTTGAGTCGCCAAATACATGGTACAGAAAATAACTACAACTTTATTATTACAATTGTCGTGCAAAATACGACAACACATATACTGTGAGTTTAAATACAGATATTGTCATCTAGACAGTATTCATACTCAATTAAGTCCTCATTATACTTATTGATACACTATTTTACAAAATAGTTAGGACTACAAAAACAACTGACTTGAACCATCATTCCACACCCCGACTAGTACTCGCTACATTCTCGCCTCCTGAGAAGAAAAATGGAACAACAAGGAAAAGGGTGAGCTCAACTAGCCCAGTAAAGAATATTATGACTAAGATAATATACAACAAATTATCGTTAGTTTTCAACAGGAAAAAATCTAATAGAATACAATAGACAACAAGTTTTAAATCAATAACTGCAGCGGAAACAGTAAACCATTAGAAGAGTCAAGTAGAGAATGAGTTCTACTATCTTCTAAGATTTAAAAGTCCATCATCAATATTTTATCCCTGTAACAACAATCAATAACAATCTTTAATCAAATATTCATCTTTGCACTACAGGCCAAAGATATTCATTTGTATCACCAGTCGATCATGCTCATCTCAACACCTGTTCATCTTTGCACTACGGGCCAAAGATATTCATCAGAAATCATTAATCTTTGCACTACAGGCCAAAGATATTCAGTAACATCATCATTTAGGACTGAGGATGATGAAAAATATTTTAAAGGAAACGAATCCAGTGAAACAAAAGAATAAATATTAAGGATTCGTATTTCAGCTATTCCATGTCCAAAAATACCTCATAAATAATCATAGTGGAGTAAAATTCAAGAATGATCAAAACATGGATACAATCAAAGCTAGTATCCAGAATAGATATTTTAGACGAAAAGAAGAACATTTTATTTTTCGGTGAATAGTAACTCGTGAATAGTAACTCATGAATAGTAACTCATGAATAGTAATCCCGACATGAAAAGTTCCAAATTTGGTAAAAATTTCCAACCAATATTTCGGCATAATGATATTGAAGAAATAATATCATTTACGAATAAAATAACATCCCTTACCTCAGCAAAAATAGTACTTCTAGTTGAAACACCGGATATAGGCTATGACTTGAACTTGCACCGTATAGCAATACTCAAAGTATTAGAATACTCACAAGAATACGCTCACTAATATAGAGAGAGAAATAGAGAGAAACTTGTGTTTCTGGTGTGATTTTCAATTCTAACCTAAGCACCCTATTTATAGAAAAATACTTAGAACACCAAAGCAGAAAATTTAATAAAATAATAATATATATATATAATTGTCAAGCCCACCTCTTGAATCTGAATTTCAGCAATTCACACATGCTAACCTTCTAGAAAAAGTAAGAAAAAACGTTTTTCTCAAAATAATTAACTTAAACTCCCAAAAATCAATTATTTCAGAACTTTGGAACTTCAATAATTTATAATAAATAGTCCTTTGATCAGAAAATTTGAATCTCGCGAGTTTTTATAGGAAATTCAATTCTCTACAACTTTGCAGAAGAAAGTTTTTCCAAATTCCAAACAAAAATTGACTGAAATCCACAAACGGACGATTTTACAGTCAATAATAATTTTTCGGTCAAGAATTGTGTCCACCAACACACAAAATATGTGTTAATCATTTAATGCCACAAAAATACTCTTCCTCCTCATATACTCATATATCTCACATTTATTATAAAAATATCACCATCAATATATTATTAAAATAATATATTTAAATGAATTATTTTATCAGAAAAAGATAAAATATTAATTTTCAACAATTGTCACATTAAAAATTTTCTCCATCAATATCCACATAAAATTAATATTTTCCTCATCATATAAATCAATAATTAATTATACACAAATAATATTACAGAATCACAGTACTGGCAACCAGGCCGTTCCCAGGAAAGAGGGGGCTTTCCAATAAGGATCTCTCCTTACTGGCGCGCAATTAGATGACCAAACCTCTCCTTAGACAGAACTTTCTAGACGTTGCCAATAATGTTATCTAATAATATTATTTGGATAATATGAATTATTGTTCCGATAATAGAAAATACTGTGTAGTGACAATTATTAAAACAACAGTAATATAAAATATTAACGCAGCAATTATTGAATCAATAAAATATAATATTGAACAGTAATTACTGTAACAATTATTGAGTAGTGCCTTCTTACGTAAGAATCAATAATTGGTGCAATATCGTGTGCTACTGTGCAACAACGCGTATTACTGTGCTTTAACCACCGGGTATTCCAACAGTATTAACGGTAACAACTATGCCGTTATTTATAAATAACTTATTTTTGTCGTTTTCTTCATCCAATCGCTTTCCGTTATGGGGCCCACAAAAGACTGCGCCGTCGTACGAATATTCTCCGACAGTAAGAATATTCCACGACCAAGCGAATATTCCCCAACAACAATGAATATTTTATAACCACTTGCTTATTTAAAATATTTGCGCATTTTACCCATAACTAACCACATTAATCAAATCAACCCTTACTATTTCAGAATAATAAATAGAGGAAATTAAATTTTATTTATTAATAATTTGGGGTTTTACAACCTCCCCTCCTTATGAAATTTCGTCCTCGAAATTGACATACGTACCTGGTGTTTCGAAAAGATGAGGATACCTTGCTTTCATTTCCGTTTCCAACTCCCAGGTCATTTCCTCAATAGCATGGTTTCTCCACAAAACCTTAACTTGTGGTATGACCTTCGTGCGTAGGACATGCTCCTTCCTATCTAAGATCTTGACAGGTACCTCCTCATACGTTAAGTCTTCGGCTATCTCGTCCGATTCTAACTCAATAACATGGTTCGGGTCTTTCACATATTTACGAAGCATAGATATGTGAAAAACGTTATGAACACGAGACATACTTGGAGGTAACGCAAGTCTATAGGCCACATTTCCTACTCGGTCAAGAATTTGAAATGGACCAATAAATCGTGGATTGAGCTTTCCTCTCTTCCCAAATCTTGTAACTCATTTCCATGGAGCTACACGTAATAATACATGATCCCCAATGTCAAATTCCACGTCCTTTCGATGAAGATCCACATAACTCTTTTGTCGATCCTGTGCCGTTTGTATACGTTGTCGAATCGTTTGGATCTTCTTTGTAGTCATACGTACCAACTCGGGTCCCAACAATGTTGCTTCTCCCACCTCATCACAACATACTGGAGAGCGGCACTTTCGTCCATACAATGCTTCAAATGGACCCACACCTATACTTGCCTGATAACTGTTATTGTAGGAGAATTCCACCAAATGGTAGGTACTTATCCCAACTCCCTTTGAAATCTAGGACACAAAGTCTTGATAGATCTTCAAGAGTTTGAATAGTCCTCTCTGATTGTCCGTCTGTTTGAGGATGGTAAGCTGAACTAAATCGTAAATCCGTGCCTATAGCTTTTTGCAAGCTAACCCAAAATCTTGAAGTGAATCTTGGGTCACGATCCGAAACTATGGATACTGGCATGCCATGCAATCTCACCATCTCGTTCACGTACATACTAGCAAGACGTGAAAGGGAATAAGTCTCACGTATCGGCAAGAAATGAGCGGACTTGGTTAATCTATCAACAATGACCCTTTGGCACTTGATGCTCCGCCTTTACACATTGACAAGTTAAACACCTCGAGATAAAATTTTGCAATCTCTCTCTTCATATTGTTCCACCAAAATGTATGTCGAAGATCACGATACATTTTAGTACTACCAGGATGGATTGCAAATGGTGTATTGTGTGACTCCATCATAATCTTGTACTTCAAATCAGAATCGTTAGGAATACAAAGTCTGGAGTGGACTCGAAGTATTCCTTCTTCATCGATTCTTGCTTCCGGAATAGCACCTTCTTATACTTTCTTCTTCATACGCATCAGCTCCCAGTCTGTCGCTTAAGTAACTTTAACTTTATCGATTAAAGTTGGTTCTACGCGTATACTTGACATTATCGCACTCGTTCCTGCATATGATCTTCTTCTCAATGCGTCAGCTACCGCGTTCGCTTTTTCAGGATAGTATTGGATGGTGTGATCGAAATCTTTCAACAGCTCGAGCCAACGTCGGTGTCGCATGTTGAATTCTTGGAAGCTCTTCTCGCATTCCTCGGTCCATTCGAAGTTTGTATCTTTTCGAGTCAGCTGAGTTAATGGAGTAGCGATTCGAGAAAATCCTTTTACGAATCTCCGATAATAACTAGAAAGCTACGTATTTCGATTACTGACTTAAGTTGCTCTCAACTGTGACTCATATCCCAATCTTGGATAGCACGTCACAATGACACCTATCAGTTTACTACCACACGAATATGGTATCCCTTACGGAGAGTCTGGCTTCAGTGCATTCCACAAAGGAAGTCACCAGATAGAGGCTCGGGTACAAACTTCTACAGTTAGGTTTTTAACTCCTGAAGTTCAATAGGAGCCATTCGATATGAGATTTTAGAAGTGAGTTTTGTACTAGATTCAAAGTGATACAAAATTTAATATCACGCGTAGGCCAAGAAATTCTTCAGGAAATACGTCAGGGATTTACTAACAATAGAAATATCATTCAAATCTGACGTATTTTTGTTCAAGTCCATGACATGGCTAAGAAAACTTGACATCCGTTTTTCAATAAACGAATGACTTTACGGCTTGATATGAAAGAGTTTGACTTCAATGATTTGGTTGCTTGAATTCGAATAACAGGTTGCTTAGGAATATAAAAACTAACAACCTTATGAAAGCAATCAATTTTGGCATGATGAGTAGTTAACCAATTAATCCCTAAAATCACGTCAAATGCAAGTATCTTTAAAGAAATAAGGTCAACAGGTAATGTGATGGTGCCAACTTGGATCAAACAAGATTTATAAACAGTGGATGTAACGAAAGTTTCTCCTAACGGAGTTTCAACAGATAAGTCAAAGTCTAATTTTCTCTGGAGTCAATTTTAAACGTTGAGTATAAGCAGGAGAAATAAATGAATGGGTAGAACCGGTATCTAATAAGGTATAGACTTTGCAAAAATTTATAATTAATTAACCCGTGCTAACTTCGTTCGGGTTCTTCGCATTCTGACCAGTCACGAAAAACGCTCTTCCAGGAACCGTTGACTTTGACTTTTCTGGGATAACTTTTTGAGTCACCATCCCCGCTGGACTTGGTTTCGCTACAGTGCAATCTCGAGCGATATGTCCTTCCTTTCCACAATTATAACATACCTTAAACTGTTGTGGGCAGTTTGGGCTGATATGTCCTTCTTTTCCGCACTTATAGCATATGACCGGTGGTCGCTCTCCTCCCTTGGAACCAGTTGCTGCTGGTGCTGACGTCTTCACATTGTCATCGTTGAATCTCCTCTTTTTAAAATCTCCTCCCGACTCGCTTCTTCTATTCTCATGGCCACGATTACCACCAGAGTGGTTGCCGCTCTTGTCCGTATTTTTCTTTCTCCACTGGTTATCGTTGTTCTGATGACTGCTGTCACCGGTATAATCCTGGTTGTGGTCCCTCGATTGACCATACTCGCTATCTCGCTCTAATAATTGAGCCCTGTTGACAACATCTGAATAGAGAGAAAATTTATGAGAAATGAGATATTGACGTATGCCGGGTTTCAAACCTCTCAGAAACATCCGCGTCATACGTTCCTCATTCTCTACCAAATGAGGTGCAAACCTGGACAACTCTGCAAATTTCGCCTCGTACTGGGACACCGTCATGTTATTCTGCTCCAGTCTAATAAACTCTACCTCCTTCATAAGACGAATACTTTCAGGAAAGTACTTGTCATTGAATAGTCTCATTTACTCCACTGTTAACATTCTCAGTCGACATTCTCAAATACTGCCATAAAACAAGGGTTAATTTAACAAATTAACAAATTACATAATATCCCTATATTATGACCGACCAACAAATAAGCTTAGGTAGGACATACTAGCGAAGGATTTACTCGTCTCTCCCCTCCTAGTTCTATTCCCCGATCTCCGCCAGAGATCATATCCCTAAGCTCTGATACCAACTGTGACGCCCCCAAAATAGGTCCAATCCATCCAACCCATTTTGAGTCGCCAAATACATGGTACAGAAAATAACTACAACTTTATTATTACAATTGTCGTGCAAAATACGACAACACATATACTGTGAGTTTAAATACAGATATTGTCATCTAGACAGTATTCATACTCAATTAAGTCCTCATTATACTTATTGATACACTATTTTACAAAATAGTTAGGACTACAAAAACAACTGACTTGAACCATCATTCCACACCCCGACTAGTACTCGCTACATTCTCGCCTCCTGAGAAGAAAAATGGAACAACAAGGAAAAGGGTGAGCTCAACTAGCCCAGTAAAGAATATTATGACTAAGATAATATACAACAAATTATCGTTAGTCTTCAACAGGGAAAAATCTAATAGAATACAATAGACAACAAGTTTTAAATCAATAACTGCAGCTGAAACAGTAAACCATTAGAAGAGTCAAGTAGAGAATGAGTTCTACTATCTTCTAAGATTTAAAAGTCCATCATCAATATTTTATCCCTGTAACAACAATCAATAACCATCTTTAATCAAATATTCATCTTTGCACTACAGGCCAAAGATATTCATTTGTATCACCAGTCGATCATGTTCATCTCAACACCTGTTCATCTTTGCACTACGGGCCAAAGATATTCATCAGAAATTATTAATCTTTGCACTACAGGCCAAAGATATTCAGTAACATCATCATTTAGGACTGAGGATGATGAAAAATATTTTAAATGAAACGAATCCAGTGAAACAAAAGAATAAATATTAAGGATTCGTATGTCAGTTATTCCATGTCCAAAAATACCTCATAAATAATCATAGTGGAGTAAAATTTAAGAATGATCAAAACATGGATACAATCAAAGCTAGTATCCAGAATAGATATTTTAGACGAAAAGAAGAATATTTTATTTTTCGGTGAATAGTAACTCGTGAATAGTAACTCATGAATAGTAATCCCGACATGAAAAGTTTCAAATTTGGTAAAAATTTTCAACCAATATTTCGGCATAATGATATTGAAGAAATAATATCATTTACGAATAAAATAACATCCCTTACCTCAGCAAAAATAGTACTTCTAGTTGAAACACCGGATATAGGCTATGACTTGAACTTGCACCGTATAGCAATACTCAAAGTATTAGAATACTCACAAGAATACGCTCACTAATATAGAGAGAGAAATAGAGAGAAACTTGTGTTTCTGGTGTGATTTTCAATTCTAACCTAAGTACCCTATTTATAGAAAAATGCTTAGAACACCAAAGCAGAAAATTTAATAAAATAATAATATATTTATATAATTGTCAAGCCCACCTCTTGAATCTGAATTTCAGCAATTCACACATGCTAACCTTCTAGAAAAAGTAAGAAAAAACGTTTTTCTCAAAATAATTAACTTAAACTCCCAAAAATCAATTATTTCGGAACTTTGGAACTTCAATAATTCATAATAAATAGTCCTTTGATCAGAAAATTTGAATCTCGCGAATTTTTATAGGAAATTCAATTCTCTACAACTTTACAGAAGAAAGATTTTCCAAATTCTAAACAAAAATTGACCGAAATCCACAAACGGGCGATTTTACAGTCAATAATAATTTTTCGGTCAAGAATTGTGTCCACCAACACACAAAATATGTGTTAATCATTTAATGCCACAAAAATACTCTTCCTCCTTATATACTCATATATCCCACATTCATTGTAAAAATATCACCATCAATATATTATTAAAATAATATATTTAAATGAATTATTTTATCAGAAAAAGATAAAATATTAATTTTCAACAATTGTCACATTAAAAATTTTCTCCATCTATATCCACATAAAATCAATATTTTTCTCATCATATAAATTAATAATTAATTATACACAAATAATATTACAGAATCACAGTACTGGCAACCAGGCCGTTCCGAGGAAAGAGGGGGCTTTCCAATAAGGATCTCTCCTTACTGGCGCACAATTAGATGACCAAACCTCTCCTTAGACAGAACTTTCTAGACATTGCCAATAATGTTATCTAATAATATTATTCAGATAATATGAATTATTGTTCCGATAATAGAAAATACTGTGTAGTGACAATTATTAAAACAACAGTAATATAAAATATCAACGCAGCAATTATTGAATCAATAAAATACAATATTGAACAGTAATTACTGTAACAATTATTGAGTAGTGCCTTCTTACGTAAGAATTAATAATTGGTACAATATCGTGTGCTACTGTGCAACAACGCGTATTACTGTGCTTTAACCACTGGGTATTCCAACAGTATTAACGGTAACAACTATGCCGTTATTTATAAACAACTTATTTTTGTCGTTTTCTTCATCCAATCGCTTTCTGTTATGGGGCCCACAAAAGACTGCGCCGTCGTACGAATATTCTCCGACAGTAAGAATATTCCACGACCAAGCGAATATTCCCCAACAACAATGAATATTTTATAACCACTTGCTTATTTAAAATATTTGCGCATTTTACCCATAACTAACCACATTAATCAAATCAACCCTTACTATTTCAGAATAATAAATAGAGAAAATTAAATTTCATTTATTAATAATTTGGGGTTTTACAACAATGACACCTTACATAAAGGTATAGTCAAAAATTATTTTAAAAATTAAAATTTTTGGGAAGTGCTCAAGGAAACCTTCGTACATGGGAGGCCATGCATCTAGGTTATGATAAATATCATATGTCCACAGAATTATCCTTGGTTAACCCAATAGACCCCAAAGAAAAACGAGAAGATTACTATCATATTCTTTCCAATAGTAAGTCTTCTCTTGACATATCATTATCTCCACTGTCTCTAATTGAGAATTATACTTCAAACAAACACCAAGATTATATAGGTAGTACTCGTAGATATACTCAGCAAGTGGATGTGCACAACCGTGTCTTATGATGACACGAGGTTGTATGTCATTAGACATCTTGTATGATAGTGACAAAACACCCTTATAAACGTTGGGTTCGACTCACCCTATTTTATTCACTAAATATAACTACTAAATGATGACCACCGTTCTATTCTCCTGTTACCCCTGCTCGACCCAGCTACACTCTTATTACCTGAAAGGAATTGTGAAACAGAAGGGTGAGCACAACTAGCCCAGTAAATAATATCATGAGTAAAGGTAAATAAATTATCAATAGCTGTAAGACCCCAACTTTTATAAATAAAGATGAATTTTCTATAAATATCATTTTTGAATATTATGGAGTTAATTTGATATAATGTTATAGTTGTGGGTAATATTTATAAATTTTGCAAAGTAAGCAAGTTGTTTTAAAATATTCGTTTGGTCGGGGAATATTCTTTTTGTCGGGGAATATTCGTACGACGGCACAATCATTGGTGGAACCCACAACGAAATTATTGTCGGATTGAGAAAATGACAAAAATAGTTTATTAAAAATAACGGCGGAAGTTTTACCATTGTTACTGTTGAACTACTCGGTAGTAAAAGTACAGTAATACGTGTGGTTGCATAGTAGCACACGGTATTGATTATTAATGCTTATGTGAGAAGTCACTCAGTTTGATTCAATTATTGTCAGTTAATAATATGAATTATTTAGCGATAATGACGTTTTGTTTTATTCGTATTATTAACGTAATAAAACAGAATACTTTATTAAAGTTATTCTATAAATAGAATATATTATATTTTATTTAAAAGATTTTTCTTTAAATATGGACCGTCAGATTAAAGTAATCAATCTGGACCGTTCATGGATTAGTTACTATGCATTCTATTTTTTTATAAATAGCAGCTCATTCCTTCATTATTTCTTACGAATTCACTGAACTCTAGAGAGTGAAACTGTAGAGAGAAACTATAGAGAGAAACTATAGAGAGAGAGAAGAAGAGTATTCTGCTACTTAACTACTTTCTTATTTCAGCTCTTCTTTAAAACGGTAAGGGGTGTTATTCTTTCTTATTCATGAAGAAAACTGTTGTTATTCTATTTCTTATTATTCTGTTGGAATAACCTGTATACGCGGTCTACCCTATACTTGGTGACATTCTCCTATTATTCTGTTGGAACATCCTGTCTGTGTGTTTTACACCGGACCTGGTTCCGTTTTTATTATTATTCTGTTGGAACATCCTGTCTGTGTGTTTTATACCGGACCTGGTTCCGTCTTGTTATTATTCTGTTGGAACATCCTGTCTGTGTGTTTTACACCGGACCTGGTTCCATTATTTATTATTCTGTCGGAATATCCTGTCTGCACTTTTACGCCGGACATGGTTCCATTATTTATTATTCTGTCGGAATATCCTGTCTGTGCGTTTACGCCGGACCTAGTTCTATTATTTATTATTCTGTTGGAATAACCTGTCTGTGCGGTCTATCGCATGCATGGTGATTTCTTTTGTTATTCCATTCTTTATTATACTCAGTTGGTTAAGTTTTGACTTCTATACTCCATGAAATTTGTGGAATATCCTTGATAATTGCGTTTCATCCAGTATCTTTTCATGAAAATATTCTTCTGATCATTCTTGAATTTTACTCCACAAAGCAGTATCATGTTGACAAATTGGACGTTGTTAATTCTTGGATAAATTAATTCTTGAACTTGTTTTATTGAATTCTTATATCATTGTCATCATCCTCATGTTTATATTCTGTTGAAAGTCATCTGTGGCCTGTAGTGCATAGATGGACTTGGTATGATTATGACCAGGGATTATTCGGTATAATCATGACCGTAATGTTACAAATGATGTGGTAAAAGTCCTCATTGGCCCGTAGTGCATTGATGGACAGTTGTTGGCATGATCATGACCATTAATGAATATACGAATATCCTTGGCCGTAGTGCAGGGGTGATTCGATGATGTGGATTATTTTATTAAGCTGAGTCTCAGCGATCACAGTGTTGGAAAATCTTTTAAATCATAAAAGATAGTAGAGTTTATTTTCTACTTGACTCTTTTAATGGATTGCTTGTTCCGCTGCAGTTAAACTTGATGTCTATTATATTTTATCAGTTTAACATTGTTGAAGGCTAATGATAATTTATTCTGCATTATCTTAGTCATAATATTTCTTACTGGGCTAGTTGAGCTCACCCTTTCTTTCACTGTTCTCTTCAGGAAATGAGAACGTAGCTGGGGCAAGTTGGGAAACGGAGTGATGGTCCGAATGATAGTATTAGTTAGTAGTCCTCACTATTCTATGTAATGGTGTGTTAATAAATGTAATGAGGACTCCTTTTGAGTATGAATACTCTCTAGAAGATAATATTTGTATTCAAACTCACAGTTTATGTTTTGTCGTATTGTACACGACAGTTGTATTAGTAAGTTGTATTTGTATTCTGTACTATGTATCTGACGACCCAAGATGGGTGATGTATACCTAATTTTGGGGGCGTCACAGTTGGTATCAAACTTAGGGATATGATCCCTGGCTAAGATGTGAGAATAGAACTAGGAGGGGAGAGACGGGAGAATTCCTTCGCTAGTATGACCTACCTAAGTTTATTTGCATGGTATTTAATTGGTCGGTCATAATATAAGGATAAAATATGACATATCAATTAATTTTTATTTTGTGGCAGTATCTGGAAATGGCATCTGAGAATGTTGAGAATAGCAATGGAGCACAGGCGACTGTTGATTCACCACATATCAATAATCAGTATAATGTGCATCAGGAAGGTGACAATCCTCATGCAAACAACAACACTGACCAAATGATGAATGATCAAATGTTCAGAGGCTTTATGCAATTCATGCAACAACAGGTGAAAGCGGCTCCTGTCCACAACGTAGGTGGAAATACTGGAAACTCTCTGGCGGTCACCGCTAAACAGTTTAAGGAGCTGGGACCACCGGAGTTTAAGGGAGAACCCAAACCACTTGTAGCTGAAACATGGATAAAGCAGATCACCAAGATATTTGATGTCTTGGGTTGCTCCGAGGAGCAAAAGGTTCCCTTTGCCGCCTTTATGTTGCGAGGAGAGGCAGATTACTGGTGGGAATCGATAAAGCGTACTCAACCTGCCGCACTGAAGATGTCCTGGGAGAAGTTCCAAGAGCTGTTTAACGACAAATACTTTCCCGAGAGTATTCGTCACATGAAGGAGGTGGAGTTCATCAAATTGGAGCAGAATAATATGACCGTGTCGCAGTATGAGGCAAAATTTGCGGAGTTATCCCGGTTTGCGTCCCACCTGGTGGATAATGAAGAAAGAATGACGCGGATGTTTTTAAGAGGTTTGAAGCCGGAGATACGTCAACATCTTGTTTCTCATAAACTGTGTTTGTATTCAGATGTTGTAAATAGGGCTCAGTTGGTGGAGCGCGATAACGAGACAACGCAACCAAAAGAGAGCAGCCGGCAAAATGATAATACCAGTGAGAGCAGTCATCGAAGCGGTGACAACAAGCGTGGAGGGAATCAACAGGCCAGAAATGGTAACCACTTCGGTGGTAATCAGGGCCAAAATAATAAGAATGGGCATTTCAAGAAGAGGAGATTCAACAATGATGGAAAGACGTCAGCACCAGCACCTGTCGTTAAGGAAGGAGAACGACCACCTATCATATGTTTCAAATGCGGAGGGGAGGGGCACATCAGTCCAAACTGCGCGATGCCGTCCAAAGCATGTTATAATTGTGGAAGAGAAGGTCATTTAGCCCGATTTTGTCGTTTACCGAAGACAAATTCAGCTAGGATGGAGGCACCAAAGGCCGTCCCAGAAAAGTCAAAACCGGTTGTGCAAGGGAGAGCGTTTGTTGTGAACTCCCAGAGAGCAAGGAACCCGAATGAGGTCATCACGGGTAAGCTTATCATAAACTCTAACGAAGTCTATACTTTATTTGATACCGGTTCTACCCATTCTTTTATTTCTCCTACTTGCGCTCATCGATTAAATTTGATTCCGGAGAAATTAGACTTTGACTTAGCAGTTGAAACTCCATTGGGAGAAACCTTCATTACATCCACGGTTTATAAGTCTTGTTTGGTTCAAGTTGGTACCCACACATTACCTGTCGATCTGATTTCATTAAAAATACTTGCATTTGACGTGATTCTAGGGATTGATTGGTTAACTACTCATCATGCAAAAATTGATTGTTTTCGTAAGGTTGTTAGCTTTCATATTCCTAATCGACCTATTATGCGAATTCAAGCAACCAAACCATTAAAATCAATCGCTGTCATCTCAAGCCATAAAGCTATTCGTTTATTGAAAAACGGATGTCAAGCTTTCTTAGCTCATGTCACAGATCTAAACAAAAATACGTCAGCTTTGAATGATATTTCTGTTGTTAATAAATTTCCTGACGTATTTCCCGAAGAACTTCCTGGCCTACCCCCAGAGCGTGAAATTGAATTTTGTATCGACCTTGAACCCGGTACAAAACCCATTTCCAAAGCCCCATATCGAATGGCTCCTATTGAACTTCAGGAGTTAAAGATCCAACTGCAGGAATTGTTAGACATTGGTTTTATTCGTCCTAGTACTTCTCCTTGGGGTGCTCCTGTTCTGTTCGTGAAGAAGAAAGATGGGAGTATGCGACTTTGTATTGATTATCGGGAGTTGAATCATGTCACCATCAAAAATAGGTACCCATTGCCACGTATTGATGACCTGTTTGACCAGTTGCAAGGAGCACAATTCTTTTCAAAGATCGATCTTCGTTCTGGATATCATCAGCTGAAGGTTAGAACTGAGGATATTCCAAAGACTGCCTTCAGAACTCGGTATGGGCATTATGAATTCTTAGTTATGTCTTTTGGATTGACTAATGCTCCTGCTGCCTTCATGGATATGATGAACAGGGTATTCAAGGAATATTTGGATCACTTTGTGGTCGTCTTTATCGATGACATCCTTGTTTATTCCAAAAGCCGTGAAGATCATGAGCAACACTTGAGGTTGGTACTCCAAAAGCTTCGTGAATACAAACTTTATGCCAAGTTGAAGAAATGCGAGTTCTGGCTGGAAGAGGTAGCATTCCTTGGGCACGTAGTATCAAGTCGTGGAATATCTGTTGACCCGGCAAAGATTGAAGCTATTCAAAGCTGGGAGCAACCTAAATCAGTGACCGAAGTACGTAGCTTTCTCGGTTTAGCTGGTTATTATCGGAGATTCGTGGAAGGATTTTCTCGAATCGCTACTCCATTAACTCAGCTGACTCGGAAAGATACAAAGTTCGGTTGGAGCGAAGAATGTGAGCAGAGTTTTCAAGAACTCAAGAGGAGACTCATTTCAGCACCTGTTCTAACAATACCATCTGGCTCGGAGGGATTTGTCATCTACAGTGATGCTTCGAGCAAAGGGTTGGGATGCGTTCTCATGCAACATGGAAAAGTCATAGCCTATGCATCAAGACAACTCAAGGAATATGAGAGGAATTATCCTACTCATGATCTAGAGTTGGCAGCTGTTGTCTTTGCACTTAAAATTTGGAGGCATTACTTGTATGGGGAGAAGGTGGAGATCTTTACGGATCATAAAAGCCTTAAATATTTCTTCACTCAAAAGGAACTCAACATGCGACAACGACGTTGGCTTGAACTGTTGAAAGATTATGATCATACCATTCAATACCATCCTGGAAAAGCGAACGTGGTAGCTGACGCATTGAGTAGAAGATCATATGCAAGTACGAGTGCGATATTGTCAACACAAAGGCCCATTTTGTGTGATTTGCAAAGGATGGAGATAGAGTTAAAGACTCCAGGGACCCATGTGATGATGGCGAATATACGAGTAGAACCAACTTTAATCGATAAGGTTAAAGCTGCTCAAGCTACAGACCTGGAGCTGATGCGTATGAGGAAGAAAGTGTAAGAAGGTGCTATGCCAGAAGCAAGAATCGATGAAGAAGGAATACTTCGAGTCAACTCCAGACTTTGTGTTCCTAACAACCCTGATTTAAAGTATGAAATCATGATGGAAGCGCACAACACACCGTTTGCAATCCATCCTGGAAGTACCAAAATGTATCATGATCTTCGTCATACATTTTGGTGGAGCAATATGAAGAGAGAGATAGCGTTGTTTATCTCAAGGTGTCTAACTTGTCAACGAGTCAAAGTGGAACATCAAGTACCAATAGGTCCATTGCAACCACTTAAAATTCCAGAATGGAAGTGGGAGCACATTACCATGGATTTCGTTACCGGTCTTCCTAAGGTTTCTCAAGGTATAGATGCGATTTGGGTCATTGTTGATAGATTGACCAAGTCTGCTCATTTCTTACCGATACGAGAAACTTATACACTTGAACGTCTTGCTCGTATGTACATAAACAAGATTGTAAGACTGCATGGTATGCCAGTATCCATAGTTTCTGATCGTGACCCAAGATTCACTTCACGATTTTGGGTTAGTTTACAAAAAGCTATGGGCACAGATTTACGATTTAGTTCGGCATATCATCCTCAGACGGACGGACAATCAGAGAGGACTATTCAAACTCTAGAAGATTTATTAAGACTCTGTGTCTTTGACTTCAAGGGAAGTTGGGACAAGTTCTTACCATTGGTAGAATTTTCCTACAACAACAGTTATCAAGCAAGTATTGGCATGGCTCCATTCGAAGCATTGTATGGAAGAAAATGTCGTTCTCCAGTATGCTGGGATGAGGTGGGTGAAGCAACGTTGTTGGGATCAGAGTTGGTACGTATGACTACAGAAAAGATTCAAACGATCCGACAACGTATAAAAACCTCACAAGATCGACAAAAGAGTTATGCTGATCTTCATCGAAAGGACGTGGAATTTGATGTAGGAGATCATGTGTTCTTACGTGTTGCTCCATGGAAAGGAGTTACGAGATTTGGAAAGAGAGAAAAGCTCAATCCTCGATTCATCGGTCCATTTTTAATCCTCGATCGAGTAGGAACTGTGGCTTATAGACTCGCTTTACCGCCAAGTATGTCTCGTGTTCATAACGTTTTTCACATATCCATGTTACGCAAATATGTGGAAGACCCGAACCACATTATTGAGTTAGAACCGGACGAAATAGCGGAGGATTTGACGTATGAAGAAGTTTCTGTTCAAATCTTGGATAAAAAGGAACATATTCTATGCTCCAAGGTTATACCTCAAGTCAAAGTTTTGTGGAGAAACCACGATGTTGAGGAAATGACTTGGGAGTTAGAATCTGAAATGAAATCAAGGTATCCTTACCTCTTCGACATACCAGGTATGTACCCTAATTTCGAGGGCGAAATTTCATAAGAAGGAGAGGTTGTAAGACCTCAACTTTTATAAATAAAGATGAATTTTCTATAAATATCATTTTTGAATATTATGGAGTTAATTTGATATAATGTTATAGTTGTGGGTAATATTTATAAATTTTGCAAAGTAAGCAAGTTGTTTTAAAATATTCGTTTGGTCGGGGAATATTCTTTTTGTCGGGGAATATTCGTACGACGGCACAATCATTGGTGGACCCCACAATGAAATTATTGTCGGATTGAGAAAACGACAAAAATAGTTTATTAAAAATAACGGCGGAAGTTTTACCATTGTTACTGTTGAACTACTCGGTAGTAAAAGTACAGTAATACGTGTGGTTGCATAGTAGCACACGGTATTGATTATTAATGCTTATGTGAGAAGTCACTCAGTTTGATTCAATTATTGTCAGTTAATAATATGAATTATTTAGCGATAATGACGTTTTGTTTTATTCGTATTATTAACGTAATAAAACAGAATACTTTATTAAAGTTATTCTATAAATAGAATATATTATATTTTATTTAAAAGATTTTTCTTTAAATATGGACCATCAGATTAAAGTAATCAATCTGGACCGTTCATGGATTAGTTACTATGCATTCTATTTTTCTATAAATAGCAGCTCATTCCTTCATTATTTCTTACGAATTCACTGAACTCTAGAGAGAGAAACTATAGAAAGAGAGAAGAAGAGTATTCTGCTACTTAACTACTTCCTTATTTCAGCTCTTCTTTAAAACGGTAAGGGGTGTTATTCTTTCTTATTCATGAAGAGAACTGTTGTTATTCTATTTCTTATTATTCTGTTGGAATAACCTGTATACGCGGTCTACCCTATACTTGGTGACATTCTCCTATTATTTTGTTGGAACATCCTGTCTGTGTGTTTTACACCGGACCTGGTTCCGTTTTTATTATTATTCTGTTGGAACATCCTGTTGGAACATCCTGTCTGTGTGTTTTACACCGGACCTGGTTCCGTCTTGTTATTATTCTGTTGGAACATCCTGTCTGTGTGTTTTACACCGGACCTGGTTCCATTATTTATTATTCTGTCGGAATATCCTGTCTGCACTTTTACGCCGGACATGGTTCCATTATTTATTATTCTGTCGGAATATCCTGTCTGTGCGTTTACGCCGGACCTGGTTCCATTATTTATTATTCTGTTGGAATAACCTGTCTGTGCGGTCTATCGCATGCATGGTGATTTCTTTTGTTATTCCATTCTTTATTATACTCAGTTGGTTAAGTTTTGACTTCTATACTCCATAAAATTTGTGGAATATCCTTGATAATTGCGTTTCATCTAGTATCTATTCATGAAAATATTCTCCTGATCATTCTTGAATTTTACTCCACAAAACAGTATCATGTTGACAATTTGGACGTTGTTAATTCTTGGATAAATTAATTCTTGAACTTGTTTTATTGAATTCTTATATCATTGTCATCATTCTCATGTTTATATTCTGTTGAAAGTCATCTGTGGCATGTAGTGCATAGATGGGCTTAGTATGATTATGACCAGGGATTATTCGGTATAATCATGACCGTAATGTTACAAATGATGTGATAAAAGTCCTCATTGGCCCGTAGTGCATTGATGGACAGTTGTTGGCATGATCATGACCATTAATGAATATACGAATATCCTTGGCCGTAGTGCAGGGGTGATTCGATGATGTGGATTATTTTATTAAGCTGAGTCTCAGCGATCACAGTGTTGGAAAATCTTTTAAATCATAAAAGATAGTAGAGTTTATTTTCTACTTGACTCTTTTAATGGATTGCTTGTTCCGCTGCAGTTAAACTTGATGTCTATTATATTTTATCAGTTTAACATTGTTGAAGGCTAATGATAATTTATTCTGCATTATCTTAGTCATAATATTTCTTACTGGGCTAGTTGAGCTCACCATTTCTTTCACTGTTCTCTTCAGGAAATGAGAACGTAGCTGGGGCAAGTCGGGGAACGGAGTGATGGTCCGAATGATAGTATTAGTTAGTAGTCCTCACTATTCTATGTAATGGTGTGTTAATAAATGTAACGAGGACTCCTTTTGAGTATGAATACTCTCTAGAAGATAATATTTGTATTCAAACTCACAGTTTATGTTTTGTCGTATTGTACATGACAGTTGTATTAGTAAGTTGTATTTGTATTCTGTACTATGTATCTGACGACCCAAGATGGGTGATGTATACCTAATTTTGGGGTGTCACATTAGCCTTCAACAGTAATAAATTAGAGATTTAGAACATATGGTAGATGATAAAAAATTTCAACAATAGTTGCAGCGGAACGAGCAATCCATTAGAAGAGTCAAATAGACCATAAAGTCTATTATCTTCTCCATGTTAAAAATTCACCAACAATGTTTTATCCTTCTAACATCAATCAACAGTTCTGGTCCACAATCATATAAATAACTCATAATCATAATTGTGATTTTAAATTCCTCTTCGCATCTAGGACGAAGATAATTTTCATCACATGTCATTACCTGAAACATAAAAGATCATGGTTATACCAAATCACAGTTCCTGTTTATAATCATACTAACAATTTCATCTTTGCACTACGGCCAAAGATATTCATCAACAGACCATCTTTGCATTACAGGCCAAAGATATTCAACAACAGGTCATCTTTGCACTACGGGCCAAAGATATTCATCAACAATTCATCTTCGCACTACAGGCCAAAGATATTCCTCAACAGTTCATACTTGCACTACAGGCCAAATATATTCATCAACAGTTCATATTTGCACTACAGGCCAAATATATTAATATCCCAAAGAAATATATAATTATTTCAGAATTTATATAAACAATAATAATAACCATGTTGATAATTTCACCCTTGCACTTAAGCTAAAGATATTTAATTATAAATTCAATGGTCATGATTATACCAGTCAACAATTCAACTTTGTACTACTGGCCAAAGAGAACTCATAGTCATGATCATACCAAAAATTTACCCATCTTTACACTCAAGTCAAATAGAAATATCATCATTAGGGTTATAAAAATATTATATATAATAGTAAAATCAATATAAACAAAATATCTAGATTTAATCTCAAGAGTAATATTCATAAATCAACTATAATTTGGTTAGAAAAAGAAACTAATTTTGTCATGAATAGTAACTCGTAAATAGTAACCCATGAATAGTAACTTCGTGAATAGTAACTCATGAATAATAACTCGTGAATAGTAACTCATGAATAGTAAATCCGACACAAAAAAGTAAAAATTTCACAATAAAATCCATACCAATATTTCGGTATAAAGATATTGAAATAACATTTCTTAAACTTATAAACAATTTATTTTAATTGTTTACACTTTACTAAATAATGCATTTAATTATCCTAAAATTCCAAACTCATAAGATCTCATCGTCAATAACCAAAACCCTCATCAAAAATCTGTATATACCTCATATAGGATTCTCAAGCCATAAAATCATATTTTCTAATTTTTTTACTTCACATAACATATTTAATTCATTTACTCATAACTAGTTTATGTTCATGAAAAATACCAAATCAGTACAAACAAATTTTATTTTATGAGATTTAGTAGAATATAGTCTCATATTGAACATATATTTTTCTCAAAATTTTTAAAAATTATTTACTATTTTTCATATGGCCAAAACAGCCGAATATTTAGATATTTATCAAAAATTATACTTTTATCCAAAAATTTTAAAATTTACAGAGTATACTTCTATCATATACATGTACTTTCAATAAAATTTTTACCAATTTTTGAGTTAACCACAAGGAGTTATAAGTGGTTATTTTTGAAATAGTATTTTCTCATAAAATTCACAACTCTTAATCTATACATCCAAAAATCGTCATTTTTGGACACAATCAAGAAAACTCATCAAATTATCATTTCAAATTTTTTCAGAATTTTTGAAGGTCAGAAAAATTACGAAACTGAAAAACGTAACAACCTTTAAAATCCATTACTATCCCTTACCTCAAAAGAGCAGCACTTCTGGCTGGATATCGGATATGACGCTGAAAGAAACATGCACTGATGAATAGTAACTCACCAAGAATCTAAATACTCATAAAATATACTCGATAATCTAGAGAGAAAAAGAGAGAAAACTTATGAATTTTGGTGTGATTTTCAATTCTAACTTAGCCCTCTATTTATAAGAAAATGTTAGCACGCCGAAACAGACTTGACCTGCTACCTGATGGCTTTACCTCCTACTATTCCACCACCAAAAATCAGCCATCTTCCCCAACAATCAAAAGTGGGGCCCACCCATTTCTAAATTTTTTTACCAAAATCATTTATAAACCTAATTTCTGAATCAGTCACCTCTTAAAATTCATAACAAATCATTCGTTCATTTTTAACGGTTCAAAATTTGTGAACATATACTCAACTTATATATGTATAACATATCCAAAAATCACAACGATCCAACGGTCAGATTAAAAATTATAACTCACACAATAAAGCTGTAAGAACACTGATTTGATATTTTAATACCTCCAATCTGACAAAATACTGATAAAATACCTCAACATTAATTCTTTTATTTATAACCACATAAATAAATCCATCATTTATATCCAAATCAAATAAATATTTCATTATCATATAGATCAATAATTAGTTATTCACAAATAATATTACAGAATCACAATAATGACAACCAGACAGTTCCCAAGAAAGAGGGAGCTTTCCGATAAGGATTTCTCCTTACTGGCGCGTAATTAGGTGACCAAACCTCTCCTTGACAGAACTTTCTTGACATTATCAATAATGCTATCTAATAATATTATTCAAATAATATGTATTATTGATCTGATAATGAAGATACTGTGCAATGATAATTATTAAAATAACAATAATATAAAATATCAAAGCAGCAATTATTGATTTAATAAAATAAAATATTGAACAAAAATTACTGTAATAATTATTGAGTAGTGCCTTCTCACGTAAGAATCAATAATTAAAAAAATACTGCACAATACCGTATGCTACTTTGCAACTAAGCGTATTACTGTATTTTTACCACCAGGTATGTCAACAGTGTTAACGGTAACAACTACGCCGTTATTTATAAAAACTCAAATTTATCGTTTTCTTCATCCGACAGTTATTCTGTTATAGGGTCCACAAATGGTTGCGCCGTCGTACGAATATTCCCCGACAGAAAGAATATTCCACGACTAAACGAATATTCTCTGACAACAATGAATATTTTATAACCATTTGCGTATTTTAAAAAAATTTCATATATCACCCTTAACTTTAACTTTTATCAATTTAACCATTTATTGAATAGTAATTATAAGAAAAATTGAATACTTTTTTTTCATAAAATTCGGGGTCTTATAGTGGCGCCCCCAAAATAGGTATATATCACTCATTCTGAGTCACCGAATACATGGTATAGAATTTAAATACAAACTTAAATAAACAACATGAGCTGTGAGTTTTAATGCCAATATTGTCTTCTAGACGGTATTCAAACTCAACATAAGTCCTCATTATAATTATTATCACACTATTTCACAAAATACTAATGCAACTATCTGGACCGTCAATCCATTCCCCTACTAGTCCCAGCTATATTCTCATTTCCTGAATAGAACAGTAAAAGAAAGGGTGAGCTTAACTAGCCCAGTAAGAAATATTATGACTAAGATAATGCAGAATAAATTATCATTAGCCTTCAACAGTATAACAACTAATAGAATATAATAGACAACAAGTTTTAGATCAACAACTGCAGTGGAATAAACAATCCATTAGAAAAGTCAAGTAGAGCATAAAACCTACTATCTTCTATAATTTAAAAGGTTTTTCATCACTTTTATCGCTGAGACTCACCAAAAAAAATAATCCACATCATCGAATCATCTCTGCACTACGGGGCAAGGATATTATTTAGTATCACGACCACAAATTATCCATGTACTACGGGCCAAAGATAATCATATTTTCATCAACGGTCATGATCATGCCATAAAATAATTCAACTTTGTACCCTTGGCCGAAGAGAATCTATGGCCATAATCATACCAAAAACTGTCCATCAATGTACTACGGGCCAATGAGGACTTTTACCACATCATTTGTAATATTACGGTCACGATTATACCGAATAATCCCTGGCTATAATTATACCAAGTTCATCTATGCACTACAGACCACAGATGACTTTTAACATAATATAACCATGAGGATTATGACAATGATATAAGAATTCAATAAAATAAGTTCAAGGATAAATTTTTAAAGATTTATAATTTAATTTATCCAGAAATCAATAACGTCCAAATTGTCAACATGATATTGTTTTGTGGAGTAAAATTCAAGATTAATATTGTACAAAAAATAATTTGGACCGAAAACGAATCAATTTTTTTCCCATAAATAGTACTCCGGGTGAATAGTAACTTCGAGAATAGTAACCCCGTGAATAGTATCCTGACATAAAAAAGTTAAAACTTATCAAGAATGCTCAGAATAATATTTCTATGAAAAGATACTGGATGAAGCACAAATATCAAGGATATTCTACTAATTTCATGGAGTATAGAAGCCAAAATTTTAACAAACAAGTATAGAATGAAGATCAAAATATGGATACAATTAATGATAGTAACCATAATAGACATCTGGGACGAAAAAGAGAATATTTTATTTTTCGATGAATAGTGCCGTATTCGTGAATAATGCCGTACGTGAATAGTGTTGTATACGTGAATAGTAACCCCGACACAAAAAGGTAGAAATTTCACAATAAAACTCATATCAATAATTCGGTATAATGATATTGGAAAAAAATAATATCATTTACGAAGAAAATAGCATCCCTTACCTCAAAAGAATAGCACTTCTGGTTGGAATATCAGATATAACGCTGAAGGAAACTTGTACCGTATAGCAACACTCAAGATATCAAAATACTCACAAGAATACGCTTGATAATATAGAGAGAGAAGATTTCAGTTTCTGCTGTAATTTTCAATTCTAACCTAAGCACTCTATTTATAAGAAAATGCTTAGAACACCAAAGCAGAAAATTTAATAAAATAATAATATTTTCAAAAATTTTTCCTACGCACACTTGATGTGACGCCCCCAAAATAGGTATACAACACCCATTCTGAGTCGCTAAATACATGGTACAGAAAGTAAACTACAACTTCAATAATACAATTGTCGTGCAAAATACGACAACACATACTGTGAGTTTAAATACAAATATTGTCTTCTGGACAATATCCACACTCAAATAAATCCTCATTACAATTATTCAAAAACTATTTTACAGAAATAGTGAGGACTGCTAAAACATCTCTCTAGAACCATCACTCCATACCTCGACTAGATCCTGCTATGTTCTCACCTCCTGAGAAGAAAAATAGAACAAAAAGGAAAAGGGTGAGCTCAACTAGCCCAGTAAAGAATATTATGACTAAGATAATATACAACAAATTATCGTTAGTCTTCAACAAGAAAACATCTGATAGAATATAATCGACAACAAGTTTTAGATCAACAATTGCAGCGGAAACAGCAAACCATTAGAAGAGTCAAGTAGAGAAAGATTTCTACTATCTTCTAAGATTTAAAAGTCCATCATCAATATTTTATCCCTGTAACATCGATTAATAATCATCTTTAACCAAATATTCATCTTTGCACTACAGGCCAAAGATATTCATTTGTATCACCAGTCGGTCATGTTCATCTCAACACCTGTTCATCTTTGCACTATGGGCCAAAGATATTTATCAGTTAATCATTCATCTTTGCACTACAGGCCAAAGATATTCAATAGTATCATCATTTAGGACTAAGGATGATGAAAAATATTTTAAAAGAAACGAATCCAGTGAGACAGAAGGACAAATATTAGGGATTCGTATAACAGTTAATCCAAGATCAATAATACTTCATAATAATCAATTGTGAAGCAGAATTCAAAAATAAAGATAAAAACATGGATACAATTAAAGATAGTAACCATAATAGACATCTTGGACAAAAAGGAAAAATTTATTTTTCGGTGAATAGTGCCGTATTCGTGAATAGTACCGTATACGTGAATAGTGACGCATACGTGAATAGTAACCCCGACACAAAAAGTTTCAAATTTGATAAAAACTCATATCAATATTTCAGCATAATGATATTGAAGAAAATAATATCATTAAGAAGAAAATAATATCCCTTACCTCAAAATATCAGTACTTCTGGTCTGAATACCGGTATAAGGCTGAAAGAAACTTGCTCTGATGAATAGAAACTCTCAAAGTATCTAAATACTCACAAAATACACTCAATAATCTAGAGAGAGAGAGAGAAAACTTGTTTCTGGTGTGATTTTCAATTCTAACTTAGCCCTCTATTTATAGAAAAATGTTAGCACGCCGAAGCAGACTTAACCTGCAACCTGATGTCTTTACCTGCTACTATTCCCACCCACCACATTTGAATAAAAATCTCAGCACATTTCTTCACCAACCAAGAGTGGGGCCCACCAATTCTAGAATTTTCTATCAAAATGATTAACTCCGAAAATTTAACAATTTCTGAACCAGGCATCTCGTAAAATTCATAATAAATCATACGTTCATTTTTAACGGTTCAAAATTTGTGGACATATACTCAACTTATATATGTATAACATATCCAAAAATTACCACGATCCAAAGGTCGGATTAAAAATTATAACCCCCGCAAAATATCTCAAAAATCCTGATTTTTAATACCTCCATTCCGACAAAAATACTGATAAAAATCTCAACATTAACTCTTTCATTTTTAACCACAAAAATATATCCCTCATTTATATCCACATAAAATAAATATTTCCTTATCATATGAATCAATAATTAATTATTCACAAATAATATTACAGAATCACATTTATGACAACTAGGCCGTTCCCAGGAAAGAGGGTGCTTTCCAAAAAGGATTTATCCTTACTGGCGCGCAATTAGATGACCAAACCTCTCCTTAGACAGAACTTTTTAGACATTGCCAATAATGTTATCTAATAATATTATTCAAATAATATGAATTATTGATCTGATAATGGAAAATACTGTGCAGCAACAATTATTGAAACAACAATAATATAAAATATCAACGTAGCAATTATTGAATCAATAAAATAAAATATTGAATAATAACTACTGTAACAATTATTGAGTAGTGCCTTCTTACGTAAGAATCAATAATTGGTGCAATACCGTGTGCTACTGTATTTTAACCACCGGGTATTCCAACAGTATTAACGGTAATAACTACGCCGTTATTTATAAACAACTTATAGTTGTCGTTTTCTTCATCCAATCGCTTTCCGTTATGGGGCCCATACAAGGCTGCACCGTCGTACGAATATTCCCCGACAGCAAGAATATTCCACGACCAAACGAATATTCTCCGACAAAATGAATATTTTATAACCACTTGCTTATTTTGCAAAATTTGCACATTTCACCCATAACCAAAGTATTATATCAAATTAATCCCTTATTATTCACAATAATATTTAGAGAAAATTTGATTTTATTCATTAATAAGTTGGGGTCTTACACTTGAAATCTGATTTCAGCTTCTTTCACCAACCAGTGGGGCCCACCAACACACAAAATGTAACACCCCGAACTCGATATAGGCCCAAAGTGCTACACGCCGCAAGCCTATAGGCCCGCAAGGCAACAATATCAATAACGCGCAGCCCAAACAAAATAACTTAACAATAATCTCAACTTAAAAATCCAACAATAAATATATTTTAAATCAATCCAAATGGAATACTAATAAATACCACATTCAAATAATGGAGACACAGCTCCTCGAAACTAAGAGTTTTATCAAAATCCATTAACAAAAGAAAAACATCTAAAACTAAACTCCAACTATTCCAAGCGTATCAAATAAAGGCTCAGCTTTCAACGATGGGACC
This sequence comes from Panax notoginseng, assembly GCA_016801055.1. Classification (NCBI taxonomy): domain Eukaryota; kingdom Viridiplantae; phylum Streptophyta; class Magnoliopsida; order Apiales; family Araliaceae; genus Panax; species Panax notoginseng. The sequence continues at coordinate 142,653,710 of CM029023.1, forward strand.
TGTAAAAATCTGTAAGGGGGTGAGCGATGAAGCCCAGTAAGTAGCAATCCTCTTTATCTAGCCGAATCAAGTACAATTTGCAAAATACTTTTTCGAAATAACTTTTTTGTTCAATAACAATAGTACAAAAGTTTTCAAAACTAAAACAATTCAAAAATGATTTCAATGTATATCATATCTCTTTTAATCCACAGTCTTAGCGACTAAGGTTACAATAGCGCTGGTAACACGGCCCAAAAGTTCGATAACGTTATGATACGCACCCTACTAAGGTATCTATAAAAATGCACGCTCCCCGAAGGACATCTAAAAGGTGTGCGCCTTAGTAGGTCCTATATTAGCTCCGGAACTAAACGTAATCAATAACGGGTTCTATACATAGTCAGACTGAGGATTTTAAAATCTTTTCTCAATATTATCGATAATATAAATGATACTTTTTCACAGTTCAAAATCATATAATCTCATTCACAGTTCGAAAATAATTACTTGATCTGAATTTTGAAATAAAAGAACATAACAATTTAATTTAAATGGAAGCCCTAAATAAAATATAACGAATTTTGAAACTGTACATTTAGGCATCCGAATAATTAATAAGACATACTTAAAAGTAACGATAATCTTAAAAACACTAAATAGTTTAGAAACCCACTTACCTCGATATTGCAAAACATGAAATTAAAAACGAACAAATCCTAAATATAAAATTAAGACAAATAGAATTATTAGAATACCATATTATAACACAATCATACTCTTTATTCGAATATTATGCACATAAATCTTAAGTTTTAAATAAATTCGTAGTTAATTATTATAAAAATTGATTACAAAATTAACCATATATATATTAGGCAAATATCATCTCATAAAAAAATAAGGGTTTAAGTTTTACCTTTTTGAATTTTCTTCTTTTCTTCTTCATTGTTCTGCAATACTCCAAAGCCAAATAAATTTTTACGTTCTTCTCTCTCTCTAGTTGTTTAAATATATGTAATTCCTTTGCAAAATAGGTTACTAGGTAAAAGAGTCATTTTTAAAATTAAAAGTTTGTTAAACTTGAATGACTTTTCTTATCCTTATAGGTTTTAGATATGTATAAATACTTATTAGTTACACTTCTATTATCTAATTATATTTATCTTTTATCTTTTATCTTTTTTTTTTCCCTTTTTTTTTCTTTTTTTTTATCGAATATTACATTCTACTCACCTTAAAAGAATTTGGTCCTCCAAATTCCCAAATTACAATTCCAAAGAAAACACGAATATCCCAGAATCAAGAAATTCATTATCTAATTACTAAAATTGGTGTTAGTAGGGTTGCTTCTTTTAGGCTGCATTTTTCCTACAAAAAGAAATTCCCACTCAACAACACTATACAAAACTAATAACGAATAAAATAAAATACCTAATTAGCCTGAGTACCAAACGTCAAACAAAACATAGATTTCTTACCTTATTCTATATTTAATTTTAAAATCATTTAATTTAGTCAATACTCTTACCCACGGCTAACTCCCAAAATCACTCCCCAAGAAATATGTAAGTTTTTCAACCTAACATATTGCGAGGGGCCACTACTTTGATACCACCTCTGTAACACCCCGAACCCGATATAGGCCCAAAGTGCTACACACCGCAAGTCCATAGGCTCGCAAGGCAACAATATCAATAACGCACAGCCCAAACAAAACAACTTAACAATAATCTCATCTTAAAAATCCAACAATAAATATATTTTAAATCAATCCAAATGAAATACTAATAAATATCACATTCAAATAATAGAGACGCAGCTCCTCGAAACTAAGAGTTTTATCAAAATCCATTAACAAAAGAAAAACATCTAAAATTAAACTCCAGCTATTCCAAGCGTATCAAATAAAGGCTCAGCTTTCAATGATGGAACCTGTAAAAATCTGTAAGGGGGTGAGTGATGAAGCCCAGCAAGTAGCAATCCTCTCTATCTAGCCGAATCAAGTACAATTTGCAAAATACTTTTTCGAAATAACTTTTTTGTTCAATAACAATAATACAAAAACTTTTAAAACTAAAACAATTCAAAAATGATTTCAATGTATATCATATCTCTTTTAATCCACAGCCTTAGCGACTAAGGTTACAATAGCCCTGTAACACGGCCCAAAAGTTCGATAACGTTATGATACGAACCCTACTAAGGTATCTATAAAAATGCATGCTTCCCGAAGGGCATCTAAAAGGTGTGCGCCTTAGTAGGTCCTATATTATCTCTGGAACTAAACGTAATCAATAACGGGTTCTATACATAGTCAGACTGAGAATTTCAAAATCTTTTCTCAATATTATCGATAATATAAATGATACTTTTTCACAGTTCAAAATCATATAATCTCATTCACAGTTCGAAAATAATTACTTGATCCGAATTTTGAAATAAAAGAACGTAACAATTTAATTTAAATGGAAGCCTTAAATAAAACATAACGAATTTTGAAACTGTAAATTTAGGCATCCGAACAATTAACAAGACATACTTAAAAGTAACGATAATCTTAAAAACACTAAATAGTTCAAAAATCCACTTACCTCGATATTGCAAAACACGAAATTAAAAACAAACAAATCCTAAATATAAAATTAAGACAAATAGAATTATTAGAATACAATATTATAACACAATCATACTCTTTATTCGAATATTATGCACATAAATCTTAAATTTTAAATAAATTCGTAGTTAATTATTATAAAAATTGATTACAAAATTAACCATATATATAAGGCAAATGTCATCTCATAAAAAAATATGGGTTTAAGTTTTACCTTTTTGAATTTTTTTGTTTTCTTCTTCACTGTTCTGCAATACTCCAAAGCCAAATAAATTTTTACGTTCTTCTCTCTCTCTAATTATTTAAATATATGTAATTCCTTTGCAAAATAAGTTACTAAGTAAAAGAGTCCTTTTTAAAATTAAAAGTTTATTAAACTTGAATGACTTTTCTTATCCGTATAAGTTTTAGATATGTATAAATACTTATTAGTTACACTTCTATTATCTAATTATATTTATCGTTTATCTTTTATCTTTTTTTTACCGAATATTACACAAAACATGTTTTTATCATTTAATGCAACAAAATCAATTTAGACCCAATATTTCGGAACTTCAATAATTCATAATGTGAAACCCCAGATTTTATGAATAAATATTTAATTTTTCTCGAAATAATTTTTTTTATATTAATGTGTGGATTTGATATAATAGTTATGGGTAGTATTTATAAATTTTGCAAAGTATGCAAGTTGTTATAAAATATTCGTTTGGTCGGAGAATATTCTTTTTGTCGGGGAATATTCGTACGACGGCACAATCATTGGTGGACCCCACAACGGAATTATTGTCGGATTGAGAAAACGACAGAATTATCTTTCTATAAAAATAACAGCTGAGGTGTTACCGTTAAAATCGTTAAAACTGTTGAACTACTTGGTAGTAAAAGTACAGTAATACGCGTGGTTGCATAGTAGCACACGGTATTGATTATTGATGCTTACGTGAGAAGTCACTCAGCTATACTCAATTATTGCTACAGTAATTGCTGCATCATATCTCTTAAATTATTGTCATAGTATCATCGGTATAATATGTTATATTATTAAATCAATAATTGAGACGTTGTGGTAAGTTTGGTTATTTTATGGGGGGCCATATGTCATCATCTAAGAGTCTCTTCGTCAATAGTAATTACCGTCGTCAATAGTAATTACCGTCGTCAATAGTAATTACCGTCGTCAATAGTATTTACCTTAGTCAATAGTAATTACCTTCGTCAATAGTATTTACCTTGGTCAATAGTAATTACCTTCGTCAATAGTATTTACCTTGGTCAATAGTATTTACCTTGGTCAATAGTAATTACCATCGTCAATAGTATTTACCTTGGTCAATAGTAATTACTTTCGTCAATAGTAGTTGTCCCTTCAATATTACCAAGAGTCATTTGACCCTTCGTTAAGACCAAGAGTCATTTGACCCTTCGTTAAGACCAAGAGCCACCCTCAGTTTTTCTATAAATAGAGGCCTAGGGCTTCATTATTTTTCACGAATTCATTCAAGCTATAGAGAGAGAAAGTATAGAGAGAATAAGAGAGAGAGAGAATAAAAGTATTCTGCTACATCACTTTTCCAATATCCAGTTCTTTTAAGGTAGGGAATATTATTTCTTTTATATTCATGAAAAGAACTTCTGTTATTCCATTCGTTATTATTCTGTTGGAATAACCAGTATACGCGGTCTACCCTATACTTGGTGACATTCTTCTATTATTCTGTTGGAACATCCTGTCTGTGTGTTTTACACCGGACCTGGTTCCGTTTATTATTCTGTTGGAACATCCTGTCTGTGTGTTTTACACCGGACCTGGTTCCGTTTTATTATTATTCTGTTGGAATATCCTGTCTGTGTGTTTTACACCGGACCTGGTTCCATTATTTATTATTCTGTCGGAATATCCTGTCTGTGCGTTTACGCCGGACCTGGTTCCATTATTTATTATTCTATTGGAATAACCTGTCTGTGCGGTCTATCGCATGCATGGTGATTTCTTTTGTTATTCCATTCTTTATTGTACTCAGTTGGTTAAGTTTTGATTTCTATACTCCATGAAATTTGTGGAATATCCTTGATAGTTGCGTTTCATCCAGTATCTTTTCAAGAAAATATTCTTCTAAGCATTCTTGAATTTTACTCCACAATGCAGTATCATGTTGACAATTTGGACGTTGTTAATTCCTGGATAAATTAATTCTTGAACTTGTTTTATTGAATTCTTATATCATTGTCATCATCCTCATGTTTATAAAATGTTGAAAGTCATCTGTGGCCTGTATTGCATAGATGGACTTGGTATGATTATGACCAGGGATTATTCGGTATAATCATGACCGTAATGTTACAAATGATGTGGTAAAAGTCCTCATTGGCCCGTAGTGCATTGATGGACAGTTGTTGGCATGATCATGACCATTAATGAATATACGAATATCCTTGGCCGTAGTGCAGGGGTGATTCGATGATGTGGATTATTTTATTAAGCTGAGTCTCAGCGATCACAGTGTTGGAAAATCTTTTAAATCATAAAAGATAGTAGAGTTTATTTTCTACTTGACTCTTTTAATGGATTGCTTGTTCCGCTGCAGTTAAACTTGATGTCTATTATATTTTATCAGTTTAACATTGTTGAAGGCTAATGATAATTTATTCTGCATTATCTTAGTCATAATATTTCTTACTGGGCTAGTTGAGCTCACCCTTTCTTTCACTGTTCTCTTCAGGAAATGAGAACGTAGCTGGGACAAGTCGGGGTACGGAGTGATGGTCCGAATGATAGTATTAGTTAGTAGTCCTCACTATTCTATGTAATGGTGTGTTAATAAATGTAATGAGGACTCCTTTTGAGTATGAATACTCTCTAGAAGATAATATTTGTATTCAAACTCACAGTTTATGTTTTGTCGTATTGTACACGACAGTTGTATTAGTAAGTTGTATTTGTATTCTGTACCATGTATCTGACGACCCAAGATGGGTGATGTATACCTAATTTTGGGGGCGTCACAGTTGGTATCAGAGCTTAGGGATATGATCCCTGGCTAGGATGTGAGAATAGAACTAGGAGGGGAGAGACGGGGAATTCCTTCGCTAGTATGACCTACCTAAGTTTATTTGCATGGTATTTAATTGGTCGGTCATAACATAAGGATAATATATGACATATCAATTAATTTTTATTTTGTGGCAGTATCTGAAAATGGCATCCGAGAATGTTGAGAATAGCAATGGAGCACAGACGACTGTTGATTCACCACACATCAATAATCATGATAATGTGCATCAGGAAGGTGTCAATCCTCATGTAAACAACAACACTGACCAAATGATGAATGATCAAATGTTCAGAGGCTTTATGCAATTCATGCAACAACAGGTGAAAGCGGCTCCTGTCCACAACGTAGGTGGAAATACTGGAAACTCTCAGGCGGTCACCGCTAAACAGTTTAAGGAGCTGGGACCACCGGAGTTTAAGGGAGAACCCAAACCACTTGTAGCTGAAACATGGATAAAGCAGATCACCAAGATATTTGATGTCTTGGGTTGCTCCGAGGAGCAAAAGGTTCCCTTTGCCGCCTTTATGTTACGAGGAGAGGCAGATTACTGGTGGGAATCGATAAAGCGTACTCAACCTGCCGCACTGAAGATGTCCTGGGAGAAGTTCCAAGAGCTGTTTAACGACAAATATTTTCCCGAGAGTATTCGTCACATGAAGGAGGTGGAGTTCATCAAATTGGAGCAGAATAATATGACCGTGTCGCAGTACGAGGCAAAATTTGCGGAGTTATCCCGGTTTGCGTCCCACCTGGTGGATAATGAAGAAAGAATGACGCGGATGTTTTTAAGAGGTTTGAAGCCGGAGATACGTCAACATCTTGTTTCTCATAAATTGTGTTTGTATTCAGATGTTGTAAATAGGGCTCAGTTGGTGGAGCGCGATAACGAGACAACGCAGCCAAAAGAGAGCAGCCGGCAAAATGATAATACTAGTGAAAGCAGTCATCGAAGCGGTGACAACAAGCGTGGAGGGAATCAACAGGCCAGAAATGGTAACCACTTCGGTGGTAATCAGGGCCAAAATAATAAGAATGGGCATTTCAAGAAGAGGAGATTCAACAATGATGGAAAGACGTCAGCACCAGCACCTGTCGTTAAGGAAGGAGAACGACCACCTATCATATGTTTCAAATGCGGAGGGGAGGGGCACATCAGTCCAAACTGCGCGATGCCATCCAAAGCATGTTATAGTTGTGGAAGAGAAGGTCATTTAGCCCGATTTTGTCGTTCACCGAAGACAAGTTCAGATAGGATGGAGGCACCAAAGACCGTCCCAGAAAAGCCAAAGCCAGTAGTTTAAGAGAGAGTATTTTTTTTCGTGACGAGGAACCTGAATAAAATTATCACGGGTATGTTAGTCATAAACTCTTGCGAAGTCTATACCATGTTAGATACCGGTTCTACTCACTCTTTTATTTCACCTAGTTGTGTTAAATGTTTGAAGTTAACTCCGGAGAACTTAGACTTTGATATGTCTGTTTAAACTCAGTTGGGAGAAACTTTCGTTACCTCTACTATTTATAAATCTTGTTCAAATCAACACTTTCACGTTACCTGTCGATCTTATCTCTTTGAAAATACTTGCCATTGATGTGATTTTTTTAAACGATTGGTTCACTACTCATCATGCTTCTCGTAAGGTTGTTAGCTTTCATATTCCTAATCAACCTGTTATGCGAATTCAAGTAACCAAATCACTAAAGTCAATCATTGTCGTATCAAGCCATAAGTAAAAAATCCCCGTTCTTTTCGTTGTTGACTTCCTGGTGTGGAATGCACCGAAGCTAGACTTTCCGTAGGAGACGTTGTAAATGACGATGACAAGTTGATAGGTATCAATGTGACGTGTTATCCAAGTCTTGGATGAGGGTCACAGTTTTGAACGATATTTCTATTGTTAATAAATTTCTTGACGTATTCTTGAAGACTTCTTAGCCTACCCCAGAGCGTAAAATTGAATTTTGTATTGACCCCAGTACAAAACCTATTTCTTAAACCCTCAAATATTTCTTCAACTAAAACGAACGTAACATGCGCCAAAGACGTTAGCTCGAGCTGTTGAAGATTACGACCGTACCATTCAATATCATTGTGGAAGAACGAACGTGGTAGCTGACGTGTTGAGTAGAAGATCGTATGTGTTTACGAGGGCGATGTTGTTAAAACAAAGACTCATTTCGTATAACTTACAAATGACGAAGATAGAGTTAAAGACTCGAGGGACCCATATGAAGATAACGAATATACGAGTAAAATCGACTTTAATCGATAAAGTTAAGGCCGCTCAAGCTACATACTAAGAGCTGATAAATGTGAAGAAGAAGGTTCAAGAGGGCGTTATTCTAGAAGCAAGAATCGACGAAGAAAGGAAATCTCAACTCTCGATTTAATTGGCCCATTTGAAATCCTCGATGAAGTAGGAACTGTGGCCTATAGACTCGTTTTACCGCCAAGTATGTTGCGTGTTCAGAACATTTTTTTTTACGTATCGATGTTACGTAAATATGTGGACGACCCGAACCGCATTATTAATTTAGAACCGGACGAAATAGCAAAAGATTTAACGTATGAGGAGATACGTGTTAACATCTTGGATAAGAAGGATCATATTCGATGCTTAAAGGTTATACCTCAAGAGTTAGAATTTGAAGTGAAGTCAAGGTATCCTCACATGTTCGGCATACCAAATACGTACGTAAATTTCGAGGGCGAAATTCTATAAGGAGGGGAGATTGTGAAACCCCAGATTTTATGAATAAATATTTAATTTTTCTCGAAATAATTTTTTTTATATTAATGTGTGGATTTGATATAATAGTTATGGGTAGTATTTATAAATTTTGCAAAGTATGCAAGTTGTTATAAAATATTCGTTTGGTCGGAGAATATTCTTTTTGTCGGGGAATATTCGTACGACGGCACAATCATTGGTGGACCCCACAACGGAATTATTGTCGGATTGAGAAAACGACAGAATTATCTTTCTATAAAAATAACAGCTGAGGTGTTACCGTTAAAATCGTTAAAACTGTTGAACTACTTGGTAGTAAAAGTACAGTAATACGCGTGGTTGCATAGTAGCACACGGTATTGATTATTGATGCTTACGTGAGAAGTCACTCAGCTATACTCAATTATTGCTACAGTAATTGCTGCATCATATCTCTTAAATTATTGTCATAGTATCATCGGTATAATATGTTATATTATTAAATCAATAATTGAGACGTTGTGGTAAGTTTGGTTATTTTATGGGGGGCCATATGTCATCATCTAAGAGTCTCTTCGTCAATAGTAATTACCGTCGTTAATAGTAATTACCGTCGTCAATAGTAATTACCGTCGTCAATAGTATTTACCTTAGTCAATAGTAATTACCTTCGTCAATAGTATTTACCTTGGTCAATAGTAATTACCTTCGTCAATAGTATTTACCTTGGTCAATAGTATTTACCTTGGTCAATAGTAATTACCATCGTCAATAGTATTTACCTTGGTCAATAGTAATTACTTTCGTCAATAGTAGTTGTCCCTTCAATATTACCAAGAGTCATTTGACCCTTCGTTAAGACCAAGAGTCATTTGACCCTTCGTTAAGACCAAGAGCCACCCTCAGTTTTTCTATAAATAGAGGCCTAGGGCTTCATTATTTTTCACGAATTCATTCAAGCTATAGAGAGAGAAAGTATAGAGAGAATAAGAGAGAGAGAGAATAAAAGTATTCTGCTACATCACTTTTCCAATATCCAGTTCTTTTAAGGTAGGGAATATTATTTCTTTTATATTCATGAAAAGAACTTCTGTTATTCCATTCGTTATTATTCTGTTGGAATAACCAGTATACGCGGTCTACCCTATACTTGGTGACATTCTTCTATTATTCTGTTGGAACATCCTGTCTGTGTGTTTTACACCGGACCTGGTTCCGTTTATTATTCTGTTGGAACATCCTGTCTGTGTGTTTTACACCGGACCTGGTTCCGTTTTATTATTATTCTGTTGGAATATCCTGTCTGTGTGTTTTACACCGGACCTGGTTCCATTATTTATTATTCTGTCGGAATATCCTGTCTGTGCGTTTACGCCGGACCTGGTTCCATTATTTATTATTCTATTGGAATAACCTGTCTGTGCGGTCTATCGCATGCATGGTGATTTCTTTTGTTATTCCATTCTTTATTGTACTCAGTTGGTTAAGTTTTGATTTCTATACTCCATGAAATTTGTGGAATATCCTTGATAGTTGCGTTTCATCCAGTATCTTTTCAAGAAAATATTCTTCTAAGCATTCTTGAATTTTACTCCACAATGCAGTATCATGTTGACAATTTGGACGTTGTTAATTCCTGGATAAATTAATTCTTGAACTTGTTTTATTGAATTCTTATATCATTGTCATCATCCTCATGTTTATAAAATGTTGAAAGTCATCTGTGGCCTGTATTGCATAGATGGACTTGGTATGATTATGACCAGGGATTATTCGGTATAATCATGACCGTAATGTTACAAATGATGTGGTAAAAGTCCTCATTGGCCCGTAGTGCATTGATGGACAGTTGTTGGCATGATCATGACCATTAATGAATATACGAATATCCTTGGCCGTAGTGCAGGGGTGATTCGATGATGTGGATTATTTTATTAAGCTGAGTCTCAGCGATCACAGTGTTGGAAAATCTTTTAAATCATAAAAGATAGTAGAGTTTATTTTCTACTTGACTCTTTTAATGGATTGCTTGTTCCGCTGCAGTTAAACTTGATGTCTATTATATTTTATCAGTTTAACATTGTTGAAGGCTAATGATAATTTATTCTGCATTATCTTAGTCATAATATTTCTTACTGGGCTAGTTGAGCTCACCCTTTCTTTCACTGTTCTCTTCAGGAAATGAGAACGTAGCTGGGACAAGTCGGGGTACGGAGTGATGGTCCGAATGATAGTATTAGTTAGTAGTCCTCACTATTCTATGTAATGGTGTGTTAATAAATGTAATGAGGACTCCTTTTGAGTATGAATACTCTCTAGAAGATAATATTTGTATTCAAACTCACAGTTTATGTTTTGTCGTATTGTACACGACAGTTGTATTAGTAAGTTGTATTTGTATTCTGTACCATGTATCTGACGACCCAAGATGGGTGATGTATACCTAATTTTGGGGGCGTCACACATAATAAATAGCCATTTTATCAGAAAAATTTGAATCTTATGTCTATTCCATAGGAAATTCAATTCTTTACAACTTTGTAAGTTTAAATTTTTTTAAATTCTAAATAAAAAATGACCGAAATCCACATACGGGCGATTTTGCAGGCTATAATCAAATTTCTGTCAAAAATAGGGTCCACTAACACACAAAACATGTGTTAAATATTTTTTGTAACAAAAATATTCTTCCTCCTCATTTATTCATATATCACGCATTCATTATAAAAATATCACCATTATCATATTATTAAAATATAATAATATATTTAAATGAATTATTTTATCAAAAAAAATAAAATATCAATTTTCAACAATTGTCCCATTAAAATTTTTTTTCATCTATATCCACATAAAATGAATATTTTTCTTATCATATAAATCAATAATTAATTATTCACAAATAATATTACAGAATCACAATACTGACAACTAGGCCGTTCCCAAGAAAGAGGGGGCTTTCTAATAAGGATTTCTCCTTACTGGCGCACAATTAGGTGACCAAACCTCTCCTTAGACAGAACTTTCTAGACATTGCCAATAATGCTATCTAATAATATTATTAAAATAATATAAATTATTGATCTGATAATGAAAAATACGGTGCAGTGACAATTATTGAAACAACAATAATATAAAATATCAACGTAGCAATTATTGAATCAATAAAATAAAATAATAAACAGTAATTACTGTAACAATTATTGAGTAGCACCTTCTAACGTAAGAATCAATAATTGGTGCAATACCGTGTGCTACTGTGCAACCCCGAGTATTACTGTGTTTTAACCACCGGGTATTCCAACAGTGTTAACGGTAACAACTACGCCGTTATTTATAAAAACTCATGCTTATCGTTTTCTTCATCTAATCGCTTTCCGTTATGAGGCCTATAAAAGGCTGCGCCGTCGTACGAATATTCTCCGACAATAGTGAGTATTTTATAACTACTTGCTTATTTAAAATATTTACATATATCACCCTTAACTTTAACCTTTTGTCAATTTAACCATTTACTGAATAATAATTATAAAAGAAATTGAATACTTTTATTTCATAAAATTCGGGGTCTTACAATCTCCCCTCCTTATGAAATTTCGTCCCCGAAATTTACGTACGTACCTGGTATGCCGAACAGATGAGGATACCTCGTTAGATTCTAATTCTTGAGGCACAACCTTTGAGCGTAAAATATGTTTCTTTGTATCTAAGATTTTAACAGGTACCTCTTCATATGTTAAATCTTCCGTTATCTCGTTCGGTTCTAATTCAATATTGTGGCTCGGGTCGTCCACATATTTACGTAACATAGATATGTGAAAAACGTTATAAACACGCGACATACTTAGTGGTAAAACGAGTCTATAGGCCACAGTTCCTACTCGATCGAGAATTTCGAATGGACCAACAAATCGAGGGTTGAGATTTCTTCTCTTCATCGACTCTTACTTCTAGAATAACGCCTTCTTGCACCTTCTTCTTTATATTCATCAACTCCGATGTGTAGCTTGAGCGATTTTAACTTTATCGATTAAAGTTGGTTCTAGTCGTATATTTAACATCATCACGTGGGTCTGTAGAGTAAGTCGTACGAAATGGGTCTTTGTGTTAACAACGTTGCACTCGTAATTACATACGATCTTCTACTCAATGCGTCAGCTACCACGTTTGTTCTTCTGCGATGATATTGAATGGTATGGTCATAATCTTCAACAGCTCGAGCCAACGTCTTTGGCGCATGTTACGTTCGTTTTGGGTGAAGAAATATTTGAGAGTTTTAGAAATGGGTTTTGTATTGGGGTCAAATTTAAACATTGAGCGCCAGTAGGAGAAATAAAAGAATGGGTAGAACCGATATCAAATAAGGTATAAACTTCGCAAGAGTTTATAATTAACTTACCCATAATAACTTCGTTCGGTTTCTCATCACGAAAAATGCTCTCCCTTAAACTACTAAATTTGACTTGTTCGGGACAGTCTTTGGTGTCATCATTACCATTTGAATTGACTTTCGCTATAGGACATATTCCACTCTCAACTGCTTCGTCGTACTCCTGCTCCATGATCTGAATCATTAATCTTCGATCTATATCAAATTGGGGTTGACCGCTCTGCACTGGGTAATTTCGAACTCGATATTGGATTCTCCTAATTGCTGTCCAAAAAGTGAAATCCATTTCATCCTTTTTGGCCTTTTTGGATTGGACACATCCTCTATTCTCACTCGTTCAGTTGTTTCTTCTTTCAGCTGCTCCTTGACATTTGAATTCTCAGCTTCCAGCTTTAATATTTTATACTCTGCCAAAGAGTGCTTCTGTTCAACCATCGCACATCGGGTAATACAATTTTGAATTATTGCATCCCTTTGCTCCACGACCGCCTGCCGTTCTTCAGTCTCCTCTTCTAACTCATGAATACAATTTTACAATTCTACATTTTGATCAATAAGTTCTTCTAATAAATCCTCCTCAGATTCCTCTTCTTTCTCACTCTCAGTTGCTACCTTTACGACTAGCTTGAGTGCAACTTTTAATTCCTCAATCACCACATGGATATCTCTAATCACATTATCCTGGTTGGTGATTAGAGGTGTCTCCACGATCTCATTCACTCCATTGTTAATATTTTCAGCTGTCATTCTCAAATACTGCCATAAAATAAGGGTTAATTGACATGTCACATATTATCCCTGTTGTAAGACCCCAACTTTTTTATAAATAAAATCGAAATTTTTCTAATTATTATTTTAAATAATAAGGTATTAATTTGATATAATGCTGTGGTTATGGGTGAAATGTGTAAATTTTACAAAATAAGCAAGTGGCTATAAAATATTCATTGTTGTCGGGGAATATTCGTTTGGTCGTGAAATATTCTTGCTATCGGAAAATATTCGTACGATGACGCAGCCATTTGTGGACCCCATAACAGAATTATTGTCGGAATGAGAAAACGACAGAAATATTTTTTATGAAAATAGCGGCGGAAGTTTTACCTTTAACTGTTGAACTACCCGGTAGTAAAAGTACAATAATACGCGTGGTTGCATAGTAGCACGCGGTGTTGATTATTGGTGCTTACGTGAGAAGTCACTCAGTTTTACTCAATAATTGTTACAGTAATTACTGTTCAATATTTTATTTTATTGATTCAATAATTGCTACGTTGATATTTTATATTATTGTTGTTTCAATAATTGTGTGACACCCCCAAGATAGATATACATCACCCATTTTGAGTCGTCAATAACATGGTACAGAAACAACTATAACTTTATTATTACAACATAAAAACTGTGAGTTTAAATATAAATATTGTCTTCTAGACAATATCCACACTAAAATAAGTCCTCATTATAATTATTAATACATTATTTTACAAAAATAGTGAGGACTACTAAACAACTTTCTAGAACCATCATTTCATACCCCGACTAGTACTCGCTACATTCTCGCCTCCTGAGAAGAAAAATGGAACAGAAAGGAAAGAGGGTGAGCTCAACTAGCCCAGTAAAGAACATTATTACTAAGATAATATAGAACAAATTATCGTTAATCTTCAACAGAAAAAAATTTAATAGAATACAATAGACAACAAATTTCAAATCAATATTCGCAGCGGAAATAATAATTCACTAGAAGAGTTAAGTAGAGTATGAAATCTACTATCATCTATGAATTTAAAAGTCCATCATCAATATTTTATCCCTGTAACATCATTCAATAAACATCTTGAATCAAATATTCATCTTTGCACTATAGACCAAAGATATTCATCAGTTGGTCATGTTCATCTCAACATTTGTTCATCTCCGCACTACGGCTAAAGATATTCATCATAAAATCATTAATCTTTGCACTACAGGCCAAATATATTCAGTTATATCATCATTTAGGACTGAGGATGATGAAAAATATTTTAAAGAAATTGAATCCAGTGAAACAAAAGAACAAATATTAATGATTCGTACTTTAAACAATTCGAGTTCAAAAATACTTCATAAATAATCATAGTGGAGTAAAATTTAAGAATGATCAAAACATGGATACAATCAAAGCTAGTATCCGTAATAGATATCTTAGACAAACAGAAAAAAATTTTATTTTTTGATGAATAGTGCCGTATTCGTGAATAGTGCCGTATACGTGAATAGTAATCCTGATACAAAAAGTTCTAAATTTGATAAAAAGTTTAGACCAATATTTCGGCATAATGATATTAAAAAAATAATATCATTTACGAAAAAAAATAACATCACCTCGAAAGAATAGTACTTCTGGTTGAAATACTAAATATAGTGCTGAAGAGAACTTGCACCGTATAGCAACACTCAAAGTCTTAAAATACTCACAAGAATACGCTCGATAATATAGAGAGAGAAAGAGAGAAAAAACTTTAGTTTCTGGTGTATTTTTTAATTCTAACCTAAGCACCCTATTTATAGGAAAATGCTTAGAACACCAAAGCAGAAAATTTAATATAATATAATATAAATTTTCCAAATCTTCCTACGCACACCACCAGCTGAATTCAACCACTAACACATATCCCATAAATGAAAAAAAACATTTTTCTTACTTAAAATATTTTAAACTTCAAAAAATAATTATTTTGGAACTTCAAAACTTCAATAATTCATAATAAATAGCCCTTTTGTCAGAAAAATTCAAACCTCATGTCTTTTTCATAGTAAATTCCATTATCTACAACTTTGCAGAAGAAAGTTTTTCTAAATTCCAAACAGAAATTGATTGAAATTCATAAACGGACGATTTTACAGGCTCTAATCAAATTTCAGTCAAGAAATGGGCCCACAGACATGTTTAACATGTTTTAAATAATTTTTGCAACAAAAATACTCTTCCTCCTCATATACTCATATATCCCACATTCATTGTAAAAATATCATCATTATTATATTATAATAATATAATAATATATTTAATTGAATTATTTTATCAGAAAAAGATAAAATATTAATTTTTAACAATTGTCACATTAAAAATTTTCTCCATCTATATCCACATAAAATTAATATTTTTCTCATCATATAAATCAATAATTAATTATTCACAAATAATATTACAGAATCACAATACTGACAACCAGGCAGTTCCCAGGAAAGAGGGGGCTTTCCAATAAGGATTTCTCCTTACTGGCGCGCAATTAGGTGACCAAATCTCTCCTTAGACAGAACTTTCTAGATATTGCCAATAATGTTATCTAATAATATTATTCAGATAACATGAATTATTGCTCCGATAATGGAAAATACTGTGTAGTGACAATTATTGAAACAACAGTAATATAAAATATCAACGTATCAATTATTGAATCAATAAAATAAAATATTGAACAGTAATTACTTAACAATTATTGAGTAGTGCCTTCTTACGTAAAAATCAATAATTGGTGCAATACCGTGTGTTACTGTGTAACAACGCGTATTACTGTGTTTTGACCACCGGGTATTCCAACAGTATTAACGGTAACAACTACGCCATTATTTATAAACAACTTATACTTATCGTTTTTTTCATCCAATCGCTTTCCGTTATGGGGCCCACAAAAGACTGCGCCGTCGTACGAATATTCCCCGACAGGAAGAATATTCCATGACCAAATGAATATTCTTCGACAATAATGAATATTTTATAACCACTTGCTTATTTGAAATATTTGTGCATTTTACCCATAATTAACCACATTAATCAATTCAACCCTTACTATTTTAAAATAATAAATAGAGGAAATTAAATTTTATTTATTAATAATTTGGGGTCTTACAACCTCCCCTCCTTATGAAATTTCGTCCTCAAAATTGACGTACGTACTTGGTGTTTTGAAAAGATAAGGATACCTTGCTTTCATTTTCGTTTTCAACTCCCAGGTCATTTCCTCAATAGCATGGTTCCTCCACAAAACTTTAATCTGTGGTATGACCTTTGTGCATAGGACATGCTCTTTCCTATCCAAGATCTTGATAGGTACCTCTTCGTACGTTAAGTCTTCGACTATCTCGTCCGGTTCTAACTCAATAACGTAGTTTGGGTCTTTCACATATTTACGTAGCACAAATATATGAAAAATAATATGAACACGAGACATACTTGGAGGTAACGCGAGTCTATAGGCCACATTTTTCTACTCGGTCAAGAATCTGAAATGGACCAATAAATCGTGGATTAAGCTTTTCTCTCTTTCTAAATCTTGTAACTCCCTTCCATGGAGCAACTCGCAACAATACATGATCTCCAATACTAAATTCCACGTCCTTTCGATGAAGATCCGCATAACTCTTTTGTCGATTCTGTGCCGTTTGTATACGTTGTCGAATCATTTGGATCTTTTCCGTAGTCATACGTACCAACTCTGGTCCCAATAATGTTGCTTCGCCCACCTCATCCCAACATATTGGAGAGCGACACTTTCGACCATATAACGCTTCGAATGGAGCCACACCTATACTTGCCTGATAACTGTTGTTGTAAGAGAATTCTACCAATGGTAAATACTTATCCCAACTCCCTTTGAAGTCTAAGACACAGAGTCTTAATAGATCTTCAAGAGTTTGAATAGTCCTCTTTGATTATCCGTCCGTTTGAGGATGGTATGCCGAACTAAATCATAAATCCGTGCCCATAGCTTTTTGCAAGCTAACCCAAAATCTTGAAGTAAATCTTGGGTCACGATCCGAAACTATGGATACTGGCATGCCATGCAATCTCACAATCTCATCTACGTACATACGAGCAAGACGTTCAAGGGAAAAAGTCTCCCGTATCGGCAAGAAATGAGAAGACTTGGTTAATCTATCAACAATAACCCAAATAGCATTTATGCCTTGAGAAACTGTGGAAAGACCAGCAACAAAATCTATAGTAATGTGTTCCCACATCCATTTCAGAATCTCAAGTGGTTGCAATGGGCCTTTAGGCACTTGATGCTCCGCCTTTACACGTTGACAAGTTAAACACCTCGAGATAAACTTTACAATCTCTCTCTTCATATTGTTCCACCAAAATGTATGTCGAAGATCACGATACATTTTGGTACTTCCAGGATGGATTGCAAATGGTGTATTGTGTGCCTCCATCATGATCTTGTACTTCAAATCAGAATCATTAGGAACACAAAGTCTGGAGTGGACTCGAAGTATTCCTTCTTCATCGATTCTTGCTTCTGGAATAGCACCTTCTTGCACTTTCTTCTTCATTCGCATCATCTCCGGGTCTGTGGCTTGAATAACTTTAACTTTTTTGATTAAAGTTGGTTCTATACGTATACTTGACATTATTGCATGGGTCCCCGGAGTCTTAAATTATATCTTCATCTTTTGTAAATCACACCAAATGGGCCTTTGCGTTGACAACATCACACTCGTTCCCGTGTATGATCTTCTACTCAATGCGTCGGCTACTACGTTCGCTTTTTCAGGATAGTATTGAATGGTATGGTCGTAGTCTTTCAACAGCTCGAGCCAACGTCGTTGCCGCATGTTGAGTTCTTTTTGAGTGAAGAAATATTTGAGGATTTTATGATCTGAATATATCTCTACTTTCTCCCCATATAGATAGTACCTCCAGATCTTTAGCGTGAAAACGACTGCTGCCAACTCTAGATCATGAGTAGGATAATTCCTCTTATACTCTTTAAGTTGTCGCGAGGCATAGGCTATAACTTTCCCACGTTGCAGGAGAACACATCCTAGCCCTTTGCCTGAAGCATCGCTGTAAATAACAAATCCATCCGAACCAGATGGTATGGTCAAAACAGGTGTCGAAATGAGTCTCCTCTTAAACTCTTGGAAACTCTTCTCGCATTCCTCGCTCCATACGAATTTGATATCTTTTCGAGTCAGCTGAGTTAATGGAATAGCGATTCGAGAAAATCCTTCCACGAATCTTCGATAATAACCAGCTAAGCCCAGAAAGCTACGTACTTCGGTCACCGACTTTGGTTGTTCCCAACTTTGTATTACTTCAATCTTCACTGGGTCAACAGATACTCCATGTTTTGACATCACGTGCCCAAGGAATGCTACTTCCTCAAGCCAGAACTCGTAATTCTTTAACTTGGCATATAACTTATTTTCACGAAGCCTTTGGAGTACCAGCTTCAAATGGTGCTCATGATCTTCACGACTTTTGGAATATATGAGGATGTCATCAATAAAAATAACAACGAACTGATCCAAATATTCGTTGAATACTCGGTTCATCATATTCATGAAAGCCATATGAGCATTAGTCAATCCAAAAGATATGACTAAGAATTCATAATGCCTGTACCGAGTTCTAAATGCAGTCTTTGGAATATCCTCAGTTCTAATCTTCAGCTGATGATATCCAGAACGAAGATCAATTTTTGAAAAGAATTGTGCTCTTTGTAACTGGTCAAACAGGTCATCAATACGAGATAGCGGATACCTATTCTTGATAGTGACATGGTTTAATTCCCGGTAGTCGATACAAAGTTACATTATAAGACCCCAACTTATTAATAAATAAAATTAAATTTTCTCTAATTATTATTGTGAATAATAAGGTGTTAATTTGATATAATATTTTGGTTATGGGTAAAATGTGCAAATTTTGCAAAATAAACAAGTGGTTATAAAATACTCATTGTTGTCGGGGACTATTCGTTTGGTCGTAGAATATTCTTTCTGTCGGGGAATATTCGTACGACGGCGCAGCTATTTGTGGGCCCCATAACGGAAAATGATCGGATGAAGATAACGACAAAATTGAGTTTTTATAAATAACGGCGTAGTTGTTACCATTAACACTGTTGGAATACCCGGTGGTTAAAATATAGTAATACGTGTGGTTGTATAGTATCACACAGTTTTATACAGTATTTTTGAATTATTGATCCTTACGTAAGAAGGCACTACTCAATTATTGTTACAGTAGTTACTGTTCAATATTTTATTTTATTGATTCAATAATTGCTACGTTGATATTTTATATTATTATTGTTTCAATAATTGTTACTACACAGTATTTTCTATTATCAGATCAATAATTCATATTATTTGAATAATATTATTAGATAGCATTATTGACAATGTCTAGAAAGTTCTGTCTAAGGAGAGATTTGTTCGCCTAATTGCGCGCCAGTAAGGAGAAATCCTTATCGGAAAGCCCCCTCTTTCCTGGGAACGGCTTGGTTGTCATATTTGTGATTCTGTAATATTATTTGTGAATAATTAATTATTGATTTATATGATAAAAAAATATTTATTTTATGTGGATATAAATGTTGGATATATTTATTGTGGTTAAAAATGAAGAAATTTATATTGAGGTGTTTTATCAGTATTTTTGTTGGAATTGAGGTATTAAAAATCAAACCAGTATTTTTGAGTTATATTGCGTGAGTTATAATTTTTAATCCGACCGTTGGATCGTTGTGATTTTTGGATATGTTATTCATATATAAGTTGAGTATATGTCCACAAATTTTGAACCGTTAAAAATGAACGTATGATTTGTTATGAATTTTAAGAGATGACTGATTCAGAAATTGTTGAAGTTTCAGAATTTATCATTTTAGTAGAAAATTCTAGAATTGGTGGGCCCCACTTTTGGTTGGTGAGAAATGTGCTAAAATTTTTATTCAAATGTGGTGGGTGGGAATAATAGCAGGTAAAGCCATCAGGTTGCAGGTCAAGTCTGCTTCGGCGTGCTAACATTTTCCTATAAATAGAGGGCTAAGTTAGAATTGAAAATCACACCAGAATTCATAAGTTTTCTCTCTTTCTCTGTTTCTCTCTCTATATTCTTGAGCGTATTTTAGTGAGTATTTAGATACTTTGAGAGTTGCTATTCAGTGCAAGTTTCTGTCAGCACTATATCCGAAATTCAGTCAGAAGTACGGTTATTCTGAGGTAAGGGATGTTATTTTCTTCGTAAATGATATTATTTCTTTCAATATCGTTATGCCAAAGTATTGGTCTGAACTTTTTTTATCAAATTTAGAACTTTTTGTGTCGGAGTTACTATTCACATATACGGCACTATTCATGTATACGACACTATTCACGAATACGGCACTATTCATCGAAAAATAAAAAATTTTCTTTTTGTCCAAGATGTCTATTATGGTTACTATCTTTGATTGTATCCATGTTTTGATCATTATTTGGAATTCTTCTTCAAAATTGGTTATTTCAAAGTATTATTGAACTTGGATAAATTGTAATACGAATCCTTAATATTTGTTCTTTTATTTCACTGGATTCGTTTTCTTTAAGATATTTTTTATCATCCTCAGACCTAAATGATGATATTACTGAATATCTTTGGCCTGTAGTGCAAAGATGAGTGATTACCTGATGAATATCTTTGGCCCGTAGTGCAAAGATGAACCGGTGTTGAGATGAACATGACCAACTGAGTATTATTCTTGAATTTTACTCCACAAAGTAGTATCATGTTGACAATTTGGACGTTATTGATTTCTGGATAAATTAAATTATAAATCTTTAAAATTTATCCTTGAACTTGTTTTATTGAATTATTATATCATTGTCATCATCCTCATGTTTATATTCTGTTGAAAGTCATTTGTGGCCTGTAGTGCATAGATGAATTTCATATGATTATGACCAGAAATTATTCGGTATAATCATGACCGTAATGTTACAAATGATGTGGTAAAAGTCCTCATTGGCCAGTAGTGCATTGATGGACAGTTGTTGGTATAATTATGGCCGTAGATTCTCTTCGGTTAAGGGTGCAAAGATGAATTATTTTATGGCATGATCATAACCGTTGATGAAAACACGATTATCTTTGGCCCGTAGTGCAGGGATGATTCGATGATGTGGATTATTTATTAAGCTGAATCTCAGTAATAAAATTGATGATAAATTTTTTCCGCTGCAGTTGTTGATTTAAAACTTGTTGTCTATTATATTTTATTAGATTTTTCCCTGTTGAAGACTAAAGATAATTTGTTGTACATTATCTTAGTCATAATATTTCTTACTAGGCTAGTTGAGCTCACCCTTTCTTTCACTGTTCTCTTCAGGAAATGAGAATATAGCTGGGACTAGTCGGGGAATGGATTGACAGTCCAGATGGTTGCATTAGTAGTCCTCACTATTCTGTGAAATAGTGTGATAATTGTAATGAGGACTCCTTTTGAGTTTGTATACTTTCTAGTAGACAATATTTGTATTCAAACTCACAGTATATGTGTTGTCGTATTCTGTACGACAATTGTATTACTGAAGTTGTATTTGTTTCTATACAATGTATTTGGCGACTCAGAATGGGTGATGTATACCTATTTTGGGGTTGTCACACGCATACTCCCGTCTTTCTTCTTTACGAATAAAATAGGAGCACCCCAAGGAGATGTACTTGGACGAATGAAACCGATGTCCAACAACTCCTGTAGTTGGACCTTTAACTCCTGAAGTTCAATAGGAGCCATTCGATACGGGGTTTTAGAAATGGACTTTGTACCAGGTTCAAGATCAATAAAGAATTCAACTTCACGTTCTGGGGATAGACCGGGAAGTTCTTCAGGAAATACGTCAGGAAAGTCAATAACAACAGGAATATTATTCAAATATGACGTGTCTTTATTCAAATCCATAACATGGGCTAAGAAAGCTTGACATCCGTTTTTTAATAAACGAATAGCTTTATGACTTGATATAACAGTGCTTGATTTTAATGGCTTAGTTGCTTGAATTCACACAACAGGTTGGTTAGGAATATGAAAACTAACAACCTTACGAAAATAATCAATTTTGGCATGATGAGTAGTTAACCAATCAGTCTCTAAAATCACGTCAAATACAAGTATCTTTAAAGAGATAAGGTCAACAGGTAAGGTGATGGTGCCAACTTGGATCAAACAAGATTTATAAACAGTGGATGTGATGAAAGTTTCTCCTAACGGAGTCTCCACAGATAAATTAAAGTCTAATTTCTTCGGAGTCAAGTTTAAACATTGAGCACAAGCAGGAGAAATAAATGAATGGGTAGCACCGGTATCTAGTAAGGTATAAACTTCGCATGAATTTATGATTAGCTTATCCGTGATCACCTCGTTTGGGTTCCTCGAATGTTAACCAATCACGACAAATGCTCTTCCAGGAACCGTTGACTTTGACTTTTCTGGGACAACCTTTTGGGTCACCATCTCCGCTGGACTTGGTTTCGCTACAGTGCAATCTCGAGCGATATGTCCTTCCTTTCCACAGTTATAACATACCTTAAACTGTTGTGGGCAGTTTGGGCTGATATGTCCTTCTTTTTCGCACTTATAGCATATAACCGGTGGTCGTTCTCCTCCCTTGGAACCAGTTGCTGCTGGTGCTGACGTCTTCGTATCGTCATTGTTGAATCTTCTCTTTTTAAAATCTCCTCCCGACTCGCTTCTTTTATTCTCATGGCCATGATTACCACCAGAGTGGTTGCCGCTCTTGTCCGTATTTTTCTTTCTCCGCTGGTTATCGTTGTTCTGATGACTGCTGTCACCGGTATGATCCTGGTTATGGTCCCTCGGTTGAACGTACTCGTTATCTCGCTCTAATAATTGAGCCCTGTTGACAACATCTGAATAGAGAGAAAATTTATGTGAAATGAGATATTAACGTATGTCGGGTTTCAAACCTCTCAGAAACATCCGCGTCATACGTTCCTCATTCTCCACCAAATGAGGTGCAAATCTGGATAACTCTGCAAACTTTGCCTCGTACTGGAACACCGTCATGTTATTCTGCTCTAGTCTAATAAACTTTACCTCCTTCATATGACGAATACTTTCAGGAAAGTACTTGTCATTGAACAGTTTCTGAAACATTTCCCAAGACATGCTAAGTGCGGTTGGATGGGTATGCTTCACAGATTCCCACCAGTAATCTGCCTCATTACGGAACATAAAGGTGGCGAATGGAACCTTCTGTTCCTCCGTGCATCCCAAGACATCGAATATCTTTGTAATTTGTTTGACCCACGTCTCCTACTTAATCGGATTCGGCTTTCCCCAGAATTCTGGTGGTCCCAACTCCTTGAACTGCTTGGCTGTGACAAACTGTGAATTGCTATTATTTCCTCATGTATTTTGAACACGAGTCTCCCTCGTCTGATTTTGCATGAACTGCAAAAAACTTCTAAACATCCCATCGTTCATCATTTGCTCAGTGGTGTTGTTCACAGGAGGAACATTGCCAGCCTATTGCACGTTCTCCTCGTTGGTGAGTAAAGGTGTCTCCACGATCTCGTTTACTCCACTGTTAACATTCTCAGTTGTCATTCTCAAATACTGCCATAAAACAAGGGTTAATTAAAGAAATTAACATATCACACAATATCCCTATATTCTGACCAACCAACAAATAAGCTTAGGTAGGACACACTAGCGAAGGATTTACTCGTCTCTCCCCTCCTAGTTCTAATCCCAGATCTCCGCCAGAGATCATATCCCTAAGCTCTGATACCAACTGTGACACCCCCAAAATAGGTATACATCACCCATTTTGAGTCGTCAATAACATGGTACAGAAACTGTGACGCCCCCAAAATAGGTATACATCACCCATTCTGAGTCACCAAATACATGGTACAGAAATAAATACAATTTTATTAAAACACTTGTCGCGCAAAATACGACAGCACAATACTGTGAGTTTAAATATAAATATTGTCTTCTAGACAATATCCGCACTTAAATAAGTCCTCATTATAATTATTGAAACACTATTTTATAAAATAGTGAGGACTGCTAGCACAACTGACTAGAACATCACTCTACACCCTGACTAGTTCTCGCTATATTCTCGCCTTCTTAGAAAAATGGAACAAAAAAGAAAAAGGGTGAGCTCAACTAGCACAGTAAGGAATATTATGACTAAGATAATATACAACAACTTATCATTAGTCTTCAACAGGAAAAAATCTGATAAAATATAATAGACAACAAGTTTTAGATCAACAACTGCAGCGGAAACAACAAACCATTAGAAGAGTCAAGTAGAGAATGAATTCTATTATCTTCTAAGATTTAAAAGTCCATCAACGATATTTTATCCCTGTAACATCAATCAATATACATCTTGAATCAAATATTCATCTTTGTACTACAGGCCAAAGATATTCATTTGTATCACTAGTCGGTCATATTCATCTCAACACCTGTTCATCTTTGCATTACGGGCCAAAGATAGTCATCAGTTAATCATTCATCTTTGCACTACAGGCCAAAGATATTCAGTAATGTCATCATTTAGACTGAGGATGATGAAAAATATTTTAAAGAAAACGAATCCAGTGAGACAGAAGGACAAATATTAGGGATTCGTATTATAGTTTATCCAAGTGCAATAATACTCCATAACAACCAATTGTGAAGTAAAATTCAAAAATAAAGATCAAAACATGTATACAATCAAAGATAGTAATCATAATAAACATCTTAGACAAAAAGGAAAAATTTTATTTTTCGGTGAATAGTGCCGTATTCGTGAATAGTGCCGTATACGTGAATAGAACCGTATACGTGAATAGTAACTCCGACACAAAAAGTTCCAAATTTGATAAAAAGTTCAAACCAATATTTCGGCATAATGATATTGAAGAAAATAATATCATTTAAGAAGAAAATAACATCCCTTACCTCAAGATAACAGTACTTCTGTTCGAAATATCGGTATAAGGCTGAAGAAAACTTGCACTAATAAATAAAAACTCATAAAGAATCTAAATAATCACAAAATACGCTCGATAATATAGAGAGAGAAAGAGAGAAAACTTATGAATTCTGGTGTGATTTTTAATTCTAACTTAGCCCTCTATTTATAGGAAAATGTTAGCACGCCGAAGCAGACTTGACTTGCAACCTGATGGCTTTACCTGCTACTGTTTTCACCCACCACATTTGAATAAAAGTTCAGTACATTTCTTCACCAACCACAAGTGGGTCCAACTTAATTCTAGAATTTTCTACCAAAATCATTTATAAACCTAATTTCCGAATCAGTCACCACTTAAAATTCATAACAAATTATACGTTCATTTTTAACGGTTCAAAATTTATGGACATATACTCAACTTATATATGTATAACATATCCAAAAATCACAACGATCCAACGATCAAATTAAAAATTATAACTCACGCAATATATCTCAAGAACAATGATTTAATTTTTAATACCTCCATTCTGACAAAAACACCTCAACATTAATTCCTTCACATAAAATAAATATATCTACCAATTATATCCACATAAAATAAATATTTTCTTATCATATAAATCAATAATTAATTATTCACAAATAATATTACAGAATCACAATTATGACAAACAGGCTGTTCCCAAGAAAGAAGGGGCTTTCCAATAAGAATTTCTCCTTACTGGCGCGCAATTAGATGACCAAACCTCTCCTTAGATAGAACTTTCTAGACATTGCCAATAATGTTATCTAAACGAATGGCTTTATGGCTTGATATGACAGCGATTGATTTTAATGGTTTGGTTGCTTGAATTCGCATAACAGGTTGGTTAGGAATATGAAAACTAACAACCTTACGAAAACAATCAATTTTGGCATGATGAGTAGTTAACCAATTAATTCCTAAAATCACATCAAAAATAAGTATTTTTAAAGAGATAAGGTCAACAGGTAATGTGATTGTGCCAACTTGGATTAAGCAAGATTTATAAACTGTAGATGTAATGAAAGTTTCTCCTAACGGATTCTCCATAGATAGGTCAAAGTCTAATTTCTCCGGAGTCAAGTTTAAACGTTGAGCACAAGCAGGAGAGATAAAAGAATGGGTAGAACCGGTATCTAGTAAAGTATAAAATTCGCAAGAATTTAAGATTAGCTTACTCGTGATCACCTCGTTCGGGTTTCTCGCGTTTTGGCCGGTCACGACAAACGCTCTTCTAGGAACCACTGATTTCGACTTATCCGAGACAGCTTTTGGAGTCACCATCCCCGCTGAACTTGGTTTTGCTATAGAACACTCTCGAGCTATATGACCCTCCTTTCCACAGTTATAACATACCTTGGATTATTGTGGGCAGTTTGGGCTGATATGTCCCTCTTTCCTGCATTTGTAACAAACGACCGGTGCTCGTTTTCCTCCCCTAGAAACAGTTGATGTTTGTGCTGACGTTTTCACGTTATCATTGTTGTACCTTCTCTTCTTGAAATCTCCTCCCGACTCGCTCCTTCTATTATCACGGCCACGATTTCCACCAGAGTGGTTACCGCTTTTGTCCGAATATTTTTCTCATTACTGGTTTTCATTGGTCCGATGACTGCTGCCACCGGTATTACCTTGGTTGTGTTTCCTCGGTTAAATATACTCATTATCTCGCTCTAATAATTGAGCCCTGTTTACAACATCTGGATATAAAGAAAATTTATGAGAGATAAGATATTGCCGAATCTCGGGTTTTAAACCTCTTAGAAACATCCTTGTCATTCATTCCTCATTCTCGACCAAATGAGGTGCAAACCTGGATAACTCTGTAAACTTCGCCTTGTACTGGGACACTGTCATGTTATTTTGTTCCAGTCTAATAAACTCTACCTCCTTCATATGACGAATACTTTCAGGTAAGTACTTGTCATTAAACAGTTTCTAAAACGTTTCCCAGGACATGTTGAGTGCGTCAGGATGGGTACGCTTCACAGACTCCCATCAGTAGTCTGCCTCACCGCGGAACATAAAGGTGGCGAATGGAATCTTATGTTCCTCCGTGCATCCCAAGACATCGAATATCTTGCTAATTTGCTTGACCCATGTTTCTGTCTTGATCGGATCCGGCTTTCCCTGAAAGTCTAGTGGTCCCAACTCTTTGAACTGCTTGGTCGTGACAAACAGCGCGTTGTTATCATTTCCACCCGTATTCTGTACACGAGTCTCCCTCGTCTGATTTTGCATGAACTGCAAAAAGCTCATAAACATTCCATCATTCATCGTTTGCTCGGTAACGTTGTTTACAGGAGGAATATTGCCTTCCTGTTGCACGTTCTCCTGGTTTGTGACTAAAAGTTGTTCCATAGTCTCATATACTCTATTATTAACGTTCTCGGCTGCCATTCTCAAATACTGTCATAAAATAAGGGTTAATTAAACAAATTAACATGTCACATAATATCCCTATATTATGACCAACCAACAAATAAGCTTAGGTAGGACACACTAGCGAAGGATTTACTCGTCTCTCCCCTCCTAGTTCTATTTCCCGATCTACGCCAGAGACCATATCTCTAAGCTCTGATACCAACTGTGACGCCCCCAAAATAGATATACATCACCCATTATGAGTCGCCAAATACATGGTACAGAAACAAATACAATTTCATTAAAACACTTGTCGCGCAAAATACGACAACACAATACTGTGAGTTTAAATAAAAATATTATCTTCTAGACAATATCCACACTCAAATAAGTCCTCATTACAATTATTAAAATATTATTTTATAAAATAGTGAGGACTACTGTGACGCCCCCAAAATTAGGTATACATCACCCATTCTGAGTCGCCAGATACATGGCACAAAATTCAAATACAACTTCATTTATACAACTGTTGAGCTGTCGTATAGAATACGACCACAGTTAACTATGAGTTTTAATACAAATGTATGTAACTCTCATGGTACCTCGACCACAACCTTACAATGATACTTTACATAAAAGTATAGTCAAAAACTGTTTTAGAAATTAAAATATTTGTGAAGTGCTCAAGGAAACCTTCGTACATGGGAGGCTATGCGTCTAGGTTATGATAGATATCATATGTCCACAGAATTATCCTTGGTTGACCCAAAAGTCCCCAAATAAAAACAAGAAGATTATTATCATCTTCTTTCCAATGGTGAGTCTTCTCTTGACATATAAATATCTCCGTTGTCTCCAAGTGAAAATTATACTTCAAATAAACTCCAAGACCATATAGATAGTGCTCATAGATATATTCAGTAAGTGGATGTGCACAACCATGTCTTATGAGAACTCGAGATTGTATATCATTAGACATCTTGTATGATAGTGGCAAAACACCCTTCCAAAGTTGGGTTCGCCTCACCCTATTTGAATCACCAAATATAACTACTGAATGATGTATAGAATACAACACACTTTTCTATACTGTTTAGGGAGAACCTCCACAGCTATCACACTATTTTATAGATTTGTGAGGACTACTAATGATATCATTTGGACCATCACTCCATTCCCCAACTAGTCCCTGCTGCGTTCTCACTTCCTGAAGAGAACAATGAAAGCAAAAGGGTGAGCTCAACTAGCCCAGTAAAGAATATCATAATTAAAGCTAATTTACATCATCAATAGCCTTTATCATTAATAAATCAGAGATTTAGAACATATGGTAGCTGATAAAACTTTTCAACCATAGTTGCAACGGAACGAACAATCCATTAGAAGAGTCAAATAGACCATTAGGTCTATTATCTTCTCTATGTTAAAAGTCCACCAATAATGTTTTATCCCTGTAACATCAATCAACCATTCCTGTCCATAATCATATGAATAACTCATAATCTTAATTGTGGTTCTAAATTCCTCTTCGCACCCAGGAAGAAGATAATTTTCATCACCTATATTCACCTGAAACATCAAAAATCATGGTTATACCAAATCACAATTCTTGTTCATAATCATACTAATAAATTCATCTTTGCACTACGGTCTAAGACATACAACTGTATTTTAGAAGAGTCAAGTAGAGCATGATATCTATTATCTTCTACAAATTAAAAGTGTATAACCAATATTTTATCGCTGAGACTCAGCTTAATAAATAATCCACACCATCGAATTATCCATGCACTACGGCCAAGGATATTCGTTAGTATCACATCCATGAATTTTCCATGCACTACGGTCAAAGATATTCATTATTATCACATCCATGAATTAATATTTCATCGCTGAGACTCAACTCAATAATTAATCCACATCATCAAATCATCCCTGCACTACAGGCCAAGGATATTCATTAGTATAACGACCACGAATTATCCATGCACTACGGGCTAAAGATAATCGTGTTTTCAGAAACGATCCTGATCATGCCATAAAACAATTCATTTTTGCACCCTTGGCCGAAGAGAATCCATAGCCATAATCATACCAAAAAATGTTCATCAAT
The DNA here is from genome assembly GCA_016801055.1 of Panax notoginseng. Lineage (NCBI taxonomy): Eukaryota > Viridiplantae > Streptophyta > Magnoliopsida > Apiales > Araliaceae > Panax > Panax notoginseng. The sequence continues at coordinate 142,683,736 of CM029023.1, forward strand.
GCACTACGGGCCAATGAGGACTTTTCCACAATATTTGTAACATTACGGTCATGATTATACCGAATAATCCCTTATCATAATCATACCAAGTCCATCTATACACTACAGGCCACAGATGACTTTGAACATAATATAAACATGAGGATGATGACAATGACATAATAATTTAATAAAACAAGTTCAAGAATTAATTTATCCAGGAATTAATAACGTCCAAATTGTCAACATGATACTGCTTTGTGGAGTAAAATTCAAAAATACTCAGAAGAATACTTCCATGAAAAAATACTGGATGAAGCGTAAATATCAAGGATATTCCACTAATTTCATGGAGTATAAAAGCCAAAACTTTAACCAACTAAGTATAATAAAAAATGGAATAACAAAAGAAATCACCAGGCATGTGATAGACCGCACAGACAGGTTATTCCAACAGAAAAATAAATAGTGGAACCAGGTCATGCGTAAATGCACCGACAGGATATTCCGACAGAATAATAAATAATGAAACCAGGTCCGGCGTAAACGCACAGACAGGATATTCTGACAGAATAATAAATAATAGAACCAGGTCCGTCGTAAACGCACAGACATGATATTTCGATAGAATAATAAATAATGGAACCAGGTCCTGCGTAAAACGCATAGACAGGATATTCTAACAAAATAATAAAGAAAGGAATAATAAAAGAATTTCACCAAGTATAGGGTAGCCCGCGTATACAGGTTATTCCAACAGAATAATAAAAAATAGAATAACAGAAGTTTTCTTCATGAATAAGAAAGAAAGAATACCCTTTACGAGTACAACAAATAATATCTCTTACCGTAAAAGAAACTTGATATCGGAGTAGTGAAGTAGCAGAATACTTTTCTTCTTTCTCTCTATAGTTTCTCTCTCTAGAGTTTCAGTGAATTCGTAAGAAAATAATGAAGGAATAAGCTTCTATTTATAGAAAAATGGACTGCATAGTAACTAACTCATGAACGGTCTGGATTGATTTACTTTAATCTGACGGTCCATATTTAAAGCAAAATCTTTTAAATAAAATATAATATATTCTATTTATAATCTAATAAAATGAATAACTTTATAAACGATTTTACTATATAAAGACTATGCAGGCACTATGCAAATACAATGCATAATAAAATATAATATATTCTAATTATTATCTAATAAAACAGATAACTTTATAAAAGTATTCTGTTTTATATAAAAAAGATTTTACTATTAGCCTAATAAAACGAATAACTTTATAAAAGTATTCTGTTTTATATAAAAAGTTTTTCTGTTTTATTACATTAATAATACCAATAAAATAATACTGAGTGACTTCTTACGTAAGCATCAATAATCAATACCGTGTGCTACTATGCAATCACGCGTATTACTGTACTTTTAACACCGGATGTTTCAACAGTTAACGGTAAAACTTCCGTCGTTATTTTCATAAAAATATTTTTGTCGTTTTCTCAATCTGATAATAATTCCGTTGTGGGGTCCACCAATGATTGTACCGACGTACGAATATTCTCCGACAAAAAGAATATTCCCTGACTAATCGAATATTCCCCGACACAACGAATATTTTATATCAACTTGCTTACTTTGCAAAAAAGAATTTACATATTATCCTTAACTTTAAACTTTTATCAATTTAACTATTTACCAAAAAAGAAAAATTGAATACTTTTATTTCATAAAATTCGGGGTCTCACAACTACTAGCACAACTGACTAGAAACATCACTCCACACCCCGACTAGTTCCCGCTATATTCTCGCCTCCTGAGAAAAATGGAACAAAAAGGAAAAATGGTGAGCTCAACTAGCCCAGTAAAGAATATTATGACTAAGATAATATACAACAACTTATCATTAGTCTTCAACAGAGAAAAATCTGATAAAATATAATAGACAACAAATTTTAGATCAACAACTGCAGCGGAAACAGCAAACCATTAGAAGAGTCAAGTAGAAAATGAATTCTACTATCTTCTAAGATTTAAAAGTTCATCAACGATATTTTATCCCTGTAACATCAATCAATATACATCTTGAATCAAATATTCATCTTTGCACTACAGGCCAAAGATATTCATTTGTATCACCAGTCAGTCATGTTCATCTCAACACATGTTCATCTTTGCACTACGGGCCAAAGATATTCATCAGTTAATCATTCATCTTTGCACTACAGGCCAAAGATATTCAGTAATGTCATCATTTAAGACTGAGGATGATGAAAAATATTTTAAAGAAAACGAATCCAGTGAGACAGAAGGACAAATATTAGGGATTCGTATTACAGTTTATCCAAGTACAATAATACTCCATAACAACTAATTGTGAAGTAAAATTCAAAAATAAAGATTAAAACATGGATACAATCAAAGATAGTAACCATAATAGACATCTTGGACAAAAAGAAAAAAAAATTATTTTTCGATGAATAGTGCCGTATTTGTGAATAGTGTCGTATACGAGAATAGTAACCCCGACACAAAAAGTTCTAAATTTGATAAAAAGTTCAAACCAATATTTTGGCATAATGATATTGAAGAAAATAATATTATTTAAGAAGAAAATAACATCCCTTACCTCAAGATAACAGTACTTCTGTTCGGAATATCGGTATAAGGCTGAAGAAAACTTGCATTAATAAATAAAAACTCACAAAGTATCTAAATACTCACAAAATACGCTCGATAATATAGAGAGAGAAAGAGAGAAAACTTATGAATTTTGGTGTGATTTTCAATTCTAACTTAGTCCTCTATTTATAGGAAAATATTAGCACGCCGAAGCAGACTTGACCTGCAAACCTGATGACTTTATCTGCTACTATTCCCACCCACCATATTTGAATAAAAATTCAGCACATTTCTTTACCAACCACAAGTGGGGCCCACTCAATTTTAGAATTTTCGACCAAAATTATTTATAAACCTAATTTCCGAATCAGTCACCTCTTAAAATTCATAATAAATTATACGTTCATTTTTAACGGTTCAAAATTTGTGGACATATACTCAACTTATATATGTATAACATATCCAAAATCACAACGATCCAACGGTCAGATTAAAAATTATAACTCACGCAATATACCTCAAGAACAGTGATTTAATTTTTAATACCTCCATTCTGACAAAAACACCTCAATATTAATTCCTTCATATAAAATAAATATATCTACCAATTATATCCACATAAAATAAATATTTTCTTATCATATAAATCAATAATTAATTATTCACAAATAGTATTACAAAATCACAATTATGACAATCAGGCCGTTCCCAGGAAAGAGGGGGCTTTCTAATAAGAATTTCTCCTTACTGGCGCGCAATTAGATGACCAAACCTCTCCTTAGACAGAACTTTCTAGACATTACCAATAATGCTATCTAATAATATTATTCAAATAACATGAATTATTGATCTGATAATAAAAAATACTGTACAGCAACAATTATTGAAACAACAATAATATAAAATATCAACGCAACAATTAGTGAATCAATAAAATAAAATATTGAACAGTAACTACTGTAACAATTATTGAGTAGTGCCTTATTACGTAAGGATCAGTAATTGGTGCAATACCGTGTGCTACTGTGTTTTAACCACCGGGTATTCCAACAGTATTAACGGTAACAACTACGTCGTTATTTATAAACAACTTATACTTGTGGTTTTCTTCATCCAATCGCTTTCCGTTATGGGGCCCACACAAGACTGCGTCATTGTACGAATATTCCCCGAAAGCAAGAATATTCCACGACCAAACGAATATTTCCCGACAAAATGAATAATTTATAACCACTTGCTTATTTTGCAAAATTTGCACATTTCACCCAAAAACCAAAATATTATATCAAATTAACACCTTATTATATATTTAGAAAAAATTTAATTTTATTCATTAATAGGTTGGAGTCATACAGAAACAACTACAACTTTATTAATACAACAAAAAAATTATGAGTTTAAATACAAATATTGTCTTCTAGACAATATCCACACTCAAATAAGTCTTCATTACAATTATTGATACATTATTTTATAAAAATGGTGAGGACTACTAAACAACTTTCTAAAATCATCATTCCATACCCCGACTAGTACTCGCTACATTCTCGCCTCCTGAGAAAAAAAATAGAACAGAAAGGAAAAAGGGTGAGCTCAACTAGCCCAGTAAAGAACATTATTACTAAGATAATATAGAACAAATTATCGTTAGTCCTCAACAGGGAAAAATTTAATAGAATACAATAGACAACAAATTTTAAATCAATATTCGCAGCGGAAATAATAATTCACTAGAAGAGTTAAGTAGAGTATGAAATCAACTATCATCTATGAATTTAAAAGTCCATCATCAATATTTTATCCATGTAACATCAATCAATAAATATCTTGAATCAAATATTCATCTTTGTACTACAGACTAAAAATATTCATCAGTTGGTCATGTTCATCTCAACACTTGTTTATCTTCGCACTACGGCCAAAGATATTCATCATAAAATCATTAATCTTTACACTACATGCCAAAGATATTCAGTTATATCATCATTTAGGACTGAAGATGATGAAAAATATTTTAAAGATAACGAATTCAGTGAAACAAAAGAACAAATATTAAGGATTCGTACTTTAAACAATCCGAGTTCAAAAATACTTCATAAATAATCATAGTGGAGTAAAATTCAAGAATGATCAAAACATGGATACAATCAAAGCTAGTATCCATAATAGATATCTTGGACAAATAGAAGAAAATTTTATTTTTCGATGAATAGTGATGTGACGCCCCCAAAATAGGTATACATCACCTATTATGAGTCGCCAATACATAGTACAGAATACAAATTCAATATTTAATATATAACAAGAGACCTGTGAGTTTTAATACAAATATTGTCTTCTAGACAATATCCACTCTCAGAATAAGTCCTCATTATATTTATTGTCACACTATTTTATAGAATAGTGAGGACTACTAATGCTATCATCTGGACCGTTATTCCGTTCCCCGACTAGTCCCTGCGGAGGGGAGGGGCACATCAGTCATCGAAGCGGTGATCGAAGCGGTGACAACAAGCGTGGAAGGAATCAACATGCCAGAAATGGTAACCACTTCGGTGGTAAATAGAGCCAAAATAATAAGAATGGTCATTTCAAGAAGAGGAGATTCAACAATGATGGAAAGACGTCAGCACCAGCACCCGTTGTTAAGGAAGGAGAACGACCACCTATCATATATTTCAAATGCGGAGGGGAGGGACATATCAGTCCAAACTGCGCGATGCCGTCTAAAGCATGTTATAATTGTGGAAGAGAAGGTCATTTAGCTCGATTTTGTCGTTTACCAAAAACAAGTTCAGCCAGGATGGAGACACCAAAGGCCGTCCCAAAAAAGTCAAAACCGGTAGTGCAAGGGAGAGCGTTTGTTGTGACCTCCTAGAAAGTAAGGAACCCGAATGAGGTCATCATGGGTAAGCTTATCATAAACTCTAACAAATCATAAAACCGGTAGTGCAAGGGAGAGCGTTCATAACAAATCATTCGTTCATTTTTAACAGTTCAAAATTTGTGAACATATACTCAACTTATATATGTATAACATATCCAAAAATCACAACGATTCAACGGTCAGATTAAAATTATAACTCATACAATAAAGTTGTAAGAACACTGATTTGATCTTTTAATACCTCCAATCTGACAAAATACTGATAAAATACCTCAACATTAATTCCTTCATTTATAACCACATAAATAAATCCATCATTTATATTCACATCAAATAAATATTTCATTATCATATAGATCAATAATTAATTATTCATAAATAATATTACAGAATCACAATTATGACAACCATGTCGTTTCTAGGAAAGAGGGGGCTTTCCGATAAAGATTTCTCCTTACTGGCGCGCAATTAGGTGAGCAAACCTCTCCTTGACAGAACTTTTTAGACATTGCCAATAATGCTATCCAATAATATTATTCAAATAATATGAATTATTGATCTGATAATGGAGATACTGTGCAGTGATAATAATTAAAATAATAATAATATAAAATATCAACGCAACAATTATTGATTCAATAAAATAAAATATTGAACAGAAATTACTGTAACAATTATTGAGTAGTGCCTTCTCACGTAAGAATCAATAATTGAAAAATATTGTTCAATACCGTGTGCTACTGTGCAACTACGCGTATTACTGTATTTTAACCACCAGGTATTCCAACAGTGTTAACGGTAACAACTACGCCGTTATTTATAAAAATTCAAATTTGTCGTTTCCTCATCCAACAGTTATTCTGTTATGGGGCCCATAAATGCTACACCGTCGTACGAATATTCTCCGACAGAAAGAATATTCCACGACTAAACGAATATTCCCTGACAACAATGAATATTTTATAACCACTTGCGTATTTTGGAAAAAAATTCATATATCACCTTTAACTTTAACTTTTATCAATTTAACCATTTACTGAATAGTAATTATAAGAAAAATTGAATACTTTTATTTCATAAAATTCGGGGACTTACAATCTCCCATCTTTATGAAATTTCGTCCCCGAAATTTACGTACCTGGTATTTCGAAAAGTTGAGAATACATTGCTTTCATTCCAGATTCTATCTCTCCGGTCACCATGATTTCTCTATTGGTCATCTCCCGTGATAACTTCATTTGGGTTCCTCACTTGTTGGGAAGTCATGACAACCGCTATCCCTTGAACTACTCGGCTTTGACTTGTCTGGGGCAGCATTTGGTGTCATCACTACCGTTGGAATATACTTTTCTATAGGGCATATTCCACCCTCAACTACTTCATCGTACTCCTGATTCATGATCTGAATCATCAATCTTCGATCCATATCGTATTCAGGTTAACCGCTCTGTACAGGGTAATTCAAAACTCGATGTTGGGTTCTCCCAATTGCTGTCCAAAAAGAGAAATACATATCATCTATTTTATCCTTCTTAGATCGGACATCTCTTTCCACAATATCAATGCGTCGTGCGGCTTTTCCCCATGCATCACTCACTCTTACTCGTTCAGTTTTTTCTTCTTTCAGCTCAGATTCCAGCTTTATCATCTTATGCTATGACAAAGAATGCTTCTATTCAAACATCACATATCGGGTAACACAAGCTTGAATTGTTGCATCCTTTTGCTCCACAACCGCCTGTCGTTATTCAGCCTGCTCTTCTAAGCCATGAATACGATTTTACAATTATACATTTTGATCATATAATACCTCTAATAAATTCTCCTCAGGTACCTCTTCTTCCTCTTCTTCCTCACTCTCAGCTGTTACCTCTGCGACCATCTCAGGTGCAACTATCAATTCTTCACTCACCACATGAATTTCTCTAATTCCTTCTTCGCCTGACATCACATTATCCTGGTTGGTGATTAGAGGTATCCCCACGGTCTCATTCACTCCATTGTTAACATTCTCAGCAGCCATTCTCAAATACTGCCATAAAACAAGGGTTAATTAAACAAATTAACATATCACATAATATCCCGATATTATGACTGACCAACAAATAAGCTTAGGTATGACACACTAGTGAAGGATTTACTTATCTCTCCCCTCCTAGTTATATTCCCCGATCCCGACAGAGACCATATCCCTAAGCTCTGATACCAAATATGATAACCCCAAAATAGGCCCATTTCACCCAACCTATTCTGTGACAACCCCAAAATAGGTCCATTCCATCCAACCTATTCTGAGTCACCAAATACATGGTACAGAAAATAACTACAACTTTATTACAACAATTGTCGTGTAAAATACAACAACACATATGCTGTGAGTTTGGATACAAATATATACCAAATGTGGCTCATGTCCCAATCGTGGACAGCACCTCACAATGACACCATACATAAAGATATAGTCAAAAACTGTTTTAGAAATTAGAATCTTTGGGAAGTGCTCAAGGAAACCTTCGTACATAGAAGGCCATGCTTCTAGGTTATGATAGATATCATATGGCCACATAATTATCCTTGGTTGACCCAATAAACCCCAAAGAAAAACGAGAAGATTACTATCATATTCTTCCCAATTGGGAGTCTTCTCTTGACATATCGTTATCTCCACTGTCTCTAATTGAGAATTATACTTCAAACAAACACCAAGATTATATAGGTAGTGCTCGTAAATATACTCAGCAAGTGGATGAGCACATCCCTATCTTATGATGACACGAGGTTGTATATCATTAGACATCTAGTATGATAGTGGCAAAATACCCTTCCAACGTTAGGTTCGCCACACCCTATTTGATTCACCAAATATAACTACTAAATGATGTATACAACACTTTTCTATACTGCTTAGGGAGAACCTCCACACCTAGAGACCACCGTTCTATTTTTCCGTTACCCTCGCTCGACCCAGCTACACTCTTATTACCTGAAAGGAATTATGAAACAAAAGGGTGATCACAACTAGCCCAGTAAAGAATATCTTGACTAAAGATAAATAATTTATCAATAGCCTTTAATAGTAATAAATCAGAGATTTAGAACATATGGTAGATGATAAAAATTTTTAACCATAGTTGCAGCGGAACGAACAATCCATTAGAAGAGTCAAATAGACCATAAAGTCTATTATCTTCGCCATGTTAAAAATCCATCAACAATATTTTATCCCTGTAATATCACTCCATAGTTCCTTTTCACAATCATATGAATAACTCATAATCATAATTGTTATTCTAAATTTTTCTTAGCACCCAGGACGAAGAATATTTTCATCTCCTGTCTTTACCTGAAACATCAAAGATCATGGTTATACCAAATCACAGTTTATGTTCATAATCATACTAATAATCCATCTTTGCACTACGGGCCAAAGATATTCAACAACAATTCATCTTTGCACTACAGGCCAAAGATATTCATCAACAAACCATCTTTGCACTACAGGCCAAAGATATTCAATAACAGTTCATCTTTACACTACAGGCCAAAGATATTCATCACCAGTTCATATTTGCACTATAGGCAAAATATATTAATTTCTCAAAGAAATATATAATCATTTCAGAATTTATATAAACAATAATTATAACCATGTTGATCAATTCACCTTTGCACTTAAGCTAAAGATATTCAATTATAAATTCAATAGTCATGATCATACCAGTCAATAATTCAACTTTGCACTACTGGCAAAAGGGAACCCATAGTCATGATCATACCAAAAATCTACCCATCTTTACACTTAAGTCAAAGAAAAATTTCTTCACTAAGATTATAAAAATGTCATATATAATAGTAAAATCAATATAATCAAAACATCTAAATTTAATCTTAAGAGTAATATTCATAAATTAACTATAATTTGGTTAGAAAAAGAAACTAATTTTGTCATGAATAGTAACTCGTGAATAGTAACTCGTGAACAGTAACTCGTGAATAATAAACCCGACGCAAAAAGGTAGAAATTCCACAATAAAATCCATACCAATATTTTGGTATAATGATATTGAAAGAATAATATTTCTTAAGCTTATAAATAATTTATTTTAGTTGTTTACACTTTACTAAATAATGCATTTAATCATCCTAAAATGCCAAACTCATAAGATTTTATCACCAATACCCAAAACCCTCATAAAAAATCTGCATATAACTCATATATGATATTCAAGCCATAAAATCATATTTTTTAATTTTTTTACTTCACATAACATATTTAATTCATTTACTCATAACTAGTCTATTTTTATGAAAAATACCAAATCAGTTCCAAAAAATATTTCTTTTTTGGGATTTAGCATAATATAGTCTCATATTGAACGTATATTTTTCTCAGAATTTTTAAAACTCATTTACTATTTTTCATATGGCCAAAACAACCGAATATTTAGACATTTATTATAAATTGTAATTTTATCCAAAAATTCCGAAATTAACAGAGTACACTGATATTATATAGATATACTTCCAATAAAAATTTTATCAATTTTGGAGCTAACCACAAGGAGTTATAAGCGGTTACTTTTAAAATAGTCTTTTCCCGTAAAATTCATAACTCTTAATCCATACATCCAAAAATCACCATTTTTGGACACAATCAATAAAACTCATCAAAATATCATTTCAAATTTTTCCAAAATTTTTTCAAGGTCAGAAGAATTACGAACTGAAAAATATAATAACCCTTAAAATCTCTTACTATCCCTTACGTCAAAATAGCAGTATTTTCTGACCGGAATGTAAAGCCGAAGGAACTTTGCACTAAATAGCAACTCTCAAAGTATCTAAAAACTCACAAAATATGCTTCATAACATAGAGAGAGAAAGGGAGAAAGCTTATATTTCTGGTGTGATTTTCAATTCTAACTTAAGCACCTATTTATAGGAAAATGTTAGAACGCCAAAGGAGACTAAATAATAAACAAATATTATTTATTTTCCCATTTTCTACGTATGCAAGCTAGCCACCACCTTTGACAAAGAAAATCAACAGCCCACATGGGAATTCATCACCAACCAAAGAGTGGGTCCCACCCATAATTTAATAAAAATTATTTTATTTTCCGAAATTTTAATAATTCATAGAAAATAGCCCTTTTATCAGAAAATTTGAATCTCGCATTTTTTTTATAGGAAATTCAATTCTCTACAACTTTGCAGAAGAAAGTTTTTCCAAATTCCAAATAGAAATTGACCGAAATTCATAAACGGACGATTTTACAGGCTATAATCAATTTCAGTCAAGAAATGGGGTCCATCGACACACAAAATATGTGTTAATTATTTAATACAAGAAAAATACTCTTCCTCCTCATATACTCATATATCCCACATTCATTGTAAAACTATTACCATTATTATATTATTAAATATAATAATAAACTATTTTATCAGAAAAGATAAAATATCATTTTTCAACAATTGCCACTTTAAAAATTTTCTCCATCTATATCCACATAAAATTAATATTTTCCTCATCATATAAATTAATAATTAATTATTCACAAATAATATTACATAATCACAGTACTGGCAACCAGACCGTTCCCAGGAAAGAGGGGGCTTTCTAATAAGAATTTTTCCTTATTGGCACGCAATTAGATGACCAGTCCTCTCCTTAGACAGAACTTTCTAGACATTACCAATAATGTTATCTAATAATATTATTCAAATAATATGAATTATTGATCTGATAATGGAGATGATGTGCAACAACAATTATTAAAATAACAATAATATAAAATATCAACGCAGCAATTATTGAATCAATAAAATAAAATATTGAACAGTAATTACTGTGATAATTATTCAGTAGTGCCTTTTTACGTAAGAATCAATAATTTTAAAAATAATGTGCAATACCGTGTGCTACTATGTAATAACGCGTATTATTGTATTTTAACCACCAGGTATTCAAACAGTGTTAACGGTAACAACTACGCCGTTAATTATAAAAACTCAATTTTTGTCGTTATCTTCATCCGATCATTTTCCGTTATGGGGCCCACAAATAGCTGCGTCGTCGTACGAATATTCTTCAACAGAAAGAATATTCCACGACCAACGAATATTCCTCGACAACAATGATTATTTTATAACCACTTGTTTATTTTGAAAAAATTTCATATTTCACCCATAACTTTAATTTTTTATCAATTTAACAATTTACTAAATTGTAATTATAAGAAAAATTGAATGCTTTTATTTCATAAAATTCGAGGTCTTACAATCTCCCCTCCTTATAAAATTTCGTCCCCGAAATTTACGTACCTGGTATTTCGAAAAGTTGAGAATACCTTGCTTTCATTTCAGATTCTATCTCCCGGATCATCATTATTTCTCCATGGCTCATCTCCCATGATAACTTCATTTGGGTTCGTCATTTGTTGGGAAGTCATGACAACCGCCATCTCTCGAACTACCCGGCTTTGACTTGTCTGGGGAAGCATTTGGCGTCATCACTACCGTTAGAATATACTTTTCTATAGGGCATATTCCTCCCTCAACTGCCTCGTCGTACTCCTGATTCATGATCTGAATCATCAATCTTCGATTCATATCGAATTCAGGTTGACCGCTCTGAACAGGGTAATTCAAAACTCGATGTTGGGTTCTCCCAATTGCTTTTCAAAAAGAGAAATTCATATCATCTATTTTAGCCTTCTTAGGTCGGACATCTCTTTCCACAATATCCATGTGTCGTGCGACTTTTGCTCATGCATCACTAATTCTCACTCGTTCAGTTTTTTCTTCTTACAGCTCAGATTCCATCTTTATCATCTTATACTATGCCAAAGAATGCTTCTGTTCAAGCATCACATATCGGGTAATACAAGCTTGAATTGTTGCATCCTTTTGCTCCACGACCGCCTGTCGTTCTTCAGCCTGCTCTTCTAACTCATGAATACGATTTTGAAATTTTACATTTTGATCATATAATACCTCTCATAAATTCTCCTCAGGTACCTCTTCTTCCTCTTCTTCCTCACTCTTAGCTGTTACCTCTGCGACCATTTCGGGTGCAACTATCAATTCTTCACTCACCACATAGATTGCTCTAATTCCTTCTTCATCTAACATCACATTATCATGGTTAGTGATTAGAGGTATCCCCACAGTCTCATTCACTTCATTGTTAGCATTCTCAGCTGCCATTCTCAAATACTGCCACAAAACAAGGATTAATTAAGCAAATTAACGTATCACATAATATCCGTATATTATGACCAACCAACAATTAAGCTTAGGTAGGACACACTAGCAATGAATTTACTCATCTCTCCCCTCCTAGTTATATTCCCCGATCTCCGCCAGAGACCATATCCCTAAGCTCAGATACTAACTGTGACAACCCCAAAATAGGTCCATTCCATCCAACCTATTCTGAGTCGCCAAATACATGGTACAGAAAATAACTACAACTTTATTACAACAATTGTCGTGCAAAATACAACAACACATATGCTGTGAGTTTGGATACAAATATATACCAAATGTGACTCATGTCCCAACCGTGAACAGCACCTCACAATGACACCATACATAAAGGTATAGTCAAAAACTGTTTTAGAAATTAGAATCTTTGGGAAGTGCTCAAGGAAACCTTCGTACATGGGAGGCCATGCTTCTAGGTTATGATAGATATCATATGGCCACAGAATTATCCTTAGTTGACCCAATAGACCCCAAAGAAAAACGAGAAAATTACTATCATATTCTTCCTAATGGGGAGTCTTCTCTTGACATATCATTATCTCCACTGTCTCTAATTAAGAATTATACTTCAAACAAACACCAAGATTATATAGGTAGTGCTCGTAAATATACTCAGCAAGTGGATGAGCGCATCCCTGTCTTATGATGATACGAGGTTGTTTATCATTAGACATCTTGTATGATAGTGGCAAAACACCCTTCCAACGTTGGGTTCGTCTCACCCTATTTGATTCACCAAATATAACTACTAAATGATGTATACAACACTTTTCTATACTACTTAGGGAGAACCTCCACAGCTATAGACCACCGTTCTATTTTCCCGTTACCCTCGCTCGACCCAGCTACACTCTTATTACCTGAAAGGAATTGTGAAACAAAAGGGTGAGCACAACTAGCCCAGTAAAGAATATCATGACTAAAGATAAATAATTTATCAATAGCCTTTAACAGTAATAAATCAGAGATTTAGAACATATGGTAGATGATAAAAAATTTCAACCATAGTTGCAGCGGAACGAGCAATCCATTAGAAGAGTCAAATAGACCATAAAGTCAATTATCTTCTCCATGTTAAAAATCCACCAATAATATTTTATCCATGTAACATCACAACACAGTTCCTTTCCACAATCATATGAATAACTCATAATCATAATTGTGATTCTAAATTTTTCTTTGCACCCAGGACGAAGAATATTTTCATCACCTGTCTTTACCTGAAACATCAAAGATCATGGTTATACCAAATCACAGTTCCTGTTCATAATCATACTAATAATCCATCTTTACACTACGGGCCAAAGATATTCAACAACAGTTCATCTTTGCACTACATGCCAAAGATATTCATCAACAAACCATCTTTGCACTATAGGCCAAAGATATTCAACAACAGTTCATCTTTGCACTATAGGCCAAAGATATTCATCACCAGCTCATATTTGCACTATAGGCCAAATATATTAATATCTCAAAGAAATATATAATTATTTCAAAATTTATATAAACAATAATTATAACCATGTTGATCAATTCACCTTTGCACTTAAGCTAAAGATTTTTAATTATAAATTCAATGGTCATGATCATACCAGTCAATAATTCAACTTTGCACTACTGGCCAAACAAAACCCATAGTCATAATCATACCAAAAATCTACTCATCTTTACACTTAAGTCAAAGAAAAATTTCTTCATCAGGATTATAAAAATGGCATATATAATAGTAAAATCAATATAATCAAAATATCTAGATTTAATCTTAAGAGTAGTATTCATAAATCAACTATAATTTGGTTAGAAAAAGAAACCAATTTTGTCATAAATAGTAACTCGTGAATAGTAACTCGTGATTAGTAACTCATTAATAGTAACCCGTGAATAGTAACTCATGAATAGTAAACCCGACACAAAAAGGTAGAAATTCCACAATAAAATCCATATCAATATTTTGGTATAATGATATTGAAAGAATAATATTTCTTAAGCTTATAAACAATTTATTTTAATTGTTTACATTTTACTAAATAATGTATTTAATCATCCTAAAATGTCAAACTCATAAGATTTCATCACCAATACCCAAAACCCTTATCAAAAATCTGCATATAACTCATATATGATATTCAAGCCATAAAATCATATTTTTCAATTTTCTTACTTCACATAACATATTTAATTCATTTACTCATAACTAGTCTATTTTCATAAAAAATACAAAATCGGTTTCAAAAATATTTCTTTTCTGAGATTTAGCAGAACATAGTACCATATTGAACATATATTTTTCTCAGAATTTTTAAAACTCATTTACTATTTTTCATATGGCCAAAACAGTCAAATATTTAGACATTTATCATAAATTGTAATTTTATCCAAAAATTCCAAAATTCACATAATACACTGATATTATATAGATATACTTTCAATAAAAATTTCATCAATTTTGGAATTAACCACAAGGAGTTATAAGCGGTTACTTTTAAAATAGTCTTTTCCCGTAAAATTCGTAACTCTTAATCCATACATCCAAAAATCACCATTTTTGGACACAATCAATAAAACTCATCAAAATATCATTTCAAATTTTTCCAAGATTTTCTAAAGGTCAGAAGAATTACGAACTTAAAAACATAATAACCCTTAAAATTTCTTACTATTCCTTACTATCCCTTACCTCAAAGGAATCTTGCACTGAATAACAACTCTCAAAGTATCTAAAAACTCACAAAATATGTTTCATAATATAGAGTTAGAAAGAGAGAAAGCTTATATTTCTGGTGTGATTTTCAATTCTAACTTAAGCACCTATTTATAAGAAAATGCTAGAACGCCAAAGGAGACTAAATAATAAACTAATATTATTTATTTTCCCATTTTCTACGCATGCAAGCTAGCCACCACCTTTGACAAAGAAAATCAACAGCCCACATGGGAATTCATCACTAACCAAAAAGTGGGTCCCACCCATAATTTAATAAAAATTATTTTATTTTCCGAAATTTTAATAATTCATAAAAAATAACTTTTTTATCAGAAAATTTGAATCTCACGTCTTTTTATAGGAAATTCAATTCCTTACAACTTTGCAGAAGAAAGTTTTTCCAAACTCCAAATAAAAATTGACCGAAATCCATAAACGGACGATTTTACAGGCTATAATCAAATTTCAGTCAAGAAATGGGGTCCACCGATACACAAAATATGTGTTAATCATTTAATACAACAAAAATATTCTTCTTACTCATATACTCATATATCCCACGTTCATTGTAAAATTATCACCATTATTATATTATTAAATATAATAAAAAATTATTTTATCAGAAAAGATAAAATATTATTTTTCAACAATTGTCACTTTAAAATTTTTTTCCATCTATATCCACATAAAATTAATATTTTTCTCATCATATAAATTAATAATTAATTTTTCACAAATAATATTACAGAATCACAGTACAATTTATTTTAATTGTTTACACTTTACTAAATAATGCATTTAATCATCCTAAAATTTCAAACTCATATGATTTCATCACCAATAACCAAAACCCTCATCAAAAATCTACATATACCTCATATAGGATTCTCAAGTCATAAAATTCTATTTTCTAATTTTCTTACTTCACATAACATATTTAATTCATTTACTCATAACTAGTTTATTTTCATGAAAAATACCAAATCAGTACAAACAAATTTTATTTTATGAGATTTAGTAGAATATAGTCCCATATTGAATATATATTTTCCCCAGAATTTTTAAAAATTATTTACTATTTTTCATATGGCCAAAATATCAGAATATTTAGATATTTATAAAAAATTGTACTTTTATCCAAAAATTCCGAAATTAACAGAGTATACTTCTATCATATACATGTACTCTCAATAAAAATTTAACCAATTTTGGAGTTAACCACAAGGAGTTATAAGCGGTTACTTTTAAAATAGTCTTTTCTCATAAAATTCACAACTCTTAATCTACACATCCAAAAATCACCATTTTTTGACACAATCAAGAAAACTAATCAAATTATCATTTTAAATTTTTTCGAAATTTTTGAAGGTCAAAAAAATTACGAAACTGAAAAACATAACAACCCTTGAAATCCCTAACTATCCCTTACCTCAAAAGAGCAGTACTTCTGACTAGATATCGGATATGACGCTGAAGGAAACTTGCACTGATAAATAGCAACTCACCAAGTATCTAAATACTCACAAAATACACTTGATAATCTGGAGAGAAAAAGAGAGAAAACTTATAAATTCTGGTGTGATTTTCAATTCTAACTTAGCCCTCTATTTATAGAAAAATGTTAGCACGCCGAAACAGACTTGACCTGCTACCTGATGGCTTTACCTGCTACTGTTTCACCCACCAAAAATCAGCCATCTTCCCCAACAACCAAAAGTGGGGCCCTGTGACGACCCCAAAATAGGTCCATTCCACCCAACCCATTCTGAGTCGTCAAATACATGGTACAGAAAACAACTACAACTTTATTACAACAATTGTCGTGCAAAATACAACAACACATATACTATGAGTTTGGATACAAATATATACCAAATGTGACTCATGTTCCAACCGTGGACATCACCTCACAATAACACCTTACATAAAGGTATAGTCAAAAACTGTTTTAGAAATTAGAATCTTTGGGAAGTGCTCAAGGAAACCTTCGTACATGGGAGGCCACGCGTCTAGGTTATGATAGATATCATATGGCCACAGAATTATCCTTGGTTGACCCAATAGACCCCGAAGAAAAACGAGAAGATTACTATCATATTCTTCCCAATGGTGAGTCTTCTCTTGACTTATCATTATCTCCACTGTCTCTAATTGAGAATTATACTTCAAACAAACACCAAGATTATATAGGTAGTGCCCATAGATATACTCAGCAAGTGGATGAGCACAACCCTGCCCTATGATGACACGAGGTTGTATGTCATTAGACATCTTGTATGATAGTAATAAAACACCCTTCCAACGTTGGGTTCGCCTCACCCTATTTTCTTCACCAAATATAACTACTAAATGATAACCACCGTTCTATTCCCTTGTTACCCCCGCTCGACCCAGCTACACTCTTATTACCTGAAAGGAATTGTGAACAGAAGGGTGAGCACAACTAGCCCAGTAAAGAATATCATGACTAAAGATAAATAAATTATCAATAGTCTTCATCAATAATAAATCAGAGATTTAGAACATATGGTAGATGATAAAAAAATTTCAACCATAGTTGCAGCGGAACGAGCAATCCATTAGAAGAGTCAAATAGACTATAAAGTCTATTATCTTCTCCATGTTAAAAATCCACCAACAATGTTTTATCCATGTAACATCACTCAACAGTTCCTTTCCACAATCATATGAATAACTCATAATCATAATTGTGACTATAAATTTTTCTTCGCACCCAGGACGAAGAATATTTTCATCACCTGTCTTTACCTGAAACATCAAAGATCATGGTTATACCAAATCACAATTCCTATTTATAATCATACTAACAAATCCATCTTTGCACTACGGGCCAAAGATATTCATCAACAAATCATCTTTGCACTACGGGCCAAAGATATTCATCAACAAACCATCTTTGCACTACGGGCCAAAGATATTCAACAACAGTTCATCTTTGCACTACAGGCCAAAGATATTCATCAACAGGCCATCTTTGCACTACATGCCAAAGATATTCATCAACAATTCATATTTGCACTACAGGCCAAATATATTCATATCTCAAAGAAATATATAATCATTTCAGAATTTATATAAACAATAATTATAACCATGTTGATCAATTCACCTTTGCACTTAAGCTTAAGATATTCAATTATAAATTCAATGGTCATGATCATACCAGTCACAATTCAACTTTGCACTACAGGCCAAAGAGAACCCTAGTCATGATCATACCAATAATCTACCCTTCTTTACACTCCAGTGAAAGAGAATTTTAACATCAGGGTTATAAAAATGTTATATATGATGATAAAAATAATATGATCAACATATAGTTTTAATCTCAAGAGTAATATTCGTAACTCATGAATAGTAAATCGTGAATAGTAACTCATGAATAGTAACCCCGACACAAAAGATAGAAATTCCACAATAAAATCCATACCAATATTTCGGTATAATGATATTGAAAGAATAACATTACTTAAATTTATAAACAATTTATTTTAATTGTTTACACTTTACTAATTAATGCATTTAATCATCATAAAATGCCAACTCTTACAATTTCATCATCAATAACCAAAACCCTCATCAAAAATCTGCATATACCTCATATAGGATTCTCAAGCCATAAAATCCTATTTTTCCAATTTTCTTCTTCACAAAACATATTTAATTCATTTACTCATAACTAGACTATTTTCATGAAAAATACCAAATCAGTTCCAAAAATATTTTTTTTCTGAGATTTAGCTTAATATAGTCCCATAGTGAACATATATTTTTCTCAGAATTTTTAAAAGTCATTTACTATTTTTTATATGGCCAAAATAGCCGAATATTTAGACATTTATCAAAAATTGTACTTTTGTCTAAAATTTCTGAAATTTACAGAGTATACTTCTATCATATACATGTACTCCCAATAAAAATTTCATCAATTTTGGAGTTAACCACAAGGAATTATAAGCTGTTACTTTTAAAATAGTCTTTTCTCATAAAATTCATAACTCTCAATCTATACATCTAAAAATCACCATTTTTGGACACAATCAAGAAAACTCATCAAAATATCATTTCAAATTTTTCTAGAATTTTTGAAGATCAGAAAAATTACGAAACTGAAAATCATAACAACCCTTAAAATCCCTTAATATCCCTTACTATCCCTTACAATCCCTTACCTCAAAAGAGCAGTACTTCTGACTGGATATCGGATATGATGCTGAAGGAAACTTGCACTGATGAATAGCAACTCACCAAGTATCTAAAAACTCACAAAATATGCTTCATAATATAGAGAGAGAAAGAGAGAAAGCTTATGTTTTTGGTGTGATTTTCAATTCTAACTTAGCCCTCTATTTATAGGAAAATTTTGGTAGGTTTGACCTGCAACCTGATGGCTTTACCTGCTACTATTCCCACCCACCACATTTGAAATATAATTCAGCACATTTCTTCACCAACCACAAGTGGGGCCCACCAATTCTAGAATTTTCCACCAAAATGATAAACTCCGAAAATTCAACAATTTCTGAACCAGTCATCTCGTAAAATTCATAATAAATCATACGTTCATTTTTAACGGTTCAAAATTTGTGGGCATATACTCAACTTATATATGTATAACATATCCAAAAATTACCACGATCCAACGGTCGGATTAAAAATTATAACCCCCGCAAAATATCTCAAAAACCCTGATTTTTAATACCTCCATTCCGACAAAAATACGGATAAAAATCTCAACATTAACTCCTTCATTTTTTAACCACAAAAATATATCCCTCATTTATATCCACATAAAATAAATATTTTCTTATCATATGAATCAATAATTAATTATTCACAAATAATATTACAGAATCACATTTATGACAACCAGGCCGTTCCCAGGAAAGAGGGGGCTTTCCAATAAGAATTTCTCCTTACTGGCGCGCAATTAGATGACCAAACCTCTCCTTAGACAGAACTTTCTAGACATTGCCAATAATGCTATCTAATAATACTATTCAAATAATATGAATTATTGATCTAATAAAGGAAAATACTGTGCAGCAACAATTATTGAACAACAATAATATAAAATTTCAATGCAACAATTATTGAATCAATAAAATAAAATATTGAACAGTAACTACTGTAACAATTATTGAGTAGTGCCTTCTTACGTAAGAATCAATAATTTCAAAAATACTATGCAATACCGTGTGCTACTGTGCAATAACGCGTATTACTGTATTTTAACCACCGGGTATTCCAACAGTGTTAACGGTAACAACTACGCCGTTATTTGTAAAAACTCAAATTTGTCGTTTTCTTCACCCGACAGTTATTCTGTTATGGGGCCCACAAATGGCTGCGCCGTCGTACGAATATTCCCCGACAGAAAGAATATTCCACGACCAAACGAATATTCTCCGACAACAATGATTATTTTATAACCACTTGCTTATTTTGAAAAAAATTCATATTTCACCCATAACTTTAAACTTTTATCAATTTAACCATTTACTGAATAGTAATTATAAAAAAAATTGAATACTTTTATTTCATAAAATTCGGGGTCTTACAGGCCCACCCATTTCTAAAATTTTCCACCAAAATCATTTATAAACCTAATTTCCGAATTAGCCACCTCTTAAAATTCATAACAAATCATTCGTTCATTTTTAACGGTTCAAAATTTGTGAACATATACTCAACTTATATATGTATAACATATCCAAAAATCACAGCGATCCAACGGTCAGATTAAAAATTATAATTCACACAATAAAGCTGTAAAAATACTGATTTGATCTTTTAATACCTCCAATCCGATAAAATACTGATAAAATATCTCAACATTAATTCTTTCATTTATAACCACATAAATAAATCATCATTTATATCCACATAAAATAAATATTTCATTATCATATAGATCAATAATTAATTATTCACAAATAATATTACAGAATCACAATTATGACAACCAGACCGTTTTCAGGAAAGTGGGGACTTTCCGATAAGAATTTCTCCTTACTGTCGCGTAATTAGGTGACCAAACCTCTCATTGATAGAACTTTCTAGACATTGCTAATAATATTATCTAATAATATTATTCAAATAATATGAATTATTGATCTGATAATGGAGATACTGTGCAATGACAATTATTAAAATAACAATAATATAAAATATCAACGCAGTAATTATTGATTCAATAAAATAAAATATTGAACAGAAATTACTATAATAATTATTGAGTAGTGCATTCTCACGTAAGAATCAATAATTAAAAAATACTGTGCAATACCGTGTGCTACTGTGCAACTACGCGTATTACTGTATTTTAACCACCGGGTATTCCAACAGTATTAACGGTAACAACTACACCGTTATTTATAAAAACTCAAATTTGTCATTTTCTTCATCCGACAGTTATTCTGTTATGGGGCCCACAAATGGCTGCTCCGTTGTACGAATATTCTCCGACAGAAAAAATATTTCACGACTAAACGAATATTCCCCGACAACAATGAATATTTTATAACCACTTACGTATTTTGAAAAAAAATTCATATATCACCCTTAACTTTAACTTTTATCAATTTAACCATTTACTGAATAGTTATTATAAGAAAAATTGAATACTTCTATTTTATAAAATTCGGGGTCTTACATTTGTAGAGTAAAATTCAAGAATAATATTGTACCAAAAATAATTTGGACCGAAAATGAATTAAATTTTTTTTTATGAATAGTACTCAAGTGAATAGTAACCAAGTGAATAGTACCCAGTGAATAGTAACTTCGAGAATAGTAACTCCGTGAATAGTACCCCGGCATGAAAAAGATAAAACTTATCAAGAATGCTCAGAATAATATTTTCATGAAAAGATACTGGATGAAGCGCAAATATCAAGGATATTTCACTAATTTCATGGAGTATAGAAGCCAAAATTTTAACAAACAAGTATAGAATGAAGATCAAAATATGGATACAATCAATGATAGTAACCGTAATAGACATCTTGGACGAAAAAGAGAACATTTTATTTTTCAGTGAATAGTGCCGTATTCGTGAATAGTGTCGTATACGTGAATAGTGCCGTATACGTGAATAGTAATCTCGACACAAAAAGATAGAAATTTCATAATAAAACTCATATCAATAATTCGGCATAATGATATTGAAGAAAATAATATCATTTACGAAAAAAATAACATCCCTTACTTCAAAAGAATAGCACTTCTGGCTGGAATATCAGATATAACGCTGAAGAAAACTTGCACCGTATAGCAACACTCAAGATATCAAAATACTCACAAGAATACGCTCGATAATATAGAGAGAGAATATTTCAGTTTCTGGTGTGATTTTCAATTCTAACCTAAGCACTCTATTTATAAGAAAATGCTTAGAACACCAAAGCAGAAAATTTAATAAAATAATAATATTTTCAAAAAAATTTCCTACGCACCCTTGAAATCTTGTTTCAGCATCTTTCACCAACCAGTGGGGCCCACCAATACACAAAACATATTTTTATCATTTAATGCAACAAAATCAATTCAGACCCAATATTCTAGAACTTCAATAATTCATAATAAATAGTCCTTTTATCAAAAAAAAATCGAATCTTATGTCCATTCCATAGGAAATTTAATTCTCTACAACTTTATAAGTTTAAGTTTTTTCAAATTTAAACGAAAAATGACCGAAATCCATATACGGGCAATTTTACAGCCTATAATCAAATTTCAGTCAAAAATAGGGTCCACTAACACATAAAACATGTGTTAAATATTTTTTGTAACAAAAATACTCTTCCTCCTCATTTATTCATATATCACGCATTCATTATAAAAATATCACCATTATCATATTATTAAAATATAATAATATATTTAAATGAATTATTTTATCAGAAAAGATAAAATATCAATTTTTAACAATTGTTCCATTAAAAAAATTTTCTATCTATATCCACATAAAATGAATATTTTCCTTATCATATAATTCAATAATTAATTATTCACAAATAATATTATAGAATCCCAATACTGACAACCAGACCGTTCGCAGGAAAGAGGGGGCTTTTCAATAAGAATTTCTCCTCACTGGCGCGCATTTAGGTGACCAAACCTCTCCTTAAACAGAACTTTCTAGATATTGTCAATAATGCTATCTAATAATATTATTAAAATAATATGAATTATTGATCTGATAATGGAAAATACGGTGCAGTAATAATTATTGAAACAACAATAATATAAAATATCAACGTAGCAATTATTGAATCAATAAAATAAAATATTGAACAGTAATTACTGTAACAATTATTGAGTAGTGCCTTCTTACGTAAGAATCAATAATTGGTCCAATACCGTGTGTCACTGTGCAACACCGCATATTACTGTATTTTAACCACCGGGTATTCTAACAGTGTTAACGATAACAACGACGTTGTTATTTATAAAAACTCATACTTGTCGTTTTCTTCATCCAATCGCTTTCCGTTATAGGACCCACAAAAGGCTGCGACGTCGTACAAATATTTTCCAACAACAAAAATATTCCACGACCAAACGAATATTTTCCGACAACAATGAGTATTTTATAACCACTTGCTTATTTAAAATATTTACATATATCACCCTTAATTTTAACCTTTTATCAATTTAACCATTTACGGAATAATAATTATAAAAGAAATTGAATACGTTTATTTCATAAAATTCGGGGTCTTACATATGTATTATATAATAATGTAGTGTAATAATACATACATGTTGATGTATTAACTCTACAAAGTGTAAAAAATTATTATAGACTAATATGGGTCAAAACTAGTTAAACTAGATCCAACCCATATTTGTAATAATAATATGGGCCCAAAATCAAACCGATTTATCATCTAAAATTTAGTTAACCAATCCAATAGATCCAAATGATTTTGGTTAACTATATGATTTTTAACTTAAATTGTCAGGTTTGGAGGACGGTGACGATGAGCTTAATTTATGCATGTTTTTGGTTAATATAAGCTCCTACTTCTTGGTTAATATTAGAGTAAATTTATGGTTATATTAGATTTACCCCCTCTCTCTCCTTAATGCATTATAAAAAGAAAGAAATAAAATAAGTGGGGGTGGAGACCCAGTTATGAAGGATAAATCTATATGTTCATCTACTTTCCTTCCTCCCTCCCTCCTTTCCGAAACGCAAGTACGTATGTCGTTTTGCTTCTTTTTTTTTATTCTTTGCCCCTAGTAAGAATGAGGATAGAGAATTATCAATCGTATGCTATGGCCCAGATGCCACCGATGATTTTTCTTCCGATGAAAAAAATCCTTCGTCAAAACATATTGTCCATGAAATTCATCTGAATCTCAAGTACATACCTTAAAAAAATTATATCCATACCCAACAATCACCGATGAACATTTACAATGGTAGATGACCCAAATACTTATTCCATTATCTTATGGAGTGATTCTCATCTAAGCTTCATTGTTTGGGATTATCATAAATTCTCCAGCTAATTAACAATTCACAAGTTTTGTGCTCCAACTCAGTAAATCTCTTCAATCCATGTAAAATTAATGGTACTCTTTTGTATTTAACTT
The DNA here is from genome assembly GCA_016801055.1 of Panax notoginseng. Lineage (NCBI taxonomy): Eukaryota > Viridiplantae > Streptophyta > Magnoliopsida > Apiales > Araliaceae > Panax > Panax notoginseng. The sequence goes on from CM029023.1 coordinate 142,708,825, forward strand.
TTTTCCATATAGGTTTGTTTCTCAATCTTTTATTGAATTTTTGAGCAACTTGGTTTAGTAATACATGTACTAATTATGGAGTTTTGTTGTGTTTATTTTCTATATATTAATATTCATTCTAGAGAAGGTTGGAGGAAGTGGACTGAATTTTTAAGGTTAGATTAAATTTTTTTCCACTGAAATTGTACACTACCTGTTTGATGGAATGACACAAAGAGTTCTTACATAGTTTTTAACCTTTAATTAGACCAATTAACATATCCTTGAAAAATGAAGTTTTACACCTGTCACTTTGTTTGCAATGTATTTAAGTTAATTGAATTAAAGACCAGTACTAACTGATGTACCTTTTTGATTTGTTAATATTAGTGTCTTTGACCATACTCATTTTGGTGGGGTTTAAAATTGTTGTAATTCTGCTTTCTTTTTGGCGTGCAAGATTTGTTATAGTATGTGTTAACGCCAAGATCTTCTCCCATGTCCCAATCACGTAAGACGTTCTGATCATGCACAGTTCAATAAGTCAACACCAAAAACTTGACGGCCAGACCGTCGGGGGATAGCTCCAGCGTGAGAGTCAGTACAGGCGATCACAAGGTTAACAATGGAGGAATATAATGTCTAGTGCTTGAGAGAGAATAATAATATGTTTGTGTGTGGTGTAATGTTTTGTTACCTTATTTTCTTGTGTGATCTTTACCCCATACGTACTCCAGACCCGATTTACCGTGCCACCCACTATCTCCTGACACCTCCCCCCACTCCCGGTCACCTAAGTCGAAAGTATGTAGCTCACTTTCCTACCTGCTACCACTGTTTTTCACCGCCGGTAATCTGAGTCTTATCCTCATTAATGTCATGCAGAAAGGTGGCAGACATAATAGTCAACTATTATCTTTTGTGATGATTACCGGTCAAAGATATGATAAGAGACAATTTGCATAATGGACCAATCCAATGACTAAGCCCAATAATAAAGATGGTCCATACTGACCGGATCCAACTGAAATAACTCAATAAAATAGTCAAATAAATGGGCCCAAGTCATTCGACCCAACAGGACAAAAGTAACATAGTCCAAAGGAGGAGCCCATTCGGCCTGGCCCAATACGAAAAATATTATGGCCCAACATTGCCCCCCAGTCTTTTATTAAACAGGATATTTAATGGAAGACTGTAAATAATATAAGTCCATAATGAAAGGGATTTGTAATAAACCAAAGGGGGCTAAGAGGAATCTCACCGAGGCCCAACTGATAAGCAACAGTCATTCATTCAAATAGAGCTGGAAGCCCAAATGGCACATGCCCATCAGAATTAAGGACGAAAAATGAAGATCCAATGGACACCAGCCCACTCTGGTTAACCCATTAAACCCAAAATCGGACGCTACCTCTTCCCCTCTCACATCATTACCTCCAATTAATGCGTCGCCCTTGGTTTTCGTGCAAAATTTGAAAAGACTACCTACTATAAAAGCCAACTTTCCCCGATTCTGACGGCTTTCCCGGCTTAATTTGAATTTGGTACACGTATTGTTCTCTCCTTCCTTCCGATTTCTTCTCTACCTGCAAGATCTTAGCAATGGCGTCTCAATATTCTGACAACACCACCCCCATTCCTGCAGTTCTGATTTCCACCATTCCTCTCAGTCACAGCCCTACCAAGACGGTTTCAAACCCAAACCCCCAAACCGCTGCTAGCCCTGTCAGGAATCCCCCAAACCCACTACCCAATCCTTCAGAGTTTTTTAAGAGTGAAGAACAATACCCCCACGCCAATACTCTTTCCATTACACCATTAAAAGTCGTTATCAGATTTCGAACACCCATCTGGTGAGAGCTCCAGCATCGCATGAACAGATGTATCATCGACCTGATGGGTGGACAGCCATACCGGTAACTGTTTTAGAGAAGGGAGTTAGATTTCCTCTTCACTATTTTCTAATTACTCTTCTGGGGTTTATCAGAGTGGGGTTCGCCCAATTGGTGCCAAATTCGTACATCCACATTCTGGCTTTCATAACATTCTGTTATGAGCTAGGGATACCCCCTACAGTCGATTCCTTTTTCACCCTCTTCTCTGCTGGGAAATCTCGAGAGCGAGGCTTCAAAATGCTGAGCAAACAGCCCCCCAAGCTCAACTCCAAGTTTGAAAAACGACCTTTGATGGATACTCCTTTGAGCAACAAGGGGTGGCACAGAGAATGGTTCTTCATGAAGGGACCCGAAATCTCTTCTATTTCGGAATGGACCATCTCCGAGCGAATTTCTACAGACTTCGGAGACATTTCAGAGGAACGTGTGAAAGAAATGGCAAGCATTCTCGAGAAGATTCCCCTGAAGGAATGGAGCTTCGGACTCCTGTGTAAGCAAGCATGGTTGTACGACCATAAATGTGAGTTCCAAACTCTTATCGATAAATAATTTGCTGAGATTTCTTTTAGTAAGCTGATCTAAAAGAATATTTTTTTCTGTTGCAGTGTCTTTGATAAAACCCACATCGATTGACCAAAGGGATTTGGAGAAATTCCTTTCGGGCAAATCGTCATCACCCCCCACCGAAGTCCCACAAGAAGAAATTTCGGCTTCGGAGGCCCATGACGCTGAGGTCTTCCCTGTAGAAACAAAAACTGCAGAGGAATCCAGCTGACCTCGACAGAAGAAGAGGACTGTTCAAAAACCAAGATTAATTTCTCAAGAATCTCAACAAACCTCTACCACCAGTCTGATTGATATGCTTGCTAAGGAACGGATGCAAGCCCTCCATACCAAAAAGAGGAGGACCAAGGTGACCCCTTTATCTGTTGACGAACTTCGGGTTCCCACTATCGAAGTTGATTCTCCGATCATCATTCCTGTGGAAATCCATGTCTCTGAAGACGAGCTTGAAAAACAAACCGAGTCTTCACCTCTGTCCCGTAAAAGGAAACAACCTTCTGACGATCAACTATCACCGCCTCCTGAACCACCCATGCCCTCTTCAACACGATCTTCCCCCTCAGCCTTCAGGCGAGAACCCACATCTTCACCCACTGTATGGCCGGAGTTTAATGCAAACTTTCCCTTTCAGCTGTTCGATTACTTTGTTCGAGAGACCGATGACCATCGGTTCGGAAATAGCTCGATTAGGGATTTAATCGAGGAATGCATGAGTTACCAGGCTAAGGTGAGTTAGTTGTTCAATCTGAATATTGGAAATTATGTACCTCTTTTAACAATTTACTGACTATTTTTGGATGTCTGCAGGCAAATGCTGTCTTCGGGAGGCTTCTTCCCAGATATAAAGAAACTGAAGCCGAAGAAGACGCAGCCAGACGTGAGAATGATATTCTAACGTCGGCTCTGAGCAAAGAGAGAAGGGACCACGGTACCGCTCTCTTCAATAACGAATGCCTCCAAAAGGATTTGAATAAGTTAAAAAAGAAATTGGAGACAGCCGAAGCCACGCACCGAATCACCGTCGATACGAACATAGACTTGGTTCATAGAAATGAAGTCCTTGTGCAGAAAAATGAAACATTTGTGAAAACCAACAAGAGCCTGGCGCTGCAGCGAATTTGAAGCTAGGGAGTTGAGACATCTGAAGGAACGAGCAAAGCTCGAAGAGGAGCTTCGAGAGCTTCGCACTTTGAGAGATTTGGGTCTCCCTCTGACCGAAGATCTTCGAAAAGAAATTCAACAAGACTATCGAAAATTAGCTGAGTTGAATGAGGAGATTGTCCAAATATTCTCGGATGGATATGACGAGTGCCGAAGCAAAGACAAGGCAAGACTTGTCACAGCCAAGGTTGATCCGACCATTCTCGACTCTTCAAAAGACGAAGCTGACTCCTGAAGATGATTTTCTTTTCCCTTAGCTGTAGGATTTCTCTAAAAGTTTCTACCATTTTGTAAACAATATTATGTAAATGAAATATCAACTTTATTTCTTATGACTTCGGTGTATTTATTTTTTATCAATACTTCAATATCGATTCAACTTGAAAAATGTACAAGCTCTTTCACGGACTTAACTTAAACTGTTAATTAACAACTAGACAAGTCATATAACAGATAAGATGAAGTTAAAGAATGAGGCATTCCGAACTCAACACTTAAAAAAATTTAGGTAATAAAGTAAAAGAATACTTATTCGTTACCGAAGTGTGAGATAGATCTGCTTCATTGGGGATTTGTTTACCACAGAAGGCCTAAAACTTGCATAAGATGACATTTGCCTACCACGAAGGGCCTGACAAAGTCTAAAAGATGACACTTTCCTACCACAAAGGGCCTGATAAGGTCTAAAGGTCGACAATTGCCTACCACGCAAGGCCTGACAACGTCTTAAGGATGACACTTGCCTACCACGAAGGGCCTGACAAGGTCTAAAGGTCGACAATTGCCAACCATGCAGGGCCTGACAACGTCTTAAGGATGGCGTTTGCCTACCACGAAGGGCCTGATAAACCTATAAGGACCACCTGCCATTAAGGATACCATCGAATGGTCAGCGAGTCCACCCGAACCTCCTTACACCAATGATGTTTGCCTACCACGAAGGGCCTGGCAAACTCATAAGGACCACCTGCCGATAAGGCTACCATCGAATGGTCAGCGAGTTCACCCGAACCCCCTTACACTAATGACGTTTGCCTACCACGAAGGGCCTGGCAAACTCATAAGGACCACCTGCCGATAAGGCTACCATCGAATGGTCAGCGAGTCCACCCGAACCCCCTTGCACCGATGACGTTAACAGCAACGAAGACAAGACTTGTTTGAGAAAAAGGAAACTTTTATTGATGATGACTTAAACATTTACAGACTTCCGGTGTACTGACATTGTATCTACTGAAAATACTTTCGAAGCCTGCATGCATGCCAAGTATTCTTGATCTCTGATCCGTCTAGTGTCCTCAACCGATAAGTTCTCGGCTTCAGTACCTCAATGACTTCATAAGGTCCTTCCCAGTTCAGCATTAGTTTTCCCAAATTTTGAGGTGTAGATGCTTCGACTTCTCTAAGGACAAAATCTCCCACTTCAAATCTACAAAGCTTTACCCCCTTATTATAGTGTTTAGCTACTCTTCGCTGGTAGGCTGCCAATCTAATCAAAGCAGTTTCTTTGACCTCTTCGAGCAAATCCAGATTAGCTTTCAGCCCCTCTTCATTGTATGTTTCCTTGAATTGACTAACCCGAAGACTTGGAGAACCAATTTCAACAAGGACTAAGGCCTCAGTACCATAGGCCAGTCTAAAAGGTGAGTCCCCTGTTGTAGTCCTTGGTGTAGTCCGATAAGCCCATAACAAGCTGAGCAGCTCCTCTGGCCATCTTCAGTGACTCTCAGTTAGTCGTTAAACAAGTCTCCGGGGAATACGATTCCTCCTTGGTGTAGTTCACTTTCATTATATGTTCCTTGAAAGAGAAAATAAGTTACATATCTGCTTTAAAATACAAAATAGATATATTTTACAGGAAAACTTACCTATTTAATTTAAATCATGACCTTATAATACATTGCATCACAAATCACTTTTTGTTTAAATTATTAAATTAGCATCACTATTCTTCATATAACTTGGTTATATATTTTGTTTAGATAAATAGCTTGACCACTCTGTACTTTGTAGCTAGGTTGAATTAGACCCGTAATATCCTTTTCATTCTAGTGGATAATGTAAGACCCCAACTTTTATAAATAAAGATGAATTTTCTATAAATATCATTTTTGAATATTATGGAGTTAATTTGATATAATGTTATAGTTGTGGGTAATATTTATAAATTTTACAAAGTACGCAAGTTGTTATATAATATTCGATTGGTCGGGAAATATTCGTTTTAACAGGAAATATTCGTACAACGACACAATCATTGGTGGACCCCACAACAGAATTATTGTCGGATTGAGAAAACGACAAAAATATTTTATTAAAAATAACGGCGGAAGTTTTACCATTGTTACTGTTGAACTACTCGGTAGTAAAAGTACAGTAATACGTGTGGTTGCATAGTAGCACACGGTATTGATTATTAATGCTTATGTGAGAAGTCACTCAGTTTGATTCAATTATTGTCAGTTAATAATATGAATTATTTAGCGATAATGACGTTTTGTTTTATTCGTATTATTAACGTAATAAAACAGAAACATCTTTTTATATAAAACAGAATACTTTATTAAAGTTATTCTATAAATAGAATATATTATATTTTATTTAAAAGATTTTTCTTTAAATATGGACCGTCAGATTAAAGTAATCAATCTGGACCGTTCATGGATTAGTTACTATGCATTCTATTTTTCTATAAATAGCAGCTCATTCCTTCATTATTTCTTACGAATTCACTGAACTCTAGAGAGAGAAACTATAGATAGAAACTATAGAGAGAGAGAAGAAGAATATTCTGCTACTTAACTACATCCTTATTTCAGCTCGTCTTTAAAACGGTAAGGGGTGTTATTCTTTCTTATTCATGAAGAGAACTGTTGTTATTCCATTTCTTATTATTCTGTTGGAATAACCTGTATACGCGGATCTACCCTATACTTGGTGACATTCTTCTATTATTCTGTTGGAAAATCCTGTCTGTGTGTTTTACACCGGACCTGGTTCCGTCTTGTTATTATTCTGTTGGAATATCCTGTCTGTGTGTTTTACACCGGACCTGGTTCCATTATTTATTATTCTGTCGGAATATCCTGTCTGTGTGTTTTACACCGGACCTGGTTCCATTATTTATTATTCTGTCGGAATATCCTGTCTGTGCGTTTACGCCGGACCTGGTTCCATTATTTATTATTCTGTTGGAATAACCTGTCTGCTCGGTCTATCGCATGCATGGTGATTTCTTTTGTTATTCCATTCTTTATTGTACTCAGTTGGTTAAGTTTTGACTTCTATACTCCATGAAATTTGTGGAATATCCTTGATAATTGCGGTTCATCCAGTATCTTTTCATGAAAATATTCTTCTATGTATTCTTAAATTTTACTCCACAAAACAGTATCATGTTGATAATTTAGACGTTGTTAATTCTTGGATAAATTAATTCTTGAACTTGTTTTATTGAATTCTTATATCATTGTCATCATCCTCATGTTTATAAAATGTTGAAAGTCATCTGTGGCCTGTAGTGCATAGATGGACTTGGTATGATTATGACCAGGGATTATTCGGTATAATCATGACCGTAATGTTACAAATGACATGGTAAAAGTCCTCATTGGCCCGTAGTGCATTGATGGACAGTTGTTGGCATGATCATGACCATTAATGAATATACGAATATCCTTGGCCGTAGTGCAGGGGTGATTCGATGATGTGGATTATTTTATTAAGCTGAGTCTCAGCGATCACAGTGTTGGAAAATCTTTTAAATCATAAAAGATAGTAGAATTTATTTTCTACTTGACTCTTTTAATGGATTGCTTATTCCGCTACAGTTAAACTTGATGTCTATTGTATTTTATCAGTTTAACATTGTTGAAGGCTAATGATAATTTATTCTGCATTATCTTAGTCATAATATTTTTTACTGGGCTAGTTGAGCTCACCCTTTCTTTCACTGTTCTCTTCAGGAATTGAGAACGTAGCTGGGGCAAGTCGGGGAACGGAGTGATGGTTCGAATGATAGTATTAGTTAGTAGTCCTCACTATTCTATGTAATAGTGTGTTAAAAAATGTGATGAGGACTCCTTTTGAGTATGAATACTCTCTAGAAGATAATATTTATATTCAAACTCACAGTTTATGTTTTGTCGTATTGTACACGACAGTTGTATTAGTAAGTTGTATTTGTATTCTGTACTTTGTATCTGACGACTCAAGATGGGTGATGTATACCTAATTTTGGGGGCGTCACAGTTGGTATCAAAGCTTAGGGATATGATCCCTGGCTAAGATGTGAGAATAGAACTAGGAGGGGAGAGACGGGGAATTTCTTCGCTAGTATGACCTACCTAAGTTTATTTGCATGGTATTTAATTGGTCGGTCATAATATAAGGATAATATATGACATATCAATTAACTTTTATTTTGTGACAGTATCTGAAAATGGCATCTGAGAATGTTGAGAATAGCAATGGAGCACAGGCGACTGTTGATTCACCACATATCAATAATCAGGATAATGTGCATCAGGAAGGTGACAATCCTCATGCAAACAACAACACTGACCAGATGATGAATGATGGAATGTTCAGAAACTTTATGCAGTTCATGCAATAGCAGGCGAGAGCGGCTCCTGTCCAAAATATAGGTGGAAACACTGAAAACTCTCAGACGGTCACCGCTAAACAGTTCAAGGAGCTGGGACCACCAGAGTTTAAGGGAGAACCCAAACCACTTGTAGCTGAAACATGGATAAAGCAGATTACCAAGATATTTGATGTCTTGGGTTGCTCCGAAGAGCAAAAGGTTCCCTTTGCCGCCTTTATGTTGCGAGGAGAGGCAGATTACTGGTGGGAATCGATAAAGCGTACTCAACCTGCCGCACTAAAGATGTCTTGGGAGAAGTTCCAAGAGCTGTTTAACGACAAATACTTTCCCGAGAGTATTCGTCACATGAAGGAGGTGGAGTTCATCAAATTGGAGCAGAATAATATGACCGTGTCGCAGTACGAGGCAAAATTTATGGAGTTATCCCGGTTTGCGTCCCACCTGGTGGATAATGAAGAAAGAATGACGCGAATATTTTTAAGAGGTTTGAAGCCGGAGATACGTCAACATCTTGTTTCTCATAAACTGTGTTTGTATTCAGATGTTGTAAATAGGGCTCAGCTGGTGGAGCGCGATAACGAGACAACGCAACCAAAAGAGAGCAGCCGGCAAAATGATAATACTAGTGAGAGCAGTCATCGAAGCGGTGACAACAAGCGTGGAGGGAATCAACAGGCCAGAAATGGTAACCACTTCGGTGGAAATCAGGGCCAAAATAATAAGAATAGGCATTTCAAGAAGAGGAGATTCAACAATGATGGAAAGACGTCAGCACCAGCACCGGTCGTTAAGGACAGAGAACGACCACCTATCATATGTTTCAAATGCAGAGGGGAGGGGCACATCAGTCCAAACTGCGCGATGCCATCTAAAGCATGTTATAATTGTGGAAGAGAAGGTCATTTAGCTCGATTTTGTCGTTTACCAAAAACAAGTTCAGCGAAGATGGAGACACCAAAGGCCGTCCCAGAAAAGTCAAAACCGGTAGTGCAAGGGAGAGCGTTGTTGTGACCTCCCAGAACGCAAGGAACCCGAATGAGGTCATCACGGGTAAGCTTATCATAAACTCTAACGAAGTCTATACTTTATTTGATACCGGTTCTACCCATTCTTTTATTTTTCCTACTTGTGCTCATCGATTAAATTTGATTCCGGAGAAATTAGACTTTGACTTAGCAATTGAAACTCCATTGGGAGAAACTTTCATTACATCCACGGTTTATAAGTCTTGTTTGGTTCAAGTTGGTACCCACACATTACCTGTCGATCTTATTTCATTAAAAATACTTGCATTTGACGTGATTCTAGGGATTGATTGGTTAACTACTCATCATGCAAAAATTGATTGTTTTCGTAAGGTTGTTAGCTTTCATATTCCTAATCGACCTATTATGCGAATTCAAGCAACCAAACCATTAAAATCAATCGCTGTCATCTCAAGCCATAAAGCTATTCGTTTATTGAAAAACAGATGTCAAGCTTTCTTATCTCATGTCACAGATTTAAACAAAAATACGTCAGCTTTGAATGATATTTCTGTTGTTAATAAATTCTCTGACGTATTCCCTGAAGAACTTCCTGGCCTACCCCCAGAGCGTGAAATTGAATTTTGTATCGACCTTGAACCCGGTACAAAACCCATTTCCAAAGCCCCATATCGAATGGCTCCTATTGAACTTCAGGAGTTAAAGATCCAACTGCAAGAATTGTTAGACATTGGCTTTATTCGTCCTAGTACTTCTCCTTGGGGTGCTCCTGTTCTATTCGTGAAGAAGAAAGATGGAAGTATGTGACTTTGTATTGATTATCGGGAGTTGAATCATGTCACCATCAAAAACACGTACCCATTGCCACGTATTAATGACCTGTTTGACCAGTTGCAAGGAGCACAATTCTTTTCAAAGATCGATCTTCGTTCTGGATATCATCAGCTGAAGGTTAGAACTGAGGATATTCCAAAGACGGCATTCAGAACTCGGTACGGGCATTATGAATTCCTAGTCATGTCCTTTGGATTGACTAATGCTCCTGCTGCCTTCATGGATATGATGAACCGGGTATTCAAGGAATATTTGGATCACTTTGTGGTCGTCTTTATTGATGACATCCTTATTTATTCCAAAAGCCGTGAAGATCATGAGCAACACTTGAGGCTGGTACTCCAAAAGCTTCGTGAATACAAGCTTTATGCCAAGTTGAAGAAATGCGAGTTCTGGCTGGAGGAGGTAGCATTCCTTGGGCACGTAGTATCAAGTCGTGGCATATCGGTTGACCCGGCAAAGATTGAAGCTATTCAAAGCTGGGAGCAACCTAAATCAGTAACCGAAGTACGTAGCTTTCTTGGTTTAGCTGGTTATTATCGGAGATTCGTGGAAGGATTTTCTCGAATCGCTACTCCATTAACTCAGCTGACTCGGAAAGATACAAAGTTCGGTTGGAGCAAAGAATGTGAGAAGAGTTTTCAAGAACTCAAGAGGAGACTCATTTCAGCACCTGTTCTAACAATACCATCTGGCTCGGAGGTATTTGTCATCTACAGTGATGCTTCGAGCAAAGGGTTGGGATGCGTTCTCATGCAACATGAAAAAGTCATAGCCTATGCATCAAGACATCTCAAGGAATATGAGAGGAATTATCCTACTCATGATCTAGAGTTGGCAGCTGTTGTCTTTGCACTTAAAATTTAGAGGCATTACTTGTATGGGGAGAAGGTGGAGATCTTTACGGATCATAAAAGCCTTAAATATTTCTTCACTCAAAAGGAACTCAACATGCGACAACGACGTTGGCTTGAACTGTTGAAAGATTATGATCATACCATTCAATATCATCTTGGAAAAGCGAACGTGGTAGCTGACGCATTGAGTAGAAGATCATATGCAAGTACGAGTGCGATATTGTCAACACAAAGGCCCATTTTGTGTGACTTGCAAAGGATGGAGATAGAGTTAAAGACTCTAGGGACCAATGTGATGATGGCGAATATACGAGTAGAACCGACTTTAATCGATAAAGTTAAAGCTGCTCAAGCTACAGACCTGGAGCTGATGCGTATGAGGAAGAAAGTGCAAGAAGGTGCTATGCCGGAAGCAAGAATCGATGAAGAAGGAATACTTCGAGTCAACTCCAGACTTTGTGTTCCTAACAACCCTGATTTAAAGTATGAAATCATGATGGAGGCGCACAACACACCGTTTGCAATCCATCCTGGAAGTACCAAAATGTATCATGATCTTCGTCATACATTTTGGTGGAGCAATATGAAGAGAGAGATAGCGTTGTTTATCTCAAGGTGTCTAACTTGTCAACGAGTCAAAGCGGAGCATCAAGTACCAAAAGGTCCATTGCAACCACTTGAAATTCCAGAATGGAAGTGGGAGCACATTACCATGGATTTCGTTACCGGTCTTCCTAGGGTTTCTCAAGGTATTGATGCAATTTGGGTCATTGTTGATAGATTGACCAAGTCTGCTCATTTCTTACCGATACGAGAAACTTATACACTTGAACGTCTTGCTCGTATGTACATAAACGAGATTGTAAGACTGCATGGTATGCCAGTATCCATAGTTTCTGACCGAGACCCAAGATTCACTTCACGATTTTGGGTTAGTTTACAAAAAGCTATGGGCACGGATTTACGATTTAGTTCAGCATATCATCCTCAGACGGACGGACAATCAGAGAGGACTATTCAAACTCTTGAAGATTTATTAAGACTCTGTGTCTTTGACTTCAAGGGAAGTTGGGACAAGTTCTTACCATTGGTGGAGTTTTCCTACAACAACAGTTATCAAGCAAGTATTGGCATGGCTCCATTCGAAGCATTGTATGGAAGAAAATGTCGTTCTCCAGTATGCTGGGATGAGGTGGGTGAAGCAACGTTGTTGGGACCGGAGTTGGTACGTATGACTACAGAAAAGATTCAAACGATCCGACAACGTATAAAAACCTCACAAGATCGACAAAAGAGTTATGCTGATCTTCATCGAAAGGACGTGGAATTTGATGTGGGAGATCATGTGTTCTTACGTGTTGCTCCATGGAAAGGAGTTACGAGATTTGGAAAGAGAGGAAAGCTCAATCCTCGATTCATCGGTCCATTTTTTATCCTCGGTCGAGTAGGAACTGTGGCTTATAAACTCGCTTTACCGCCAAGTATGTCTCGTGTTCATAACGTTTTTCACATATCCATGTTACGCAAATATGTGGAAGACCCGAACCACATTATTGAGTTAGAACCGGACGAAATAGCGGAGGATTTGACGTATGAAGAAGTTCCTGTTCAAATCTTGGATAAGAAGGAACATATTCTACGCTCCAAGGTTATACCTCAAGTCAAAGTTTTGTGGAGAAACCACGATGTTGAGAAAATGACTTGGGAGTTAGAATCTGAAATGAAATCAAGGTATCCTTACCTCTTCGACATACCAGGTACGTACCCTAATTTCGAGGGCGAAATTTCATAAGGAGGGGAGGTTGTAAGACCCCAACTTTTATAAATAAAGATGAATTTTCTATAAATATCATTTTTGAATATTATGGAGTTAATTTGATATAATGTTATAGTTGTGGGTAATATTTATAAATTTTACAAAGTACGCAAGTTGTTATATAATATTCGATTGGTCGGGGAATATTCGTTTTAACAGGAAATATTCGTACAACGACACAATCATTGGTGGACCCCACAACGGAATTATTGTCGGATTGAGAAAACGACAAAAATATTTTATTAAAAATAACGGCGGAAGTTTTACCATTGTTACTGTTGAACTACTCGGTAGTAAAAGTACAGTAATACGTGTGGTTGCATAGTAGCACACGGTATTGATTATTAATGCTTATGTGAGAAGTCACTCAGTTTGATTCAATTATTGTCAGTTAATAATATGAATTATTTAGCGATAATGACGTTTTGTTTTATTCGTATTATTAACGTAATAAAACAGAAACATCTTTTTATATAAAACAGAATACTTTATTAAAGTTATTCTATAAATAGAATATATTATATTTTATTTAAAAGATTTTTCTTTAAATATGGACCGTCAGATTAAAGTAATCAATCTGGACCGTTCATGGATTAGTTACTATGCATTCTATTTTTCTATAAATAGCAGCTCATTCTTTCATTATTTCTTACGAATTCACTGAACTCTAGAGAGAGAAACTATAGATAGAAACTATAGAGAGAGAGAAGAAGAATATTCTGCTACTTAACTACATCCTTATTTCAGCTCGTCTTTAAAACGGTAAGGGGTGTTATTCTTTCTTATTCATGAAGAGAACTGTTGTTATTCCATTTCTTATTATTCTGTTGGAATAACCTGTATACGCGGATCTACCCTATACTTGGTGACATTCTTCTATTATTCTGTTGGAACATCCTGTCTGTGTGTTTTACACCGGACCTGGTTCCGTCTTGTTATTATTCTGTTGGAATATCCTGTCTGTGTGTTTTACACCGGACCTGGTTCCATTATTTATTATTCTGTCGGAATATCCTGTCTGTGTGTTTTACACCGGACCTGGTTCCATTATTTATTATTCTGTCGGAATATCCTGTCTGTGCGTTTACGTCGGACCTGGTTCCATTATTTATTATTCTGTTGGAATAACCTGTCTGTTCGGTCTATCGCATGCATGGTGATTTCTTTTGTTATTCCATTCTTTATTGTACTCAGTTGGTTAAGTTTTGACTTCTATACTCCATGAAATTTGTGGAATATCCTTGATAATTGCGGTTCATCCAGTATCTTTTCATGAAAATATTCTTCTAAGTATTCTTAAATTTTACTCCACAAAACAGTATCATGTTGACAATTTAGACGTTGTTAATTCTTGGATAAATTAATTCTTGAACTTGTTTTATTGAATTCTTATATCATTGTCATCATCCTCATGTTTATAAAATGTTGAAAGTCATCTGTGGCCTGTAGTGCATAGATGGACTTGGTATGATTATGACCAGGGATTATTCGGTATAATCATGACCGTAATGTTACAAATGACGTGGTAAAAGTCCTCATTGGCCCGTAGTGCATTGATGGACAGTTGTTGGCATGATCATGACCATTAATGAATATACGAATATCCTTGGCCGTAGTGCAGGGGTGATTCGATGATGTGGATTATTTTATTAAGCTGAGTCTCAGCGATCACAGTGTTGGAAAATCTTTTAAATCATAAAAGATAGTAGAATTTATTTTCTACTTGACTCTTTTAATGGATTGCTTATTCCGCTACAGTTAAACTTGATGTCTATTGTATTTTATCAGTTTAACATTGTTGAAGGCTAATGATAATTTATTCTGCATTATCTTAGTCATAATATTTTTTACTGGGCTAGTTGAGCTCACCCTTTCTTTCACTATTCTCTTCAGGAACTGAGAACGTAGCTGGGGCAAGTCGGGGAACGGAGTGATGGTTCGAATGATAGTATTAGTTAGTAGTCTTCACTATTCTATGTAATAGTGTGTTAATAAATGTGATGAGGACTCCTTTTGAGTATGAATACTCTCTAGAAGATAATATTTATATTCAAACTCACAGTTTATGTTTTGTCGTATTGTACACGACAGTTGTATTAGTAAGTTGTATTTGTATTCTGTACTTTGTATCTGACGACTCAAGATGGGTGATGTATACCTAATTTTGGGGGCGTCACAGATAAGGCTCTTGGAAATAGCATGGTCTGACTTATCCATATTTATTGCTTTTTTAAATGTGAACATTTGCAGATATTTAAAGCTTTATACGTAGTTGTTTTTTTGATGTAATTGCCAACCTTTTGTTTTCCAAGTTTAATTCTTAGAAGACTACTTTTTAGCAATATATAAGGTTGTCTGCCATTTTGCTAGTTTGAACTGTAAGAGGATTCACTATAAGGTACTGAAAGGCCTTCAATTTAGTTGAATCACTTGTTGAGTTTTGTACAGAAACTTAGATTCTAGAACACTTAATTCCCAGCATGTCAAAATTTTATATTCTTGCTTTTATAGCTGAAGGAAGCCTAACTTTAAGTTTAAGCAATAAAAAGTTGTGGGAGATAAGAAACTATCAACACAAGCATCAAGAGGTAAGGACTGCTACCCATTGGCAGCATCAATTGGCCCAAATAGTAGTAAAAAGCTACTCCAGTAGTGTCAAAAAACCATCTTTGGTTTCAAGACTTAGTTTAATAGCTTAGTTATAAAGATGTTATGGTAATTTATCAAAAACACAAGTATATAGAATCTGTAACAAATTCACAATCTAATTTAATTAAATTGATAATATATAGGATAAAATTCTAAAGGTAAAGGCTTTGAGGAGGCTGTTTTGACATGATGTTAAGGCATGTTAGTTATAATAATTAGTTTATATGAATAAATCTATAACATATCAACATATTGTTTTTGTCATATAATACATTAGTTTATAAATCTATAAATAGAGAATTTTAGTGTTATTTCATATTTAATTGTCATGGTCTAACATATTGTTTTTGACATATAAGCATAAAATGGTCGAATAGTGAATCTTTGACAATATCGAACAAAACTTATCTAAAAAATAAATTTTGAACTACGAATATGTAATAGATCACAGGCCGGATTGTCAGGTATAATTACATATTTTGTTGGGATATATCCTATTATTTTTTATTTTATATAGTATTGACATTATATTCGTTTATATAAATATTGATGTATTTTACTACATAGGTGATCGACGTAGGCCTCCGCGGGGACTAACACGTGGCTTGCTAGGGAATCCCCCCAGGCGCCGCTTATTTGTCGTGTTGGGACTAATAGGTAATTTCATAGTCCTATATAGTATTGACATAAGTATTTAGTTCTTATATATTCTTTGTAATTTGCAAATGTATTAATTTTAATTGTAGTATCCTTGACGCAAAGCCAAGGAACATGTTACTTGGGATCGTCCGCAATCAATTCTCAAGCCCGTGGATGAGGTGGGCTGAAGTGGATGACCGCACACGTCAGCTGATTATTGTTGAGTTTAGGGTAAGATGTCATTCATTCATATGCTAGTTTTATATTCCATTTGAATATACTTTTACCTCATTGATTTATGTTGTCTACTAAGCTTCTTAATGTGTAATGTGCAGAGATATTATCGCTTTGAGGACGGGCAGGAAGCCCATGGCATGACTGTTCTGCACAAATACCTGGAGATGAATTAGCACAAATAAGTCTACGACTAGAAGAAGAAGTCCCAGACGAAGATGACTGATGGACATATACTTAAGGATGTCCGACCAGATTTCATCTCTGCTGCGGTGTGGGACCAAATGTGCAACATTTGGGACGACGAGCCCTTCAAAAAGATGTCGGCATAGCGTACAGCTGCTCGACAGTAGAGTCATTTCCCACACTGCACGGGGTCTCAGTCGTACGACCTCTACCGGGAGAGACTCGAGGTGAGTCTAAAGCATGCATCCTCTCGCTTGGAGTTTTCGTGGCACACCCACCAAAAGAAAGGTGAAGGTGGTTATATCTCACCTGAGGCAGAACGCATTGCTGTAAGTTATTTAATTCTCTTATTTAATATGTATTTAAAATTCGGATATTCTTTTGTATTATTTCATTTTATATTTTGCGTATCATTTACTAATGTGTTTTTTTCAGCGACGGTTCGAGGACCTTCCAGTGGCCCGGAGCAGCCAGAGAGGTGACACTCCAATAGACGATTCTACGCGTGCGGACGAGGAGATAGAGGACTGGCTGCAGGCTATAGGGGGACCGAAGAAGGGTAGAGTTGTGGGCATTCCCCATGTCCCTTCTTACACCCTAGTCCCTGCTGCGAGATCTCGGCGGCGCCCACCCACTAGAGGTAGTGGTGCGAGTGGATCGGGCACCGGCCCTTCATTATCCGACGATTTCTTCCGGCGGATCATAGAGAGGTGCATGGCGAGCAGTGTTGTGCAGTCAGGCGCACCATTACTCGAGTTGATCTACCAGCTATCTTAGGAGGTTGTCCACGGCTCTATAGATCCTACAGCTCCCGCTGACGATCTCATGGTTGTAGTACGATAGGAGGCCATTCGCGTATGTGCGGTTTTCTTGGCCAACATCTTCCCACCACATTTGACAGGTAAAAACAATTAAAGATGTATTTCCTTATTTAATTTATGTAATTTGTAATTGTATTGCTTAGATAAACTTAAGATAAAACCCAAACTTCCATTATGAAAACCCTAAACTCTATTATTAGCATAAACTTACTAAACTGCAATAAAATAATGCTAAAACCCTTGAGAATAAACAAAATAATTCAGTTAGGCAAAAAGTCAAAAAAGAAGCCAAAATTCACCTCGGTCGTCGAAACGCCATACAAATACATATATAGCACCGCATAGGTATTACGCACGCGTTACAACTTATAGGACTCGATTCCAACATATGGAGACCGAGTTATTAGCCCGTAGGTAAAACTTGCCAACACTTGGACAAAAAGGTGAAAAAGAGGCCAAAACCTGTCTCGACAGTCAAAATGACACGCAAAAACATACATAGTACCGCGTAGGTATTAGGCACGCGTTACAACTTACGGGACTCGATTCTGACATACGGAGGCTGATTTATCAACCCGTAGGCAAAACTTGTCAACACTTGGGTAAAAAGTCAAAAAAGAGGCCAAAACCCGTCTCGACCGTCGAAATGCCACGCAAACATATACATAGCACTGCGTAGGTATTAGACATGGGTTACAACTTACGGGACTTGATTCCGACATACGGAGGCCGAGTTATCAGCCTGTAGGCAAAACTTGCCAACACTTAGGCAAAAAGTCGAAAAAGAAGTCAAAACCCGCCTCGACCTTTGAAACTCCATTCAAACACATATGCAGCACCACGTAGCACTACAAAAAAATGGGGCTTCAGCAACAACCAATTTTCGTTGCTAAAGGTGCCAAATTTCGTTGCTAAAGGGTTTTGGCAACGACTTTACTGTCGTTGCGTCTTTCGTTGCGCAATGAGCATTGCTAATTGTTCCGCAACGAACGTATTTTTTTCGTTGCCAAAAGTAATACATTTTGCAACGAAATTTGGCTTTCGTATAGAGACATCGATCCTTTAACAACAAAATATATTGTTGCAGAATAATTAAAATGTCGTTGCTAAAAACTCCATTTCGTTGCAAAAACCTGCTAATTGGCAACAAAATGAACTCTTTTTTTTGCAACGACCATGTATTTTCGTTGCAATTGACACCATTTTGCAACGACATTTTTCGTTGCAGTAAATTATGAAAATTGTTGCCTAAGCTTGCTTTCGTTGCGAAATGTAAACTTTTTTGCAACGATTTTCGTTGTTGATTATATTATTTGGCAAAGACATTATGCTGAATCAGCAACGAAAATGTTTGTTGCTGGTTATTTTTCAATAGCAACGAAAGTCGTCGATTAGCAACGACATTATTTGTTGTCGTTTCTTTATATGTGCAACGAAAGTTGATATGATTTGCAACAATAAAAAATGTTGTCTTTTACTTTAGTATTAGTAACAATATCCTCTCCGTTGTTATTAGGTTAATTTTTCGTTGCCAAATATTATATTTTTAATGCCATTAGCAACAAAAATTTGTTGCTAAATGTATAAAAAATTGTTGCTATATTAAAACTTGTTCAATGCTTTAGTAAAGAATTATATTGTTGTCAAATCAAAATTTGACATTCTTTTTGTGTACCTGGCTGGCTCAATGTCCCCATAACAAATAATGGCAAAAATACAAAAAACTAAAATATTATTAACTTAATAAAATCATCCACTATATAATCATTCATTATCTTCACAATTAACCATCTAAAGCTACCACAGTTCTTCAATCAAAGTATATATCAACATATATAGAGAGAGTACACTTCATAATTTCGTCTCTGAACTACAGGGAGAGAATGCTTGCACTTCTCCAACATGCTCACTATCAAATCTTCCTGCAATTACACATGAATTTGTATTGATTGCTATTATATTATTTATAATCCATGAACCGGCCTATTAACTTAATTAAAAATTAATAAATAATAGACTTTCAGGACAAGATCTAGAAACAAACCAATACCAACTTTATTGTTCACCTGAACTATTTAAACTTTTACCCTATCTTGTGACAATGTTTTAAATCCATATATTAAAGTCTGAATAATATTGGGAATTACATCAGTTTATATAGAATGGAGAAAATCTTAATTCTATTTAAACAACTTTGAAAACTAACCTAAAACAACCTGCTACTATAATTGAAAGATATCAATTAACTACAATAGGTTTAACTATAAATAAAATTATTATTATTATGTAATCAACAGAACAAAATAAAATTAGATTGGTCACAAAAAATATTATGACAATGAAAAACAACAGAGCAGGAAACTATTAAAACAAAAAAGTAAAATATCCATTATAATATTTAAAACACAACCTTTAAGGGGCTTCTTATCATTAGAAAGTTGTCATAATGTAGATAAATGCCACAGCAATAGATATAGGGTTCCTCCTACAATAACAAATGAATAAAATTTTACTGAGTCAAAAAGCTAGTGGTAAATTTTACTAAATTTTCCTGGCACATAATCTGTGGCTGCTAGTGGTAAAGAGCATGCTATTTGCATGTCTCTCCTTGTTTTCAGGCTTAATCTAAGCATCAGTGATTAGCCCTTCTACAAATAAGGGAGATCTTTTAAGCAATAGATGAGAGGCTCAGAACTCATAAGTAGTTGGCATTGAGTGCTAATATTCAAGATGGTTGCTAATCTTCCTCCCCTTTAGTTGCATACCACCTCAGTCTGCATCAGTAACAAAAAGAGAAATTAAGAAACTAGAAGAAATCTAAAAATGTGGTGTGTGTGAGAGAGAGAGAGAGATTCACAATCATGATTGTGATCTAATTTTTGAATGCGTATCGAAATTGAAACAAGATGGTGTGACAAAATCACAATTGTTATGCAACTATAACATCTAAATTTTCAAGACTTGAGAACACTAAAGGTGAGGGAATATAGCCTCGTGAACATATAAGTTTTAAATATTTCTTTTCCTTAGCTTTAGTCTTTAGACATAATATTGCAAGAATTAAGTAAAATGATGCCATATGACAGTGATAATGCTTACCTTTATTTGTTTCTATGAAAGAGGATCACAGTGCCTCAGCTTCTTCTTTTCCTTAGTCATACACAATCTCAATCTGCATCAGCAATCAGGAAGTTTCACTTGAGCAAGAATTAAGAAGCACAGAAGCCGATCATAGAGCAAAACTTGAAAGATTGACCAACATCATTACTACTTCAAAAACTGAATGCATGATTATATATGTAAATTCATATTACAGATCTATATTTCAGAACAAAAGAAAGGAGCTTCACATAAATGAGGATCATAACAAAACCACAGTAAACACTTGTAGCTTGCAACAATTTTATTAAGGAAGGCATATGGTAAACTATCAAAAATGACAAACAGCATAAACTATTTCCAAAATTGAATGCATGCTCATGTATGTACATGCATATTACATATCTATATTTCAGAACGAAGGCTAGGAAAGAGGCTCCTACTTTTCGTCTTCTTTGAGAGTATTGTTACTGTTTAATTACTTTGGTTATATTACTCTCCTTACATCTTCTTCGAACTGCATAATGGACTGTGACCCCCTAGTCACATTACAACATTACAATATAAGAAGAGATATTTTACAACATTACAATCATTCACAATACAATCTTTCACAATATAATCATTACAATCATTCACAATACAATCATTACAACATTGTAGTCATTACAATACAATATTTTAGTTACATCTAAGAAGAGATGCTGAACTCGAGCAGCCTCAAACTCACTTTTGCCATCTTCTAACAATGAATTGTAGACTGCCAGCATGAATAGGTGATCATAGGCTCAAGCTCAAGCTCAATAAAATGAAGTCAATGAGAACCTTAATGAGTCAAGGTCAGTAATTCATTACTTCATTACTGTATGTTGCATCTTTTAAATATAATTGTCTTGGATCCTTAATAGCTTACCGGACTCAATTCCCTTATGAATGTCATCCCTCCTCCCCTCTCCACCCCCAAGCACAAGTAAAACCCACCAACAAACTGATCAAACAAATGAAACTAGAAATGTAGGAATAAAGAGGCAGAGGAGACTGAACAACGCAAATCGGGGCAAGACACCGAGTCATATGAGTTCATTTATTGATATTAACATTTTTCGTCAAAATGGATGGTGAAAATGAAAGCCAAGTGATAAAATACCTGTGAAACATGGTATTCTGGGCCACCAGTCAACGAAAATATTATAAAACCTTTTGACTTCTCCCAACCATCTGTAAGAGACACAAAAATAGAGCAAAAAGAAAAAGTGAAAAATAAGTGAATGTGCCAACAAGATTCTATCAGAACTGAGTACTTTATAAATCCCAATATATATAAATATAGTTACTTCGTGATGGCCTGGTGATCCAGCAAGGCTTTATACTCATACCAGAAAATTTCACCAAATTTTGTTTAGACATCTTGACAACATCATATTCAAAGCTTGTGTTTCCTGGGACTTTCACCTACGAAACAAAATGAAACCATTAAAGTAATTACTTCATTCATAATAATTAGTTTAAGAACGCATATGTAAACTGGCATAATAAAAAGTACAAGATATCCTTTATAAATTATTAGAGACAAAAATCAAGAAACTAACAAAAGACGCAGATTTACTTTATAAACTGGTATAATGAAACCATTGTTTATTGGCTATGGAGATCAACAGGTGATTTCCACAAATGATTGTACCACAAAAGAATTCCTAATTTGTTCAGAGATTGATCGCAGTGGGAAGCAATACAAGTTATCATACACTATATGAAAACCTTGGATATATGGATCTTACCGCTTCATACGTCAATGTGCCAGATCGTGAAACACTTCCTATCTTCCCTGGTTTATGAATGTGACCTGGCATAATTCAAATTTTGCATTCTCTAGGCTTGATGATACCAGGGCAGTTCGGACCAATCAACCGGGTTTTTGATTGCTGTAAAAGAGCAGCCTTCACTCGAACCTGCAGGATGGAATTATATTATCTCGATAAAAGTGACCAAAGATCCATATACAAGTTAATAAGATGACAATCAATGCAATTGGCTCTGTAAGTAGTTCTTTAAGCTATAAAGTAAAACATGTTTAAATTGGTTGAAGAAGGCTCTGTTATAGTTTCTTGATATACATAAATATACACCATTGTTGCAAATTGCATACAATGAATAAATATAAATAGAGTTTTGTTATTTTGCTCAAAACTATGCTATGTTAATATAGAGAATTCTTTTATGGAAAAAGTTGTCACTAATGTGTTATAAAGTAAATGTAATATCCTACAAATCACGCAATTAATTCAATAGAAAAGTTATACTATAGTTTTATTATCAAATGCACAACTCCAAACGAGCCGAGTATAAAGCACAATGAAACTTCTAAATTAAGTGTCCCATAAAACTTGAAAACTTAAAAATAACCCCAGACATGAGAGATAAAAAGAAAAAGAAACGACAAGAAAAGAAGAAAAGTCCTACAACACCTCAAGATGAGCAATTTTACTATAAAATAGGCAAAACTATGTTTTTCACCACTAAACTTGGCACGTTTTACTTAATACATCATTGAACTTTTAATTTTTTGAATTACATCACTGAACTAATTATTATTTTACAATTAAGTCATTCCGTTAAAAAATATTGACAGACGTTAAATAATTGCTGACATGGCGCTGACTTGGCAAAAAAATAAAAAAATAATGCTGACGTGGCAAAAAAAACATAATACTCATTTTAAAGTTTTAAAAATAGCAAAAGCATAATAAAATAAAACAGATTTTTTTAAAAAATATATTTTTTAATAAAAAACCGATTTTTTTAATAAACATAATTTTTTTTAAAAACTTATTTTTTTAAAAAAAATATAATTTTTTTAAAAAAACGTAACTTTTTAAAAAAAAACATAATTCTTTAAAAAAAACAAATTTTTAAAAAACATAATTTTTTATAAAAAACATAAAAAAATTTTAAAACGTAATTTTTTTAAACAACGTACTTTTTTTAAAAAAACATAATTTTTTTAAAAAAATGGAACTTTTTAAAAAAAAACATTTTTTTTAAAAACAGATTTTTTTTTCAAAAAACAGTTTTTTTTTTTCAAAACGTATGTTTTTTAAAATACGTAAATTTATTAAAAAACATCATTTTTTCAAAAAGCAGATTTTTTTAAAAAAATTAAATTTTTTAAAAAAGCATAATTTTAACATAAAATTTTAAAATCCGTTTTTTTTAAAAAATTATGTTTTTAAAAAATCTATTTTTTTAAAAAAATATGTTTTTTAAAAAAAGTTCTGTTTATTTAAAAAAATTATGTTTTAAAAAAAATACGTTTTTTAAAAAATTTACGTTTTATTTTAAAAAATTATGTTTTTAAAAAAAACTGTTTTTTTTATCAAGTTGATATTAAATTTGCTTTATTTTGTTATATGAATTTGATGCACAATTCATTTTAAAATTTAATATCATTCCTTTTAAAAAGCACAATTCATAATTTTTTTTTAAAATCAGATTTTTTTAAAAAAAACAGATTTTTAAAAAAGCATAATTTTTTTAAAAAACACAATTTTTTTTAAAAAACATAATTTTTAAAAAACAGTTTTTTTTTAAAAAACGGATTTTAAACGTAATTTTAAAAAAAAAATAGTTTTTTAAAATTTATGTAAAAATTATGGTTTTTTAAAAAAAATTCTGTTTTTAAAAAAAATTATATTTTTTTAAAAAAATGACGTTTTTTAATAAATTTACGTATTTTAAAAAAAGTACGTTTTGAAAAAAAATCTGTTTTTTGAAAAAAAAATTGTTTTTTTTAAAAGTTCCGTTTTTTTAAAAAAATTATGTTTTTTTTAAAAAAATACGTTGTTTAAAAAAATTAAGTTTTTAAAAATTTTTATGTTATTTTTAAAAAATCTATTTTTTAAAAAAAATTATGTTTTTTAAAAATCTGCTTTTTTAAAAAAAAATCTGTTTTTTTTAAAAGAATTATGTTTTTTAAAAAAAGTTCCGTCTTTTAAAAAAAATTATTTTTTTAAAAAAAAATTATATTTATTAAAAAAATCGGTTTTTTATTAAAATTATATTTAAAAAAAAAACTGTTTTATTTTATTATGTTTTTGTTATTTTTAAAACTTTAAAATGAGTATTATATTTTTTTTTGCCATGTCAGCATTATTTTTTTACTAAGTCAGCGCCATGTCAGCAATTATTTAACGTCTGTCAATATTTTTTAACAGAATGGCTTAATTGTAAAATAATAATTAGTTCAGTGATGTAATTCAAAAAATTAAAAGTTCAATGATGTATTAAGTAAAACGTGTCAAACTTAGTGGTGAAAAACATAGTTTTGCCCTATAAAATATCTTCACAAAAATTTAGTAGAGCATGACTGGAATCATCCTCTTCATGACACAGCAATGAGAATAGGGGCCATTTATACCCCTGGACAGAGTTTCATGCTCAAGTCATTTCCTACACAAGAAAAATGGAAAGCCGAAAAATAGATTTTGTGTTCCCCAAAAGTAAGATTGGTAAAAGTTTAAAAAGACATAATGAATTCAAAAATTAAGGATAATGTTTCAAAGCACACAAATGGATTGAGAGCAACATTGTATACATCAGTTATAAACTGAGCATCACATTCTGAGCATCATCCTGACCTCAAATATGTAGCAATTTTCGAATTCCATCCTAGTTGTTAACATAAGGTACATTCTATGATTTCTATCCAACCAATATGTGTTCAATTAAGAACTAAATTTTAGCTCATATTCAAATTTCCAACACCTAACCAGTAACACTAACCCCTGCATTTACATACAAAAAACACTAATATTAGCAATTAGCAGATCGAATCATTGAAATTATTAACAAGCCTGCACCCAAATCTATAAAAATCCAAAATTTTAAGTAGTGAAGTGATAGAAGCAAGTTTTAGATCAAAAGTCCGCCGGAGCCGATGAGGCGATGCGCCGATGGCAGTCGGCCGATGAGAGTCGAGAGATTGAGACGAGTTCGAGATCTGGGTTTGGCCGATGGCCGTCGGCCGATGAGAGTCGACAGATTGAGATGAGTTCGAGATCTGGGTTTGGCCGTTTGGGACGAGAGATTGAGACTCGAGAGAGTTCGATTGTTCGAGATCTGGGTTTGGGATTTGGGAATTGAGATTTGAGGGTTACGGACTTCAGTTCAGAGTCTGGGCTAGTAGCTGGCTGAGTATTACACATTTACATCATATTTACATCATATAATATTATATCAATTATACTAAATGATGTAAATATGATAATATGTTATGTTATTATGTAAATGATGTAAATATGTTATGATTTTAGTATTTTAATGACGTGATTTGAATTTTTGTTATTTTAATTAATTAACAAAATAATTTGAATTATATTATTTTATTATTTTTTGAATTTGATTTTTTTTTAGTATTCTAGTAATTTTTTTTAGTATTTTTATTATTTGATGTAAATATGTAATTAGTATTTTAGTGTTGGGTAAGTGACTTTTAGTATTTTGATATGTTATACAACTATGGTAAAATTTTAGTATTTTGATATGTTATACAACTATGGTAAAATTTTAGTATTTGAGTAAAATTTTAGTATTTTAGTATTTGAATTATAGTATTTTGATTAAATGATGTAAATATGTTATGATGTAAATATGATGTAAATAATGTAAATATGATAATATGTTATGTTATGATGTAAATGATGTAAATATATTATGATTTTATTATATTAATGATGTAATTTAAATTTTTGTTGTTTTGATTAATTAACAAAATAATATTTTAGTATTTTTTTTGAATTTTAGTATTTTTTTTTAATTTGGTTTTTTTTAGTATTTTTTTAATTAATATTTTTAGTATTTGATATAAATATGTAATTAGTATTTTAATATCGGGTAAGTGACTTTTAGTATTTTGATATATTATACAACTATAGTAAAATTTTAGTATTTTGATATGTTATACAACTATGGTAAAAGTTTAGTATTTTAGTATTTGAATTTTAGTATTTTGATTAAATGATGTAAATATGTTATGATGTAAATATGATAATATGCTATGTTATGATGTAAATGATGTAAATATGTTATGATTTTAGTATTTTAATGATGTAATTTAAATTTTTGTTGTTTTGATTAATTAACAAAATAATTTGAATTATAATATTTTATTATTTTTTGAATTTTAGTATTTTTTGAATTTAATTTTTTTAGTATTTTAGTATTTTTTTAATTAGTATTTTTTTAATTAGTTTTTTTAGTATTTGATGTAAATATGTAATTAGTATTTTAGTGTTGGGTAAGTGACTTTTTGTATTTTTGATATGTTATACAACTATGATAAAATTTTAGTATTTTGATATGTTAGACAACTATGGTAAAATTTTAGTATTTGAGTAAAATTTTAGTATTTTAGTATTTTGATTAAATAATGTAAATATGTTATGATGTAAATATGATGTAAATACGTAAATATGATAATATGTTATGTTATGATGTAAATGATGTAAATATGTTATAATTTTTGTATTTTAATAATGTAATTTAAATTTTTGTTGTTTTGATTAATTAACAAAATAATTTAAATTTTATTATTTTTTTGAAATTTAGTATTTTTTTTTTTAGTATTTTAGTATTTTTTTAATTAGTATTTTTAGTATTTGATGTAAATATGTAATTAGTATTTTAATGTCGGGTAAGTGACTTTTAGTATTTTGATATGTAATACAACTATGGTAAAATTTTAGTATTTTAGTAAAATTTTAGTATTTTAGTATTTGAATTTTAATATTGTGATTAAATGATATAAATATGTTATGATGTAAATATGATGTAAATATATAAATATGATAATATGTTATGTTATGATGT
Organism: Panax notoginseng; assembly: GCA_016801055.1. Lineage (NCBI taxonomy): Eukaryota > Viridiplantae > Streptophyta > Magnoliopsida > Apiales > Araliaceae > Panax > Panax notoginseng. The sequence continues at coordinate 142,736,018 of CM029023.1, forward strand.
AAATGATATAAATATGTTATGATTTTAGTATTTTTATGATGTAATTTGATTTTTTGTTGTTCTAATTAATTAAAAAAATAATTTGAATTATAGTATTTTATTATTTTTTGAATTTTAGTATTTTTTGAATTTGATTTTTTTTAGTATTTTAGTATTTTTTTAATTAATATTTTTAGTATTTGATGTAAATATGTAATTAGTATTTTAGTGTTGAGTAAGTGACTTTTAGTATTTTGATATGTTATACAACTATGGTAAAATTTTAGTATTTTGATATGTTATACAACTATGGTAAAATTTTAGTATTTTGATATGTTATACAACTATGGTAAAATTTTAGTATTTGAGTAAAATTTTAGTATTTTAGTATTTGAATTTTAGTATTTTGATAAAATAATTTATATATGTTATGATGTAAATATGATAATATATTATGTTATGATGTAAATAATGTAAATATGTTATGATTTTAGTATTTTAATGATGTAATTTAAATTTTTGTGTATTTTTTTGAAATTTAGTATTTTTTAATTTAATTTTTTTTTAGTATTTTAGTATTTTTTTTAATTAGTATTTTTAGTATTTGATGTAAATATGTATATAGTATTTTTAGTATTTTAGTGCCGGGAAACTGACTTTATAATAAAAAATCCTTATAACTTAGTTGGTTTGAGCATTTATTTAAGGAGTGTGGGAGGTCTAGAGTTCAATTTTCAAGGAGAGCATTATTTTATTTTATTTTTTAAAAAGCCCGCGGGTCGGGCCAGGCTTTTTTATTATTAGTACTATTATAATTAATGTAATAATTATTATTATTATAATTATAATAATAATAATTAATAATAATAGTAATAGGAATAATAATAGTAATTATAATAATGATTAATAATAACAACAATAATAATAATAGTAGTAATAGTAATAGTAATAATAATTATAATTAATAATAACAATTATAATAATAATAATAATTATTATTATTATTATTATTATTATTATTATTATTATTATTATTATTATTATAGTAATAATAATAACAACAATAATAACAATAATTATTATTATAATAATAGTAATAATTATAATTATTATAATAATAAAAATAATAATTATAAGATTAGTAATAATTATTCTAATAATAATAATAAAAATTAATAATAATAGCAATAATAATAGTAATAATAATAATAGTAAATATAATAATAATTATAATAATAGTAATAGTAATAGTAATAATAATAAAAAAATATAGCACATGAAGCATGAAAAAATTTAATAATGACTTATAAGTAAAAAAAAGTTAAAATTTAAGTTATTGTCAAACACTAAATAATAACAAATGACTTATAACTTAGTATAACCAACTTATAAGTCATTACCAAGCACCCTCTAATTCAAGATATAAAGAGAAATTAATATTTGATTATAAAAAAAATTACAAGTTAAGAAAAATGAGAATTTGAAAAATAGGAGTTAAAAAAACTTACACACCATTAGTGCAACTTTATTATTATTATTATTATTATTATTATTATTATTATTATTATTATTATTATTATTATTATTAGTACTATTATTATTATTATTATTATTATTATTATTATTATTATTATTATTATTATTATTATTATTATTATTATTATTATTATTATTATTATTATTATTGTAATATATAACTTTCTGAGATTATATTAATGGTATGTAGTGAAGGAGAAGAAAGGAATATATGGGAGAAATCTCATGTTTTGATATAAATATTAATCCTTGCAAGATATTAACAGATAACGTGGGTTGCTCCAGCGGTCAAATGAACAAAGTTCCAAATGATAGGTCACAAGTTCGGATATGTTTTGCATTTGGACATAATTTTTAAATACTAAATACGAATTTTTTTGACAATTCTCCGAATACCGAATATGGTCTTACAAAAACATGCTTATTGGGATTATCTTAATTTAAGACAGCATTTTAATAGTCGTTGCAAAAAACTGTATAAGATATGCAACGAAAATAAAAATTATTGCCAATGAATGTGGTCCATATTAGGCAACGAAATATAGCAACAAAAATACTTTCGTCGCCCACGATGAGGAAAATCAAGTGGTTAGAAATTTTGCAACGAAATTCTAACCAATTTTGTTTCCAAAATTTTGCAACGACTTATGAATTTCGTTGCAAAAAGTGAAAGTCTGACACAATCTGCAACGAAAGACAAGTTTTGTTGCTAAACATACACTTTTAGCAACAACTTATAAAGCTGTTGCTTGAAAAATCGTTGCTAAAGCCCTATTTTTAGCAACAAAAAAACTTTCGTTGCCCACGATGACGGGAAACCAAGTGGCCGAAAATTTTGCAACGAATCTCTAACAAAAAATTTTCCCGCCAATGAATTAGCAACGCAATTTTGCAATGACTTATAAATTTCGTTGCAAAAAGTGAAAACCTGACACAATCTGCAACGAATGATAAATTTCGTTGCTAAACATATACTTTTAGCAACGACTTATAAAGTCATTGCCCGAAAAATCGTTGCTAAAGGCCCATTTTTTTGTAGAATAGGTATTAGGCACGCGTGACAACTTATGAAACTTAATTCCAACATACGGAGGCCGAATTATCAGCCCGTAGGTAAAACTTGTCAACATTTACGCAAAAAGTCGAAAATGAGGTCAAACCCCACCTCGACCCTCAAAACGACACACAAACACATACATAGTATCGCGTAGGTATTAGGCACGCGTTACAATTTACGAGACTCGATTCCGACATACGGAGGCCGACTTATCAGCCAGTAGACCAAACTTGCCAACACTTGGGCAAAAAGTCAAAAAAGAGGCCAAAATCTGTCTCGATCGTCAAAACACCACGCAAGCACATACATAGTACCGCGTAGGTATTAGGCAAGCGTAATAACTTACGGGACTCGATTCCGATATACGGAGGCCGAGTTATCAGCCCGTAGGCAAAACTTGCCAACATTTAGGCAACAAGTCAAAAAAGAGGGCAAAACTCGTCTCGACCGTTGAAATGCCACGCAAATATATACATAGTACATCGTAGGTATTAGGCATGCGTTACAAATTACGGGACTCAATTCCGACATACGGAGGCCGAGTTATCAGCTCGTAGGCAAAACTTGCCAACACTTAGGCAAAAAATCGAAAAAGAGGTCAAAATCCGCCTCGGCCGTCGAAACACCACGCAAACACATACATAGAATTGCGTAGGTATTAGGCACGCGTTACAACTTACGGGACTCAATTCTGATATACGGAGACCGAGTTATCAGCCCGTAGACAAAACTTGCTGATACTTGGGCAAAAAATCGAAAAAGAGGCCAAAACCCGCCTCGGCCATCAAAATGACATGCAAACACATACATAATACTGCTTAGGTATTAGGCACGCGTTACAACTTACAGAACTTGATTCCGATATACGGAGGCCGAGTTATCAGCCCGTAGGCAAAACTTGCCAACACTTGGGTAAAAAGTCGAAAAAGATACCAAAATCCGCCTCGGCCATCAAAACGCCACGCAAACACATGCATAGCACCGCGTAGGTATTAGGCACGCGTTACAAATTACGAAACTCGATTCTGACATACGGAGGCTGAGTTATCAGCCCGTAAGTAAAACTTGCCAACACTTAAAGAACACAAACAAAACTAATTTAAATATGCCCTATTTTTGACTTTGTTATTAATATTTTAATTTTGTAGGGTTTTGTTGATGAGACTCATGCGAGTGGAGGCTGAGGCACAGGCGATGCCAGTGGTGGAGATGGTGATGACTATCGGGATGATGCTGATGAGACTATAGAGGGTGGGACCGACAGTCAGACCGGAGGTGGGATCGCAGGTGGGACCGGCGGTCGTACGATATATGGCGACGATGATGATACTGACATTCCTGATATTGGGCTGTAGTGTGACGCACCCAAAATATGTATACATCACCCATCTTGGGTCGTCAGATACATGGTACAGAATACAAATACAATCTTAAATATACAACATGAGCTGTGAGTTTTAATACAAATATAGTGACGCCCCCAAAATAGGTATACAACACCCATTCTGAGTCGCCAAATACATGGTACAAAAAGTAAACTACAACTTCAATAATACAATTGTCGTTCAAAATACAACAATACATACTGTGAGTTTAAATACAAATATTGTCTTCTAGACAATATTCACACTCAAGTAAATCCTCATTACAATTATTCAAACAATATTTTACAGAAATAGTGAGGACAGCTAAAATATTTTTCTAGAACCATCACTCCATACCCCGACTAGATTCTGCTATGTTCTCACCTCCTGAGAAGAAAAATGGAACAAAAAGGAAAAGGGTGAGCTCAATTAGCCCAGTAAAGAATATTATGACTAAGATAATATACAATAAATTATCATTAGTATTCAACAGGAAAAAATCTGATAGAATATAATCGACAACAAGTTTTAGATCAACAACTGCAGCGGAAACAACAAACCATTAGAAGAGTCAAGTAGAGAATGAATTCTACTATCTTCTAAGATTTAAAAGTCCATCATCAATATTTTATCCCTGTAACATCAATTAATAATCATCTTTAACCAAATATTCATCTTTGCACTACAGGCTAAAGATATTCATTTGTATCACCAGTCAGTCATGTTCATCTCAACACCTGTTCATCTTTGCACTACAGGCCAAAGATATTCATCAGGTAATCATACATCTTTGCACTACAGGCCAAAGATATTCAGTAATATCATCATTCAGGACTGAGGATGATGAAAAATATCTTAAAGAAAACAAATTCAGTGAGATAAAAGGACAAATAGTAGGGATTCGTATAACAGTTTATCCAAGATCAATAATACTTCATAATAATCAATTGTGAAGCAGAATTCAAAAATAAAGATCAAAACACGGATACAATCAAAGATAGTAACCATAATTGGCATCTTGGACAAAAAGAAGAAAATTTCATTTTTCGGTGAATAGTGCCGTATTCGTGAATAGTGCCGTATATGTGAATAGTGCCGTATACGTGAATAGTAACTCCGATACAAAAAGTTTCAATATTTCAGCATAATGATATTGAAGAAAATAATATCATTTAAGAAAAAAATAATATCCCTTACCTCAAAATAACCGTACTTCTGACTGAATATCGAATATGAGGCTGAATGAAACTTGTGCTGAATAGCAACTTTCAAAGTATCTAAATACTCACAAAATACACTCAATAACCTAGAGAGAAAGAGAGAAAACTTATGAATTCTGGTGTGATTTTCAATTCTAACTTAGCCCTCTATTTATAGGAAAATATTAGCACGCCGAAGCAGACTTAACCTGCAACCTGATGGCTTTACCTGCTACTATTTCCACCCACCACATTTGAATAAAAATCTCAGCACATTTCTTCACCAACCAAGAGTGGGGCCCACCAATTCTAGAATTTTCTGCCAAAATGACAAATTCCGTAACTTCTATAATTTTTGAACCAGTCATCTCGTAAAATTCATAACAAATCATACGTTCATTTTTAACGGTTCAAAATTTGTGGACATATACTCAACTTATATATGAATAACATATCCAAAAATTACCATGATCCAACGGTTGGATTAAAAATTATAACCCCCGCAATATTTTTTAAAAATCCTGATTTGATTTTTAATACCTCTATTCCGATAAAAAATACTGATAAAATACCTCAACATTAACTCCTTCATTTTTAACCACAATAAATATATCCAACATTTATATCCACATAAAATAAATATTTCCTTATCATATGAATCAATAATTAATTATTCACAAATAATATTACAGAATCACATTTATGACAACCAGGTCGTTCCCAGGAAAAAGGGGGTTTTCCAATAAGGATTTCTCCTTACTAGCGCGCAATTAGATGACCAAACCTCTCCTTAGACAGAATTTTCTAGACATTGCCAATAATGATATCTAATAATATTATTCAAATAATATGAATTATTTATCTAATAATGGAAAATACTGTGCAACAACAATTATTGAAACAACAATAATATAACATATCAACGCAGCAATTATTGAATCAATAAAATAAAATATTGAACAGTAACTACTGTAACAATTATTGAGTAGTGTCTTCTTACGTAAGAATCAATAATTGGTGCAATACCGTGTGCTACTGTATTTTAACCACCAGGTATTCCAACAGTATTAACGATAACAACTACGCCGTTATTTATAAACAACTTATACTTGTCGTTTTCTTCATCCAATCGCTTTCCGTTATGGGGCCCACACAAGGCTGCGCCGTCGTACGAATATTCCCCGACAGCAAGAATATTCCACGACCAAAAGAATATTCACCGACCAAAAATGAATATTTTATAACCACTTGCTTATTTGAAATATTTGCACATTTTACCCATAACTAATCACATTAATCAAATCAACCCTTTCTATTTCAAAATAATAAATAGAGGAAATTTAATTTTATTTATTAATAAGTTGGGGTCTTACAAATATTGTCTTCTAGACAATATTTAAACTCAAAATAAGTCATCAATACTTTTATTGTCACACTATTTAACAGAATAGTGAGGACTACTAATGCTATCATCTGGACCGTCACTCCTTTCCCCGACTCGTCCCAGCTATATTCTCATTTCCTGAAGAGAACAATGAAAGAAAAAGTGATCTCAACTAGCCCAGTAAGAAATATTATGACTAAGATAATGCAGAATAAATTTTCAATAGTCTTCAATAATGTTAAACTGATAAAATACAATAGACATCAAATTTAACTGCAGCGGAATAAGCAATCCATTAGAAGAGTCAAGTAGAGCATGATTTCTACTATCTTCTATGATTTAAAATGTTTTCATCAATTTTTATCGCTGAGACTCAGCTTAATAAATAAACCACATCATCTAATCATCCCTGTATTACGGGCCAAGGTTATTCATTAAATCATCAACGGTCATGACTATACCGAATAATCTCTTGTCATAATCATACCAAAAACTGTCCATCAATGCATTACAGGCCACTAAGGACTTTTACCACATCATTTATAACATTACAGGTTATGATTATACCGAATGATCCCTAGTCATAATCATACTAAGTTCATCTATGCACGTAAGCCAAAGATGACTTTCATTACAATATAAGCATGAGGATGATGACAATGACATAATAATTCAATAAAACAAGCTCAAGAATAAATTTTAAAGATTAATAAGTTAATTTATCCTAAACTCAATAACGTCCAAATTGTCAACATGATACTGCTTTGTGGAGTAAAATTCAAGAATGCTCAAAAGAATATTTCCACAAAAAGATACTGGATGAAGCACAAATATCCAAGATATTTCACTAATTTCAAGGAATATAGAAGCCAAAACTTTATCCAACTGAGTATAATAGAATGTATGAAACTGCAAATGAATTTTCACCCGCCATGCGGTAATCCACGTATACAGATTATTTTCACAATTTAATAAGGAATGAATACAAAGGATCATTCACCATGCATGTGGTAATCCACATAAACAGGTTATTCCAACTAAATAATAAAGAATAGAATAACAGAAGGATTCACCATGTGTGCGATAGACTGCACAGACAGGTTATTCCCAACAGAATAATAAATAATGGAACCAGGTCATGCGTAACACACAGACAAGATATTCCGACAAAATAATAAATAATGGAATCAGGTCCGGCGTAAACGCACAGACAGGATATTCTGACAGAATAATAAATAATGGATCCAGGTCCGGCGTAAACGCACAGACAGGATATTCCGACAGAAAAATAAAGAATGGAATAATAGAAGAATTTCATCATGTATGCAATACTTCGCATAAACAGGTTATTCCAACAGAATAATAAGGAATGAAATAACAGAAGAATGTCACCATGTATGCGGTACTTCGCATATACAGGTTATTCCAACATAATAATGAAGAATGGAATAACAACTCCTACGAGTATTGAAAGAAAATAATTCTCTTCATGAATACGAAAGAATAATACCCCTTACCTTAGAAGAACTGGATATTGGAAAAGTGAAGTAGCAGAATACTTTTCTTCTTTCTCTCTATAGTTTCTCTCTCTAGAGTTTCAGTGAATTTGTAAGAAATAATGAAGGAATGAGCTTCTATTTATAGGAGAATGGACTGAATAGTAACTAATTCATGAACGATCCAGATTGATTTATTTTTAAACGGACGGTCCATATTGATTTACTATTAAAACTTAAAGCAATGGTCCATACTGATTCACTATTAAAACTTTAAACCAGCGATCCATATCGATTTACTATTAAAACTTTAAACAAGCGATCTATATTGATTTACTATTAAAACTTTAAACCAACGATCCATATTGATTTACAATTATAATTTCAACCAACGCTCTGAAAAATTAGCACATCTTATGAAATAATATTATACCCAAAAATGATTTGGACCGAAAAGAAATATATTTTTCGGGTGAATAGTATCCCGTAAATAGTACTTCGGGAATATTAACTCGTAAATAGTAACTCGTGAATAGTATTCCGACACGAAAAGTGCTCCGAATACCCGATTGAACACTATAATCTCCAGACATCAATTATTATCGAAATAAATGTCGATTTCCACTAACACTAATAATCCCAACACAATGGAACAATCAATTTAAGTAATACTAACTTATTCATCATTAATATTATAACTCACAATATTTAACAACCAGGTCGTTCCCAGGAAAGAGGGGGCTTTCCGATAAGAATTTTTCCTTATTGGCGCGCAATTAGATGATCAAACCTCTCCTTGACAGAACTTCTAGACATTGTCAATACTGCAAATAATAATATGAATAACTTTACCGTCTCAATTATTGCTTTAATAATATATCATATTATGCAGATGATACTGTGACAATAATTGAATCAATAATATGCGAGATATGATGCAGCAATTACTATAGCAATAATTGGGTATAACTGAGTGACTTCTCACGTAAGCATCAATAATCAATATCGTGTGCTACTATGCAACCACGCGTATTACTGTACTTTTACTACCGGATAGTTCAATAGTTTTAACGGTAACACCTATGCCGTTATTTTTATAAAAAGATAATTCTGTCGTTTTCTAATTATGACAATACTTCCGTTATGGGGTCCACCAATGATTGTGCCGTCGTACGAATATTTCCTGTTAAAACGAATATTCCCCGACCGATCAAATATTATATAACCACTTACTTACTTTGCAAAATTTATAAATATTACCCACAACTATAACATTATATCAAATCCACACCATAATATTAAAAAAATATTTCGAGAAAATTAAATCTTTATTCATAAAATTTGGGGTCTTACATGTAGTACCCATTATGTTTATATTTTGACTTTCATGTATGTATTTATACAGCTTTTGAGTTGTACATACTAGAGTTTAGTATCTAGTTAGGTTCATGGTATATGTATCTAACTATATTGATTGTTTATGATTACATTTTGTATCAACATCGTACGACTTTTATCTATAAGTCATTACGTTGTCTACATATTTGATGGTTGATAGCAAAAGCTATGATTGTTATTGATATGCGTTCGTGAAGAATTATTTGTTTTTCTTTAGTTTATAAGAGGTACAATTATGTATAAGTAAATGAACAGGAGAATTTTGTAATTTTTCAAAAAAAATTTTATAGCATTGTTATTGGCGACGGCAGCCCCGTCGGCAAAGGTCTATAGCGACGGTTTCATAAATAGGTTATTGGCGACGGGGGGAAGTGGTCATTGGCGACGGCATGGCCGTCGATAATGACCATATTATTAAAATTCCAAAATACTTATTATTGACGGTCTGTTTGTCGTCATTGTCGTCGCCAATGATACCTTGCCGACAGCCAGCCGTCGGCTATAACCCTTTTGATAATGACCTATACGTCGAAGGGAAGGGAGACGATTCATGCCATCGCCAATGACCTCATTGCCAACGGCAAGTGTAAGACCCCAACTTTTTATAAATAAAATTGAATTTTCTCTAATTATTATTTTAAATAATAAGGTGTTAATTTGATATAATGGGTTATGGGTGAAATGTGCAAATTTTATAAAATAAGCAAGTGGTTATAAAATATTCATTATTGTCGGGGAATATTCGTTTGGACGTGGAATATTCTTGCTGTCGGGGAATATTCGTACGACGGCGCAGCCATTTGTAGGTCCCATAATAGAAAACAGTCGGATGAAGAAAACGACAAGTTTGAATTTTTATAAATAAGGGTGTAGTTGTTACCGTTAACAGTGTTGGAATACCCGGTGGTTAAAATACAGTAATACGCGTGGTTGCACAGTAGCACACGGTATTGCACAGTAGCACACGGTATTGCACAGTATTTTTGAATTATTAATTCTTACGTAAGAAGGCACTACTCAATAATTGTTACAGTAATTACTGTTCAATATTTTATTTTATTGATTCAATAATTGCTAAGTTGATATTTTATATTATTATTGTTTCAATAATTATCACAACACAATATTTCCCATTATCAGATCAATAATTCATATTATTTGAAAAATATTATTAGATAGCATTATTGGCAATGTCTAAGGAAGTTCTGTCTAGGAAAGGGGTTTGGTCACCTAATTACGCGCGAGTAAGGAGAAATTCTTATCGAAAAACCCCATCTTTCCTAGGAACAACCTGGTTGTCATAAATGTGATTCTGTAATATTATTTATGAATAATTAAGTATTGATTTATATGGTAAGGAAATATTTATTTTTATGTGGGCATAAATGAAGGAATTAATGTTGAGGTATTTTATTTCGTCGAAATGAAGGTATTAAAAATCATCCGTATGTGAATTTCGGACATTTTCTGATTTGAATTTAGAAAAACGTTCTTCTATAAAGTTGTAGAGAATTAAATTTTCTATGGAATAAACATGAGATTTAAATTTTTCTGATAAAAGAGTTATTTATTATGAATTATTGAAGTTTCAGAAATAAATATTTTTATTAAAAACATGGTGGGCTCCACTTTTGGTTGGCATGAAAAATCTGATTTATGGGTGGGCCCCACTGTGGTGTTCTGAAGTTTGATCAGTTGTGGTGGGCGTGAAAATTTGTTTATAAAATATTATTTTATTAATTTAGTCTACTTTGGCGTTCTAAGCATTTTCCTATAAATAGGGTGTTTAGTTAGAATTGAAAATCACACCAGAATCATAAGTTTTCTCTCTCTATATTATTGAGCGTATTTTTGTGAGTATTTAGATACTTTGAGAGTTGCTATTCAGTGTAAGTTTCCTTCGGCAGTATATCCAATATTACAGTTAGAATTACTGTTCTTTTGAGGTAAGGGATATTATTTTCTTCGTAAATGATGTTATTTCTTCAATATCATTATACCAAAATATTGGTATGAATTTTATTATGAAATTTTTACCTTTTTATGTCGATGTTACTATTCACGTATACAACACTATTTACGAATACAATACTATTTACGAAGTATGATTTTTCTTGTGGAATTTCTACCTTTTCGTGTCGGAGATTACTATTCACGTATACGGTACTATTCACGTATATGACATTATTCACGAATACGGCACTATTCACAAAAAAAAAAAAATCTTTGTCCAAGATGTCTATTATGGTTACTATCTTTGATTGTATCCATGTTTTGATCTTCATTCTTAAATTTTACTCCACTATGGTTTAGTATGAAGTATTTTTGAACTTGGATTATCTAAAGTACGAATCCCTAATCTTTGTCCTTTTATCTCATTGGATTCGTTTCTTTAAAATATTTTTCATCATCCTCAATCCTAAATAATGATATAACTGAATATCTTTGGCCTGTAGTGCAAAGATGAATGATTATCTGATGAATATATTTGACCCGTAGTGCAAAGATGGACAGGTGTTTAGATGAACATGACCAACTGGCGATACAAATGAATATCTTTAGCCTGTAGTGCAAAGATGAATATTTGATTCAAGTTGTATATTGATTGATATTACAGGGATAAAATATTGATGATGGACTTTTAAATTCATAGATGATAGTAGATTTCATTCTCTGCTTAACTCTTCTAATGAATTGTTATTTCCGCTGCGAATATTGATCTAAAACTTGTTATCCATTATATTTTATTTGATTTGTTGAAGGCTAACGATAATTTGTTCTATATTATCTTAGTCATAATATTCTTTACTGGGCTAGTTGAGCTTATCCTTTTCCTTTTTGTTCCATTTTTCTTCTAAGGATGCGAGAATATAGCGGGAACTAGTCGGGTTGTGGAGTGATGGGTCCAGACAGTTGTTTTAACAGCCCTCACTATTTTGTAAAATAGTGTATCAATAATTGTAATGAAGACTTATTTGAGTTTGAATACTGTCTAGATGACAATATTTGTATTTAAACTCATAGCATATGTGTTGTCGTATTTTGCATGACAATTGTATTAATGAAGTTATAGTTGTTTTCTGTGCCATGTATTTGACGACTCAAAATGGGTTGTGTGGACCTATTTTGGGGGCGTCACAGCAAGAGTGTCATTGGCAATGACACCGTCGACAATGACCTTTTTTTTTGTAGTGGAACATACTAACTGCTAAAGTAAATCTCTATTTTTTTTTGTTTACATTTAGTATGTGTATCTTTGATTCTTAGTTTTTTGATTGCTTTAGGGATCTCCATTTTCAATTCAGTTAACTATTTTACTCTACATTTTTCAAACCTTATTTGGGCAGATTTTACAGTTTCTAGATCATATTTAGGTATTTAGTATGCTTCGCGATGCAGAATGCATGTTTACAAGTATTGGAGTTGCCCGAAAATGCTGCAAGAGACAACAAGAAGAACATGATTATACCAAGGCATTTGGTGTTGGCGGTGAGGAATGATGAGTAGCTAGGGAAATTATTGGCAGGAGTGACAATTGCACATGGTAGGGTTCTGCAAAATATCAACCCAGTTTTGTTTCCAAATAAGACTGATAAGGAACCCAAGTCTCCTTCCAAGGCAGCTACTAAGTCCGCCAAGAAAGATTAAGTTCATAAATTAGAATTTTTGTTCTATTAGCCCAATCAGTTATATTAGTAGATTAAGACTTAATTTTCTCTTTATCCCCCTTGTATGTAATATTGAGTTTTTATAGAACATGTTTTGTTGAATAGATCTCTTTTAAGTGAAATTAGGAAGATGAACATTGTAATTCTGCACTCTCATTATGAGGGTTAATGTTGGTGCAGATTTCTATTTGCTCAATGGAAGAAGTTACTTAATTTTGTTTGCTGATTTTGTTGTGGAAGTGGCAGAGACTACACGACCTGGAGAGGATGCAAATACTGCTACAAAACCTGTAGAAGATGTACCCATTCAAAAATAATCTCATCTTTGTAAATTGTACCATTTATAATCTTTTGTTGTTGTAAGACTTCGTTTCCTTTTATTCACTACTAAAAAATGGCCATCGCAAATGGCCAAAATCCATTACAAAAAATAAAAAAAAACCATCACGAAAGGTTTACGTAATGGCTTTAAGCATCACAATGGTCGTCTTGTATACGCCCATCATGAAAGGTTTTACTTGATGATTTTGGCAATCACGCAAACGCTTAGTTCTTTTGTAATGATTAATACAATCACATTAACACGTAATCACAAGTATAATTTATTTCACTGTATTAATTGTATCAAATGATACTTGTAGGATTCGAACCCTCCCCCAATTTGCAAACTAAATAACGAGTATTACCACTACACCAAAGCCCAGATAATGATTATAATTTTAAAACAAAATATAGAAGGAAACATATGTGAGTTAACTTACTAAACAAAATTACTTCCACATAAGATTTGGTAATTACAATGGCAGTCACAAATACTCTATACTGATGGTAAAAGTAGTCATCACTGAGAGTCATCATATATTGTATTGTTTTGTGATGGCTTGAAAATTCCATCACAATAAAAATACCTTTTTTTTGTAATTACAAACAAAAGTCGTCACAAAAATCTATCTTTTTTAATGATTGTCATGGCCATCATAAAATATTATTTTCATTATTTATTATATTAAAATATTAGTGATAGCTTAAAGGCAATCACGAAAAGTGTATGTCTATAAGTGATGACTTAGTGCGTATCAAAAAGAAAATTTATTTTGCGTGAAAAACTTGGTGTGATTGGCATGACCATCACAATTATAATACATTGATGATAAGATTAATCATTACTAAGAGCCATCATATATATACTATTATTTTCTGACTACTTAAAAAGTCAATCACAAATTATTATCTTTTGTGATTATTTTTAAAAACGGTCACAAAGTTCCGTCACGTATTCTTGTTTTTCTAGTAATGATTGTGCTTATTTTCTCTTTATTATATGACTTTGTATTTTCATCATCCATAGTGTGACGGTTAGTTGATGTTATACTAGTGAGATTTATTATATCGTACGCTTGTACTCGTATCCCCTTCAAAGAGTGGAATTCAAATGAAAAAATATTGAAATTTAAAAGGTAAATAAAAGTTATTACAAAAGTCATTCACAACTTATAATAAAATACTAGAACTAAATTAGAAGTGAACAAGGACTTAAGTGTTTTTCATCATTGTTCTACTAATATAATTGATTGGATTATGTTCGGGAGTGTTTGACCGACCCCCGTGTGGGCTGAAGACCTGGGCCGGAACCAAAGAGCTCGGGCCTATATGGTCGAAGGTATATAGGAGGTCGGGTTCGGGACCCGAGCCCATTAAGCCGAGGTCTGGTGAAGATTGGGGATGTCAGGGTCGGGTCCTCGTGTTCTTTGGGCCGAGGCCCAGACCGGGATTTTATGATGTTTGTGGGGTTGAACCTGTGTAGTCGGACGGCCCACATGCAAAGTTGGGAGTAATAAGGGGATTACGTGGTTAAGGGTCTTAACCCTAATCATATGTCAACAAGGCAACTCCAAAGGTAGTATTGGAAAGGGATTCTACTTGCACCTTTCAAAGAGATTGTGTTGGACCCAAATATGGGTAACTACCATATTTAGGAGTCCTATTCCAACTCGAAGAAGGATACTAAGGTGGTGGGAGATCTATAAATACAAGGCCAAGGTTACAATTAACAAGTAATACCTAATTTGAGCACTAAACACATAACCTCCATTGTTAAACCTTGTAAACGGCATGTACTTGTTCTCACACCAGAGCTATCCCCCAGCGGCACGGCCGTCAAGCTTCTGTGTGATCTGTTATTGTGCAGGTTTCAGCGCGTGAATTCTGTGATTGGACGCGCAGACGAAACTCGGCGTTAACATTGGCGCTAGAAGGAGGGCCAGCAGTGCTTTCTTACAATCATCACCAACTTTTCCGACAGCAGACTATGGGGAGCAAGGAGAATAACGTCGATGTCCCGGAAAAGGCAAAGACCCAGCTATCCCACCAGACCACACAGGTGAGGGGGTCGGTGAAGGACCGCCTGGGATCCAAAATTCCAGAGGTGCAGGAGATACCGGCTCCTGATCTTCGGCGAAGGCTCTTCCACGGTAGTCAGCATACACCCCTTCAAGCGAGTCAGGCCGATGAGAATCACTCTCGGGCCCTCGCAAGACAAGAAAGAGGAGACGACAGTCGAGACCAACGGGAGGTCATCCTGAAAAGGAAGATAGAGCAGAACAAGGATGCCATGTTGGCACTGCGGCTGCAACAAGAAGAACTCGAAGCCCAGATGGCTAGAATGACCGGAGAGTAGGAGGCCTGCTCAAAGAGGCGCCGACGCCCTAGCCGGTCCCGATCACCTCGACGGGATGAGGCTAGAAACGAAAGGAGCCGACCACGGAGTCGTTCTCGAGAAGGACGGAGTCGAAGGAGGAGTCGATCAGATGACAGAAGATCCAGACATCCGGGAAGGTCGGATCAAAAGAGGAGGATTGCGTCCCCCGAATACGAGAGGGACAGACGTCATTCGTCCCCTCGTAAAGGGGAGGCCGATCCCCTCGTCCGAAGAGTCGCGGAACTGGAGAAACTGCTAGCAGCTAAAAGTCCGACGGGGACCTCTTCAGGATGTCCGGGATCGCCCTTCTCGCCAGAGATCAACCAAGTCACAGCCGATCCAAAGAAAAAGATGCCCCCTATGGACATGTATGACGGGTTAGGGGATCCGTATGATCACTCGGATGGGTATGACCGTCTGATGTCTTACTACGGGCACTCAGATGCGGCCAAGTGTTATATGTTTGCCACAACGCTAAAGAAGAGCGCCCGGGAATGGATGGGGACTTTGGCAGCAGGATCGATTGGGTCGTGGAACGATCTCCGAGATAAGTTCCATGCTCGGTTCGGGAGCAACAGAAGACGAGGAAAGATCACAGTGTCCCTCATGCAGGTCCGACAGAAGTTGGACGAAACATTAGGTCAGTACGTCAAGAGATTTCGAGAGGCTGTGGGGTCGGTAGCAGAGTTGAATTCCCCGTAAGCCTTGGGATTTTTCACGACAGGGTTGGATATCGGGAGGTCCAAGAAATTGGTCAAAGATTTGGTAATCAGCCCTCCTGCAGATCTAACCGAAGCCTTTCATCAGGCCGAAGGGTTCATAGCAATAGAAGAAGTGATGGGAAATTTCAAACTGCATTCCCAGTCCTACGAGAAGTCAAAGGATCGATACAAACAAGGTTATCAACGGTCGGATAATAGTCAGTGGAGATCGGACCGACCGAAAAAGAAGAGCTACAACGGAGGAGGGTCAGGAAGTAACCGACCTCCACTACCCAATCGTAACATCAACAAGGTCTACACCCCTCTTACTACAGATCGGGCCAAGATCTTGGAGGAGATGAAGAACCAACCCTTCTACGAGCCATGCCCAAGACGGACCAAACCTGGAAGAAGGGGTCGGGATAAGTATTGCGAATACCATCAAAGTACCGGGCATTCGACTGAAGCATGCATCAACCTGATGGATTTGATAGAGAAAAATGTTCAGAACGGACAATTGATACAGTATGTGGCCAGTCAGGATAATGCAGCGGCGCCTAGAGAAGAAAACAGAAATCAAGATCAGGACACCCAGCCTCCACAGAACCCCCCAGCCCGAGGCGTGATTGATGTTATCTCGGGAGGTTCTGTTGGACGGATGACGGGAAGGAAGAGAAGCGGGCATCTCGAGGTAGTGTTATCGGTTACGGGGTCAACTACTAGGAAGGATCGGGCATATCCTGGAACAACTATCTTCTTCTCGGACGAGGACTACCCGACAGACCTCATCGAGCCGCATGACGGAGCATTGGTGATAACTGCCTAAGTCGGGATCGTGGACATGAAACGGATGATGATAGACAACGGGTCCTCAGTCGATGTACTGCACACTCACGCCTACCAGAGGATGGATCTACAAGGGAAGAAGATGGACCTGGGAGGTGAAGGACCTTTGTACGGTTTCAGTGGAGATCCGGTGTATGTGTCTGGTACCATCGAACTGCCAGTTAAGTTCGGCACCACACCCAATCAGGTCGAAATAACGGTCAGATTTTTCGTCGTACAAGTAGATTCGGCATACAATGCGATCCTCGGGAGACCAACCTTGGCAGCCCAGCAAGCAGTCACGTCCATACCCTACTTCAAAATTAAGTTTCCAACACCGAACGAGATCGGGGAGGTAAAAGGAGATTTAGACATAGCCCGAAGGTGGTATCGGAACAGCTTGATTTCTTCAGGGGTCGGGGTCAGTAAGCAGAAATAAACAATGGCCATTGAGATTGAGCCATTCACTGAGGGCAGTACAGATCCGCTAGCTCTTCCTGCCGAAGAAACTGAGGATATAGAGCTGGTGCCAGGGAAGAAAGAAAAGTTGATCAAGATCGGGTCAGGGCTAGCAGAACCTTTCAGGACCGAATTGATAGAATTACTCCAAGTCTACGCTGATATCTTCGTATGGGAACCGAGTGATATGCCCCGGGTAAGTGAATCGATGGCCCTACACAGACTACACGTAGACCCGAGCAAGAAACCAGTTATACAAAAGCGAAGAATTTTCGCCCCAGAAAGACAAAAAATAATCGATGAAGAGATCGCCAAACTTCTGGAGGTCGAATTCATCTTTGAGATTGATTACCCTGAGTGGTTGGCAAATGTGGTATTGGCACAGAAGCAGAACGGGAAGTGGAGGTTATGCATCAACTACACAGATTTGAACAGGGCATGTCCGAAGGATTTCTACCCTTTGTCCAACATAGATCAATTGATCGACGCCACTTCGGGATACGGTATGTTGAGTTTCATGGATGCATTCTCAGGATACCACCAGATTTCAATGAGTAAAGAAGATATCCCGAAGACCAGTTTTATCGCACATCGGGCAATATACGCGTACAGGAAAATGACCTTCGGGCTATTAAATGCCAGGGCAACTTATCAACGGATGATGAATTTGGTGTTCACGAAATAATTAGGGAGAAGTATGGAGGTCTACATAGACGACATGATCGTAAAAAGCATGTCAGTCCGTAACCATCTTGAGGATCTAGAGAACTATTTCGAAACAGTAAGAAGACGCAAGCTGAGGTTGAACTCGACTAAATGTACGTTCGGATTGGGATCGGGAAAATTCCTCGGGTATTTGGTCAGCAAAAGGGGAATAGAAGCTAACCCAGAAAAAATCCAGGCAGTCCTGGACATGAAATCCCCGAAGTCTTATAAGGATGTGCAGAGACTGACAGGTCGGATCGCGGCCCTTCGAAGGTTCGTCTCGAAGTCGGCTGAAAGATGCCTACCATTTTTTGACACCTTAAAAGGGCCCAAAAATGAGAAAAGCTTTCATTGGACTTCGGAATGCGAGGATGCGTTCCAAGGGATCAAACAATATTTATCTTCGGCACCACTGCTGATGAAACTGATCCCTTCGGAACCTCTATAACTGTATTTGGCAGCAAGCTCGATGGCAGTGGGAGCAACATTGGTTCGAGACAAAGGGGGAAATCAGTTCCCAGTATACTACGTCAGCCATGTGCTTCGAGACGCCGAGATCCGACACCCAAACCTGGAAAAATTCGCCTATGCTTTGATCATAGCAAGCAGGAAACTTAGGCATTATTTCCAGGGTCGGGTGGTGGTGGTATACACGGATCAGCCGTTGAAGAAAATTCTACATCGGCCAAAAGTTTCGGGGAGATTGGTAGCATGGGCAATGGAACTGACACAGTTTGCGTTGGAATATCAACCCCGAACATCAATCAAAGGACAGGCACTAGCAGACTTCGTCGTGAAATGCTCGTTCTCAGAACCAGATGTGGAGTTGATGACCGAAATGCGGCACGTGAGGACTTCATGGACACTATATGTTGATGGCTCATCAACCTCGGATACCAGTGGCGCCGGGGTCATACTGACGAGTCCCGAAGGGTTTAAAGTCCAACAAGCAATTCGATTCCAGTTTAAAGCAATCAACAATGAAGCAGAGTATGAGGCCATCCTAGCCGGGCTGAAGTTAGCCCGAAGCCTAGAGGTACAAAACTTGGTCATCTACAGTGATTTACAGTTGGTCATCAAACAGATATCGGGGGAGTATGAGGCCCGGGGGGCAAGAATGACGAGATATCTAGCTGAAACGAAGAATAAACTGACATACTTTAATTCGGTCAGCTGTCAGGGAGTAGATCGATCCGACAACACAGTGGCTGACGCCCTGGCGCGACTGGCAACGACAGAAGCAAGCTCCTTCAGTGGCTCGGTATATTTGGAAGTATTGGAGCAGCCAAGTGTCCCGAAGGAAGAGGTACTATGTATTGATAGGCTGGACTGTTGGCTTACGCCATACATCTCCTACCTGGCCGACGGGGTGTTGCCCTCAGATCGCATTCTAGCAAGGAAGATCAAACATAGAAGTTCAAACTTTGTACTTATCGATGGAGATCTGTATCGAAGGGCTTTCAGTTCTCCATTGCTCAAGTGCTTAACACCATCAGAGGCAGACTATACACTTCGGGAGGTACATGAAGGAATTTGTGGAGATCACATGGGAGCCAAGTCACTGGCACACAAGATTTTGAGGCAGGGGTATTACTGGCCGACTATCTACGCAGAGGCAAAGGAATTCGTCAGAAGGTGTCCGAAGTGTCAATTGAACAATAATATCCCACATCAACCGCCCGAAGAGCTCTACTCGGTCTTATCCCCGATTCCCTTCGCAATATGGGGAATCGACATCCTAGGGCCTCTGCCAAAGGCCAAAGGGCAGGTCAGTTTTGTAATAGTGGCTATCGACTACATGACGAAGTGGGTAGAAGTCAAACCACTACAGAAGATCACCGAACAAGAATGCCTAAAATTTCTGAAAGAAGGAGTAGTGTATCGGTTTGGTATCCCGATGGCAGTAGTCTCGGATAATGGCAGACAGTTTGTGGGGTCAAAGTTCGAAAGTTTTCTGGAAGAGCTGGGAATTTAACACCGCAAGACTTCAGTTGCCCACCCTCAGGCGAACGGTCAAGTGGAAGTGACCAATCGAACCCTACTCAATGGAATAAAACGAAGGTTGGATGAGTTAAAGGGTCGGTGGCCTGAAGAACTACTCAGCGTTTTATGGGCATACCGAACAACCCCGAGGACAACAACCGGAGACTCTCCATTTCGGCAAGCATATGGAACGGATGCACTCATACCAGTCGAGATCGGATCCCCCACGCTTCGGGTCAGTCAGTACAAAGAACTATACAACGATGAAGGTCTGAAAACAAATTTAGATATGTTAGATGAAGTTCGAGACTCGGCTATGTTGAGGTTGGCCATTTACCAACAGAGAACAGCCCGACACTACAATCGAAAGGTGAAGCTGAGGAGGTTTGAGGTAGGAGACATGGTGCTTCGGGAGTCGGAGGCATCAACCCCCCAGAACACAGGCAAGCTAATGCCTAACTAGGAGGGGCCTTACGAAGTAGTGGAGGTGCCGAAGCTAGGGACTTACCGACTTCAGGCTATGGATGGATCGGAGGTAAAGAATACATGGCATGCTGGAAGACTTAGAAAATATTACCAGTAAATGCATGTTTAATCTCCCCTTCATTTATGTAATGCAATTTATCAATGGAATAAAAAGTTCTCTTCGAGAAGTACTGGTACTTTCATTTGAATTTGCACCGCTTTACCAATCAGACACGCTTCGGACATAAACTGATTAGAAAAGGTCACAAGTATAACTGATTGACAAAGTTACAAATCCGATCAAACAAGCTTCGAGCGTAAAATGATCAGATAGTCCGAAAAACTTAACTGATCGGTAAACGCCACAAGTATAACCGATCGATAAAATTATAAATCCGATCCTGTAAGCTTCAGACATAAATTGACCAGACAGTCAGAAATGACCAAACTGTTCGATGAAAGTCAAGCAAAACTAATCGAGATAACAACTTAGAACAAATTTTTACTATTCATATCAAACATGTTTTACAATTCTCGATCAGACAGGCTTCGGGAACATACACCACCAGCCTAACTGATCGGACAGATTACAAAACTAAGAAGAGAAAAATTACAAGTATGAAAAACAGATACTAAAGAGAACTAAGGTAGACCATCATCAGCTTCGGCCTCAGACTCCTCATCAGAAGAATCAAGGATCGAGGCATCTAGGCCGGCATCAACAAGCTTCGTTCTCGCTTTTTCCCAATAAGTTTCGACCCCTTTAGCAAACTGGGTCATTATCTTATCGGTCAAAGCAGGCGATTCTTCGTATTCCTTGATGGCAACTTGTTTGAGGACGGCCTGTTCGGCCACCAAGGTGTTGTTCGCCTGGATCAGAGTCCTCAGCTGAGCATGAACCCCCGTAAACTTCTCCTCGATGGCCTCAAGATTTCCCGCCAAGGCCTTATTCTCTTCGACCAGTCGTTCTTTATCCTGCACCAACTTCTTGGCATGACCATCGAGACCGACGAACTCTTGTTGAAGTAAAGAATGTTGCTCTTCGAGTTCGGCAATCCGGCGATCAACCTTCGTCACCTTGTTGCGGGTATCGGCGTGCAGATCCCTCTCTCTCTTCAATTCCGAATCACGACCCCGCAGCTCAGCTTCGAGAAGCAACACATCGCTCTTCAATTGATTTTCCTTCTTCGTGGATCGAGCAAGGGAGGGGATAGCCCGAGCAAGGATGGAGTTGGCCTGAACACAAAAGAAACATCAGATAGGCAAAACGTGAAATATCGACAAGGGAAAAATATTTAAAATCTAGTCGGGAGTACCTGGGTCTGTGCTCTGATATAGGTCACCAGAAACTCCTCCGAAGAATTGTTCTTGAACCTATCTTCATCGCCAGAAAGCTTGAAGTGGTCGAACAAGTGAAAGGGGAATTTGTCCGACAGACCCTTCGGCCAATACGTAGTCGGCGACCCTTGTGAAGAACTGGCCTTGGAAGTTGGAGTTGATTCAGGGACCGGGCCGACCACAGCATCAACAGAGGCAGGGCCTTCGATCAGACGAGGTTTCTTTGGAGGAGGTTCGAGAGACCGATCCTCTGTATCTTTCGAATCCTCGTCCAATATCATTATGGCGGCAGGAGGTGGAGTTGGCTTAGGTGGGGCTGACAAAACGGCCTTGGAGGGGATTCGAACAGAAGACTTCTTGGACTTTTTTAGCAAGGCCATTTTGTCAGCCCCTTTCAACTTCAACACATTCGTGGCGGAAGGTTCAGCTTTGGACGAGGCGACAAGGGGGCCTGTAGAAGAGCCAACAGACAGTTCGGCGAGAGGAATGGCCTCGTTCTCGGGGGAGTCGTCAGCTGCAGAAAGGTGGATGGGTTCGGCAATGACCGGCAGTGGGGTCAAAGCCGCGTCAGCCTCATCGGGCTTGAAGATAGTCACTACAACAGAAGATAAAGAGTTTAATAAAAAGGCAGTAGGGGGTCGGGAGCGTAAGAAAAAGATCTCGGGATTGTTACTTACAGCCATGCTCGTAGAGCCAAGATTCGTTGGACACGATCCCCAGACCCCAACTAGTCTGTTTCAACAGTGAGTAAAACTTCTTGAAGGCAACGGAGCGACCCTTCGGGAACTTAGTCACTTTCAAGGGCTGATCTTCGGGACAGACCCAGTTCGGTAGGAGGTTGAGGTCGGCTCCCCTCATAAAGAACCACTGTGAATGCCATCCTTTGTTGCTGGAGGGGGTCTTCACGAAGGTGGCTCGGCCTGGTACGCGGTTCAGATGGCGTAGGCCGGGTTCTTTCAATCGACCGACAGAAAACAGAACAAAGAAAAAGTCCAAACCCGGAGTGATGCCAGCTTCCTGGCACAGGGCAATGAAGCTGAACAGTTGGATGTAGAAGTTGGGGCCAATTGTGAGAACCTGATCCCGACCAGGCAGAGGAAGGAGGAAATAAATTCGTGAAGGGGGAACCGAACCCCATACCTCAAGGCATAGAGATGGACGACCATCCAGCCCCCTTCGGGACGCCAGTACATCCTCTCATTCGGCTCAGCCACCCGAAGCTTGTACTGTTGAGGAATATTGAATACGGCTCGAATGTCGGACAGCTGGGATTGGGTGATGGACGACTCGGTGTTGATAACGGCATAATCGGTCTCGGAAGCATAGAGACGGCGAATTCGAGTATCAGCATTCTCAATGGGGATGTCGGCCGGAGCCGTTGGTAGCTCGACCTGGACCAAGTCGCCGGAGGTGAGGGTGGCAGTTCCGGTTAACGTCGCCACCATTGGAGGAGGAGTGCTAGAATAAGCCATTTGGTGTGATTCGAAAGTGAATGAAGCACAGGGGTGAGTTTTTAGAAAGAAACCGACAGGAAATATAGAAATCTGGGGAAATGGGTATCTCGCCGGAAGTCGCCTTTGCCGGAAAATTTTCAGCGAGATGTGAAATGTTAAAGGCTCGAAACAGTGACAGTGAAGGACTGATGGGGGTTTATATAGCAGGTCTGACACAATTTTCAAGGGCGGCTATTTATGTTGGGTGGGGTCCAGCCCTAGGGAAACGTGTACCAACTCGTTATCCGAGAAGAAATCGCTTGGGTTCCCAATACAGCTCATCATTATGGCGTGACTATCCACATTCATGTCCTTTCAAGTCTCATGTCATAAATATCTTATAACAAGAGACTAGGGGTAATGTTCGAGAATGATTGACCGACCCCTGTGTGAGCTGAAGACCTGGGCCGGAACCAAAGAGCTCGGGCCTATATGGTCGAAGGTATATAGGAGGTCGGGTTCGGGACCCAAGCCCATTAAGCCGAGGTCTGGTGAAGATTGGGGATGTCAGGGTCTGGTCCTCGTGTTCTTTGGGCCGAGGCCCAGACCGGGATTTTATGATGTCTGTGGGGTTGAACCTGTGCAGTCGGACGGCCCACATGCAGAGTTGGGAATAATAAGGGGATTACGTGGTTAAGGGTCCTAACCCTAATCATATGTCAACAAGGCAACTCCAAAGGTAGTATTGGAAAGGGATTCTACTTGCACCTTTCAAGAAGACTGTGTTGGACCCAAATATGGGTAACTACCATATTTAGGAGTCCTATTCCAACTCGGAGAAGGATACTAAGGTGGTGGGAGATCTATAAATACAAGGTCAAGGTTACAATTAACATGTAATACATAATTTGAGCACTAAACACATAACCTCCATTGTTAAACCTCGTAAACGGCTTGTACTTATTCTCACACCGGAGCTATCCCCCGGCGGCACGACCGTCAAGCTTCTGTGTGATCTGTTATTGTGCAGGTTTCAGCGCGTGGATTCTGTGATTGGACGCGCAGACGAAACTCGGCGTTAACAGATTAATAGAACAGAAAATCTAATTTATGAACTTTTAACTTTCTTGGGGGACTTAGTAGCCTTGGAAGGAGACTTGGGTTCCTTGGTAACCTTATCAATTCTTTGGCAACAAAACTGGGTTGATATTTGGCAGAACCCACCATGTGCAATTGTCACTCCGATCAGAAATTTCCCCAACTCCGCATAATTCTTCATTGCCAACAACAAATGCCTTGAATAATCATGTTCTTCTTGTTGTCTCTTGCAGTATTTCCGGCCAACTCCAATACCTGTATGCATACATTCTCCATCATGAAGCATACTAAATACTTAAAAATGATCTGAAAACTGTAAAATTTACCCAAAAAAGTTGAGAATTGTAGAGTAAAATAGTTAACTTAATTGAAAAGAATCAGTTAGTACTTGTCTTTAATTCAATTAACTTAAATACAATGCAAACAAAGTGATAAGTGTAGAACTTCATTTTTGGATACGTTAATTTGTCTAATTAAAGGTTAAAACTATGTAAGAACTCTGTGTCATTCCATCAAACAGGTAGTGTACAATTTCAGTGGAAAAAAAAATCTAATCTAACCTTAAAAATCCAGTCCACTTCCTCCAGCCTTCTTTAGAATGAATAATAATATATAAAAATAAACACAACAAAACTCCATAATTAGTACATGTATTACTAAACCAAGTTGCTCAAAAATCCAATAAAAGATTGAGAAACAAACCTATATGGGAAAAAAATTAAATACAAAAGAGTATCACTAATTTAACATAGATTGAAGAAATTTATTGAGTTGGCGCTCAAAACTTGTGAATTGTTGTGCTTGAGTGGAGAATTTGTAATAATCCCAAATAACAAAGCTTAGATGAGAATCACTCCATGAGATGATGGAATCAGTATATGGGTCATCCACCATTGCAAATGTTCGCCGACGATTGTTGGGTATGGATTTGATTTTTTTGAGGTATGTTCTTGAGATTCAGATGAATTTCACAAATAATACGTTTTGAAGAAGGATTTTTTTCATCGGAAGAAGAATTATCGGTAGTATCTGGACCAAAGCATATAACTCTGATCGTTCTCTCTCCTCATTCTTACCAGGGGCAAAGAATTAAAAAAACTGCAAAACGACATACATACTTGCGTTTCGGGAAGGAGGGAGGAAAATAGATGCATATGTAAATTTATTCACTTATGAATTACCTCACTTTAAAATTTTTTTTTTTTTTTTATTGCGAGAATAAATTTGATGTATTCATAAATTTACCGGTAACTTAGTTTAATTATGGAAAATAATATAGGTCGTGACTTTAATTTTGTATTTTAACTTTTGTATTGACCTTGAAGTGAATTTCTTCTCTTTTGTACAGAGTATAATTTAGAGTAGTAACTAGATACAAACTCTCGCGTTGCGGCAAGATTATTCAAATTTTTAATAATAAATGTGTGCGTACAATTAATAAATTAAAATATAATAAAAAAAATAGTATATTATTGTGCGATGATCAAATTTTACATAGAAAAATAAATGAATATACATATTTCAAATCCTGGTGCTAGTAGGTAGCAGTATTTTATAATCAATTAATAAAAGGGAAAGTATATATTTTTGTTCTGTGAAGTAAACAATCATGCTTACTACAAAAATTTTACTGCAAAATATGTGAGGGAAGCTTGAATCAAGCTAAATAAACATTGACAAAATCATATTGCTCTGTCCTGCAACAAGTGCGAAGTAGGACATTGATTTCAAAAATTCTGTAAGGAAAATTAACACTTCCAAAGCCTTAATATCCTTAATCTTATCAAACCCTTAAATCTGATCAAACATACTTATTTATGTGACTTAAAATGAAGATACTAAATAATCAAATTAAGAAATAAACTCGGTTCCTTACTGTTGATATAAGAAACGTGAATAGCTCTAATCTAAACACAAATTTTTCAATCGAAAATCAACCAAAATTTTCAATTAAACACGATTGACAACACAAATATCAGATCAATCAAATCAATTGTAAACATTATTCCGTATATCAGCAACTAAATGCAAATGCAATAATCTCAAATTTTAGCACATAATATCTAAAAATTTAGAAAATAGGCAAACCAATGAAATAATTCCACCTGCTTTTGGGTTATGTTTCACACTCCTGCATATAGCTGTAACCTGTAAATAATAATGTGTGTATTTAATAGAAGAAAGACAGAGAGACAAAACGGAAAAAAAGAAGAAAATTGACCATGAAGAAGAAGAAGCCATGGTTGCTATTCACTTATGAGAATAAATAATTAGCCTAATTAATATACGTATATATATATATGTATATGCATGAGGATTAGGTCAGGTGATCATTAACATTATTTCAAACTCTAATTCAGTTAGGAAGTTTTATCCATATAAAATTTTTTTCATTAGTTGTTGAAGAGATTAAATTCTACTTGGTTTGTTATTATTTATCCATAATTTAAAAAAGGATAGAATATAATTAAGATAATTAGTTTGTTATTATTTTTCCATAATTTTAAAAAAGATATGATATAATTAAGATAATTGGGACATAATTAAAATTATTTAAGATGGACAGGTGTTGAATTTGTAGAAGGACATATGTCAATATATGGTGCCATGTTCTGTGATTTAGTATATATAATAGATAATAGATTGGAAGAATTTTTGGAAGCTAATAGATTGAAGTTTTAAAATGAATATGGAAATAATTTTTAATTGCATGGAACTATGAAAGTAATTAATTAATTATAAAATAAATTTATTAGGCACATGAAAAGTAGGTAAAATAAATAAAAGTCTAATATTAAAGGATATTTACTTTTCAAATAATTAAAACTAATTTTTCATAAAAAGCAAGTTGGCCCTATCGTGTTTAAACTGATCCAATCTGGTTGTTGCCTAAGAGAGTTATCTAATTAATGGATCCTAAAATAATGTGACTGTTGATAATATTCATAAAATAAGGTGATCAGTATATAAAATCCTAAGTAATTGTCAAGGGTATTTTTGTCAAAGACAATAAGAAGCATTAATTAGGATGGACATGTCTTAAATTTATAGATGGACATGTGTCAATATATTGTGTCATGTACTGTGATTTAGTATATATAATAGATAATAGATTGGAAGAATTTTTGGAAGCTAATAGAATGAAGTTTTAAAATGAATATAGAAATAATTTTTAATTGCATGGAACTATGAAAGTAATTAATTAATCATAGATTAAATTTATTAGGCACATAAAAAGTAGGTAAAATAAATAAAAGTATAATATTAAAAGAAATTTACTTTTCAAATAATTAAAACTAATTTTTCATAAAAAGCAAGTTGGCCCTATCGTGTTTAAATTGATCCAATCTGGTTGTTGCCTAAGAGAGTTATCTAATTAATGGATCCTAAAATAATGTGGCTGTTGATAATATCCATAAAATAAGGTGATCAGTATATAATATCCTAAGTAATTGTCAAGGGTATTTTTATCAAATGCAATAAGAAGCATTAATTAGGATGAACATGTGTTAAATTTATAGAAGGACATGTGTCAATATATTGTGTCATGTACTGTGATGTAGTATATATAATAGATTAGCGTGATTCAAATAATTGAAAGAATTTTTGGAAGCTAATAGATTGAAGTTTTAAAATGAATATGGAAATAATTTTTAATTGCATGGAACTATGAAAAGTAATTAAATAATCATAGAATAAATTTATTAGGCACATGGAAAGTAGGTAAAATAAATAAAAGTCTAATATTAAAAGAAATTTACTTTTCAAATAATGAAAACTAATTTTTCATAAAAAGCAAGTTGGCCCTATCGTGTTTAAATTGATCCAATCTGGTTGTTGCCTAAGAGAGTTACCTAATTAATGGATCCTAAAATAATGTGGTTGTTGATAATATCCATAAAATAATGTGATCGGTATATAATATCTTAAGTAATTGTCAAGGATATTTTTGTCAAATGCAATAAGAAGCATTAATTTGAATGGACATGTGTTAAATTTATAGAAGGACATGTGTCAATATATTGTGCCATGTACTGTGATTTAGTATATACTAGATACAAACTCCCGCGTTGCGGCGGGATTATTCAAATTTTTAATAATAAATGTGTGCGTACAATTAATAAATTAAAATATAATAAGAAAATAGTATATTATTGTGCGATGATCAAATTTTACACAGAAAAATAAATGAATATACATATTTCAAATCCTGCTGCTAGTAGGTAGCAGCATTCTATAATCAATTAATAAAAGGGAAAGCATATATTTTTGTTCTGTGAAGTAAACAATCATGCTTACTACAAAAGTTTTACTGCAAAATGTGTGAGGGAAGCTTGAATTAAGCTAAATAAATATTGACAAAATCATATTGCTCTATCCCGCAACAAGTGCGAAGTAGGACATTGATCCCAAAAATTCTGTAAGGAAAATTCACACTTCCAAAGCCTTAATATCCTTAATCTTATCAAGCCCTTAAATCTGATCAAACACACTTGTTTATGTGACTTAAAACGAAGATACTAAATAATCAAATTAAAAAATAAACTCAGTTCCTTACTGTTAATATAAGAAACGTGAATAGCTCTAATCTAAACACAAGCTTTTCAATCGAAAATCCACCAAAATTTTCAATTAAACACGATTGACAACACAAATATCGTATCAATCAAATCAATTGTAAACATTATTTCGCATATCAGCAACTAAATGTGAATGCAATAATCTCAAATTTTAGTACATAATATCTAAAAATTTAGAAAATAAGCAAACCAATGAAATAATTCCACCTGCTTCTGTGTTATGTTTCACACTCCTGCATATAGTTGTAACCTATAAGTAATAATGTGTGTATATAATAGAAGAAAGACAGAGAGACAAAACGGAAAAGAAAAGAAAAATTGACCGTGAAGAAGAAGATGTCATGGTTGCTATTCACTTATGAAAATAAATAATTAGTTTGATTAATATACGTATATATATATATATATATATATATATATATATATGTGTGTGTGTGTGTGTGTGTGTGTGTGTGTATGTATGTATATATGCATGGAGGATTAGGTCAGGTGATCATTAACATTATTTCAAACTCTAATTCAGTTAGAAAGTTTTATCCATATAAAATTTTGCTCATCGGTTGTTAAAGAGATTAAATTCTACTTGGTTTGTTATTATTTATCCATAATTTAAAAAAAGATAGGATATAATTAAGATAATTGGTTTGTTATTATTTTTTTATAATTTTAAAAAGGATAGGATATAATTAAGATAATTGGGACATAATTAAAATTATTTAAGATGGACAGATGTTGAATTTATAGAAGGACATATGTCAATATATGGTGTCATGTACTGTAATTTAATATATATAATAGATTGGAAGAATTTTTGGAAGCTAATAGATTGAAATTTTAAAATGAATATGGAAATAATTTTTAATTACATGGAACTATGAAAGTAATTAATTAATCATAAAATAAATTTATTAGGCACGTGAAAAGTAGGTAAAATAAATAAAAGTCTAATATTAAAGGAAATTTACTTTTCAAATAATTAAAACTAATTTTTTATAAAAAATAAGTTGGCCCTATCGTGTTTAAATTGATCCAATCTGGTTGTTGCCTAAGAGAGTTATCTAATTAATGGATCCTAAAATAATGTGACTGTTGATAATATTCATAAAATAAGGTGATCAGTATATAATATCCTAAGTAATTGTCAAGGGTATTTTTGTCAAAGACAATAAGAAGCATTAATTAGGATGGACATGTGTTAAATTTATAGAAGGACATGTGTCAATATATTGTGCCATGTACTGTGATTTAATATATACTAGATACAAACCCGCGCTTTGCGACGGAATTATTCATTTTGTTATTAATAAATTTATACATGCAATTAATAAATTAAAATATAATAAGAAGATGATAGATTGTTGTGCGATTATCAAATTTTAATAGCATATGTTATATAGTGTTGCATAAAAATTTTATGCGCAAATAAATATCCAAGTATATAATTAATCTGATCACTAAACCCTAGAACATTACATAACAGTTATGTGTGTGTGTGTATGTATATATATATATATATATATATATATATATATATATATATATATTAATGTCTTGATAAAAATATTTATAATGTAACCAACATGGTTAAAAATGGGTAACTCTTTCATTCTAAAGTACTAACAAATATTTAAAAAGTGTCATGCATAATGTCATCGAATTGTTATATTGATATAATTGTTAGTGGTATATTTGAAGTCTGTTACACATTACACAAACCTTAGCAAGACTCAAATATCTGACACATGTACTTGATGCATTTTGAAGATCCATGTCTCGTATACGCTTACTTGCATCAGAATTCTAACATCCAAACGAAAGGGAAAACAGCGAAAGAATGTCTCTGTTTCGATCCTCAGACATGAAGGGAAAGCACATGTTACATACGAAAACTGAAAAGGACGAGAATTAATAATTATGTTGGATCTTCATGTCAAACAAACACCATGTCCAAAAATATAGCAGTATAGCATCGTGTCATACATAACACAAAGTTATAGTTAAAGAACGAATATATTGCCTCATTAATTTTTTTGTCAATTTTTGACAATTGTATAGGCACTCACAGTATTATCATAATGCCAAAAAAATATATTAATGATGATGAAAATGATTTACCGGATGCTAGTACTTAACAAATCATGCAAAGCCACAATCCATATAATAGAATGCAATAAATGAAGAAATCATAAATATAAACACCATGGGATATAGTCCCCAAAATGAAGCCATAGCCCCTCCCATTGAATGCATTGTCCCATAATCTGAAGGTTTTCATATAACTCCTTTGCACTTTCAACAGTATTTAGAATTGTAGGGCGCAAAATTTTGTTGTGCTAAGCAGGATAAAATCCATGATGCACCTGAAATAATGCAAGAAGCATGACAACAAAAATTTAACTCTGCCAAGAACTGTATACACCAAATTCATTGTCACATTACCATTGAACCATAGGTACTAGGATTATCACATTTAAGCTTCTTCCAGTTCTGATCTTTTTAACAATCGTTGCAATCTTATAAATATTTACAACAGGAATCTGGACAATAGTGAGATATAAGAATTTAGACATACTTAATAGTTGATTTCAACATTGCCTAAACTATTAACCAAATAAATAATTATCTTTCCACAACTCTTTTATAGAAAATAGTATTGCCCGAGATAAAAAAAGTATCACACTTAGCTAAAAATTTATGTGTTTGTCGGATTGAAAACTAACAAAACATAAAGGAATTTAGCTCCTATATTAAATAAAAACGAAAAGAATTAGTGTAAAACACATACGAAATGGACTTGCATAGAATTTCAAATACTGTCATCCAAAAAGTAAAAGACAAACCTATTACACTTTTATTTAAAAAAAATTCAATGGTTATACATGAATATATATACACAGACAAAAAAATGAATATACATAAACTCTACCCAGTACATGTATTAACAAAATTTCGAGTTGAATGTATAATAAAAACTAAACAATTTTGAAAGGGGTAGTGTTGAGAGTTTACTGGTTTATTTTTGTCTTTGCAACTAGAATTTGGCTCGATCGAGATAGCTTTGTAAATGCATATCATAGATTTACCTAAAAAGATTCAAATAGATTATAGTAAAAATTTTATGAGATATAATAATAAAATAATCAGGGTTTACACTAATAATAAGCAGCAAAAAGATAATAGCCAAAAACAGTCAAACCTTTCTATATTAAATTGTGAAAAACTTTCTGAAAAATTACTTTCTTTGTAATATTGTATGTTTGTCCATCTTTGTCATAAATTAGTATTTTTACTCCACTCTTGCTTGTAACTCTTGCTTGTAACTCTTGATACTACTACATACAATTGGTTATGGCTAAAAATTAGACGTGACAGATACAGTCCAACATGTGAGAGAGATTGCCCCTGGCTCTTATTAATTGTCATGAAAAAGCAAACAACCAAAAGAAATTGTCTTTGTTAGAATTTTAAAGGTAATTTAATGTTTGACGGTGTTAAGACCAAGCGAGGTATGAAAACTTTATGTCCAAAATTGCTGACTGAAATTACTTTTGCTTCTATCAGATGTTTTCCCAATTGAGTTACTATTATTCTCGTGACACTGCACAAACCAGATCACTGATATATATTTCAGAGCAGCATTATAGGAACCCCAATCTTCAACGTTATCTTGTGGTTTGACATTCTAGAAGATGTAATGTTATTCAAAAATTATAGGATGTAAATGCCTTCATAGCTGTTCGAGTTTTCATCAACCTTACATAGGACATCTTAGATATGGTACTTCATCGTCTGGCCATAAATACATCACATATTCGTTCACCTTATTTATAGCATCAAGTGTAGGGGTAAGGATGACTTGGTCTTGGAAATAAAAGTCATTCTTAAAATTTTTTAATAAATTAGGATATGTGATATCAACAATTGCTGCAAGGGGATTGATCGGATATTTGATAAGAAAATTAGGATAAATAAAGGAGAGTAATGATAATAGTTCAGTAATGATAATATCATAAAGTAGTGATTTTAGGAGATAATAATTAAATTAGAAAATATAATATCAAAACAGTTTACATTACCAAAATAGTTTAGATTTGTAGTGATTTAGAGGATTATACATTTAAAATATTAATTTGGGATTAAAAAAGTAGTGATTTTTGTAGATAATAATTAATTTAGTAATGATAATATTAAAATAGTTAACATTATTAGAACAGTTTAGATGTATAGTGATTTAAGGGATTATAAAATCAAAATAATAATGTAGGATTAAAAAGTAATGGTTTTAGAAGATAATAATTACGTTGTGATAATATAAAAATTATTTAGATTGAAAAAGTAGTGATTTAGTGGATTATAAAATCAACATAGTAACTTATGATTTGTGTTATTTGTTATTTTAATTTTGTTTTAAATGTTTTAAATTGTATAATATTATTTTGTAATATAATTATAAATGGTATAATATTATGTTGTAATATAATTAAATTAGTAATGATAATATCTGCACAATTTAGATAAGTAGTGATTTTATTATATATGTGTATTATAATATTATATCATATATGTATGATATAATGTATGGTATAATTATGAATGCATATTAGTGCAGGATTATATATATGTATGATAATGTGTGGTATAAGATTATAAATGGTATATAATACTGTAAAATTCTAAAAAACGGATTTATTGGGTTGTCACTATTAGTAATGTTAGAACTTATATATATGCATGGTATAATATTATAAAAAGTATAATATTATAAAATTCAAAAACCAGTGTAATTATGTAACAGTTGACATTACAAAAATAATTTAGATTTATTGTGATTTAGTAAATTATAAATTCAAAATATTAATTTGGGATTAAAAAAATAGTATTTTAAGAGATAATAATTAAATTAAAAAGGATAATATCAATAAAGTTAACATTATCAAAATAATTTAGATTTGCAGTGATTTAGGGGATTATAAAATAAACATATTAATTTTGGATTAAAAAATAGTGATTTTAGGATATAATAATTAAATTAAAAAGGATAATATCAGAACAGTTGACATTACCAAAACAGTTTAGATTTGTAGTGATTTAGTGGATTATAAATTCAAAATATTAATCTTTCAAAATTAATATGAAAATATAATGAAAAATCTGAACCTTAATGGTTCATAATATGAAATTATTTAATTGGTATATTAAAATAAATATGAAAATATCGAAATTTTAATTGAGCCTAAGCTTACTTTCAAACTGCCCGATTCAATTTGCAATTGGTCTAATTAATTAATAGATCATATTTCATGATTTAAGAAGCGGTCAATGAAATGGTAATGAGTTGTTTATCCGAGTTGTTTAAAGAGATTAATTTTTTATTCATTTCGTTCCGTATTAAAAGTTCCTATTATTTAGTGAATTTTATTTGAATCATTTCCTTAAGAACCATGACTTCTTTATTGGAATAAATCAATTTGTAATAAGTTAATTGAATGTTATATTCCATAAAAATTATAAAAAGTTGTCGATTACTTTGTTGATCGAATCCTTCAAGGATTTATTTTTTAAGTAGCATAATTCAATTGGATGAAAAAGTGTTGGTCGCGTAATTGGCACAAAGAATAAAATAATAAATATGAAAATATTTTAAAATATTGATTTTTAGTACTTCCAATAATCGATGGAGTTGGTTAGAAAATAAGTTTTTAAAAGATTTATTATCTTTCATATATCTAACCAATATTGTTTTCATAAATCTTGGGATGAGTTTTATATTATTTAAGTATTTCATAATTTATTAATTGATTGAGTTTTCCATAAATTAGTTAAGCAAATAAATTTTCATATCTTTAGAATTAATTAGCGTGGTTCAAATAATTGGAAGAATTTTTGAAAGCTAATAGATTGAAGTTTTAAAATGAATATGAAAATAATTTTTAATTGCATTGAACTATGAAAGTAATTAATTAATCATAGAATAAATTTATTAGACACATGAAAGTAGGTAAAATAAATAAAAGTCTAATATTTAAGGAAATTTACTTTTCAAATAATTAAAACTAATTTTTCATAAAAAGCAAATTGACTCTATCGTGTTTAAATTGATCTAATCTGGTTGTTGCCTAAGAAAGTTATCTAATTAATGGATCCTAAAATAATGTGGCTATTGATAATATCCATAAAATAAGGTGATCAGTATATAATATCCTAAGTAATTATCAAGGGTATTTTTGTCAAATGCAATAAGAAACATTAATTAGGATTGACATGTGTTAAATTTATAGAAGGACATGTGTCAATATATTGTGCTATGTACTGTGATTTAGTATATATAATAGATAATAGATAATATATAATAGATAATAGATAATAGGTAATAGATTTCTCAATCAAGACTCTAGGATATTGCATTGCTTGGTCATATTTATGAAAGTGGTTAAATAATTATGAAATAAAGTAATTGGACTTTCAAAATTAATATGAAAATATAATGAAGAATCTGAACCCTAATGGTTCATAATATGAAATTATTTAATTGGTATATTAAAATAAATATGGAAATATCAAAATCTTAATTGAGCCTAAGTTTACTTTCAAACTGCCCAATTCAATTTGCAATTGGTCTAATTAATTAATAGATCATATTTAATGATTTAAGAAGCGGTCAATGAAATGGTAATGAGTTGTTCATCCGAGTTGTTAAAAGAGATTAATTTTTTATTTATTTCGTTCCATATTAAAAGTTCCTATTATTTAGTGAATTCTGTTTAAATCATTTCCTTAAGAACCATGACTTCTTTATTGAGAATAAATCAATTTATAAAAAGCTGATTGAATGTTATATTCCATAAAAATTATAAAAAGTTATCGATTACTTTGTTGATTGAATCCTTCAAGGATTTATTTTTTAAGTAGCATGATTCAATTGGATGAAAAAGTGTTGGTCGCATAATTGACACAAAGAATAAAATAATAAATATGAAAATATTTTAAAATGTTGATTTTTAGTACTTCCAATAATTGATGGAGTTGGTTAGAAAATAAGTTTTTAAAAGATTTATTATCTTTCATATATCTAACCAATATTGTTTTCATAAATCTTGGGATAGATTTTATATTATTTAAGTATTCCATAATTTAATAATTGATTGAGTTTTCCATAAATTGGTTAAGCAAATAAATTTTTATATCTTTAGAATCAATTAACGTGGTTCAAATAATTGGAAGATTTTTTGGAAGCTAATAGATTGAAGTTTTAAAATGAATATGGAAATAATTTTTAATTTCATGGAACTATGAAAGTAATTAATTAATCATAGAATAAATTTATTACGCACATGTAAAGTAAGTAAAATAAATAAAAGTCTAATATTAAAGGAAACTTACTTTTCAAAAAATTAAAACTAATTTTTCATAAAAAAGCAAGTTGGCCCTATCGTGTTTAAATTGATCCAATCTGGTTGCTGCCTAAGAGAGTTATCTAATTAATGGATCCTAAAATAACGTGGCTGTTGATAATATCCATAAAATAAAGTGATCGGTATATATATCAAAGTAATTGTCAAGGGTATTTTTGTCAAGGGTAATAAGAATCATTAATTAGGATGGACATATGTTGAATTTGTAGAAGGACATGTGTCAATATATTGTGCCATGTACTGTGATTTACTATATATAATAGACAATAGATTCAATTTTTGGATGTTGTTTAAAATACAAAATACAAAATACAAATGATAGCTATCTTAACTGATACAGTAGAAAATAGCAATAAAAATTCCATGTCCAATCCTTTTCACCTGTCATAATTACTATTTAGTCATAATATTTTTAATGAATCCGGTTAGCATGAAGTTATTTTTTTGGTAAGTTAGTCAATTGGCCAATAGAATACTGACACACATACAACCTCGCCTGCGTGCCGGTATTCTATTGGTCATTTGACCAACTTATCCCGAAATAAACTTCATACTAACTACTCCCTCCATTCCTATATGTAAGTCGTTTTAGAATTTTTTTGTTATTCCTAATTATTTGTCGTTTGTGGTTATCTAGGAGAATTGATCACTATTTTTTTCAAATTGTCCCTTATTACTCCACCTAATTTTTTGATCCATATTTATCATTATCCTATACTATTCCTCTACACTTAAGTCTTTCCCTCCTTCTCCCAATAAAAAATTCTTTCATTATGAGATAAGTGAGGTGAAGGGTATTATAGACAATTGATAGTATAGTTAATGCTTTTCAATCATTTCTTTAATTCTTGTGCACATGTCTAAAACGACCTATACTAAGGAATGGAGGGAGAATTTCCATTTTTAATATATAGTTAATTAAGAATAGAATTGTAGTAAAACAATGACTTATTATTATGATTTTTAGTTTTAAAATTAATTAACTAATTAATTTTAATCACTAATATAGAATTTAAAATATATTTTATAATATTAATTAACTAAAAATATCCTATATAAAATATAATTGGTAACTTTACAAAGTTAATATATTTTATAATATATATTATATTTGTTAATATTAATTATTATTTATTCATGATACATACGTTTCCTTATATTTTTAATGTATAGTTATTAAGAATTCAAAGTTGGATAGAAGTTCAAAAAAATAATTTTCCTGATCCTTTTTTTCTTTGCACATTAAAAAATATTTTAACTGTAGTTAAATTATAAACATATTTAAATAAAATAAAATAAAATAAAATTAGGAATGTTTTAAAAAATATTTTAGTCACAATTAAATTTTAAATCTATACCAAACACGAAGATCAAAAAATTAAATTTTTTTATTATATATATAAAATATAGGGCTCATGTTCAAAAGGTAGCATGAATTTTGGAATATAGTTTTGGTCTCCCAATCAAAAGGCAAAGATCAAAGCAGTCACGATATTAATTCTAATTTCTAACCCTTTATTCAAAAATATTATATGACATGCTAATGTGATATTTACCCAATTCTGGTTTACAACATAAATTTTATAATATTAGTTACAATTTTATTTTTACATAAAAATAAGGACTTTTATAAGAAATAAAATTGTTATATAAAAAATAATAAAGTACTCTAAATTTTTTGAGGATTTTAAATAGTGTTTTGGTTATAATTAAATTTTAGATCTAAAAAGTGTTTTAGTAGAAGTTAATAATATAAAATCAAGTGACTTTAAAAAATATTTTAGTAGCAATTAAATTGTAATCCCATAACAAAGACCAACGACCAAAAAAAACTTAATTTTGCCTCATTATATACGTATATAGATGTAGTTAAAGTTGACTTTTGGAGTGAGATACTTTTAAATTTTAAAATTAATTTAATTCTAGGCTATAATTTTAGAAACTGTACATTATTTAAATAGAACTAATAATAGTCATAAGATTTATTATTTTCAAATTGTAAAAATATCACATTAAATTTGAATTTAAGAATATCTTAAATTGAGTTTAAAAAGTCAAAGTAATCCTATATAAAAATGGGCCCACGTTATAAAAAAAATATTAAGACCAACACTACAAGTTGTAGCGGTTGGTATATAAAATAAATAAATTCATTTTATATCTTTCGATCTGACAATATAAACCCACATTAGCAAGTTAATTTAATTTTTATTAAAATAAAAACCGCTAGAGTTTGTTGTTTGGGCGGCTACAAATATATTTTTTCATATCTCAATCTTCTATTTAATTGATCTACGGCTAACAAGTTGGTTGCTGGAATAGTGTCTATAACAACCGATTGCTATGGATGAGAACTCATATATATATATATATATATATATATATATATATATATATATATATAATGGACAACCAGAAATGCACTAACTAAAATAATGTTCCCATACATCTAAGCTAACTGCGGATCATTTATGCAATTCACTCATCAAAAATCACAAACTATGCATGAGGCAACTTCTATCTATATTCCCTTTTTGTTTTATGGTAAGATACAAATAAGAACACTTCACATGAGTTGCTTGTCTCTCAGGCAAATCCCCTCTCCAATCTTTTTCACCTCTCATAAACTTTGCCTTTTACATTTTACTATATATATATATATATATATATATATATATATATATTAACACACCACCAAAAGATCTTGTTCTTGTTACTTTATGATTCTCTCACAAAAATCATTTAGAGTTTTTATTTTTGCACTCTTATCTCAAGTAGTTGAACTGTTTCATGGCCTCCTTAATACTATATATATATATATATATATATATATATATATATATATATATATACAATATAAAGCTCCTCCTTGCATTCAACATTTCCACTCAAACAAACATGGCTCTTATGGGTCTTGTGGCTCTCCTTCTCTTTTCTCTGTTTGCTTTCTCAAGTAAGTATATCATGATTCATGATAGAAATGCAGTACTGTTTCACATTTGTACTGCTGCATTCTGATCGCAGGAATCAGAGCTGCAATGGAAATAGCTCGTTCTTATGCAATGACAAAAGAAAATGTGTTTGGTTGTTTCGTTGAAATAGAATGAGCTTCCATTCAATTACCTTCTCTATTCCATTTCTACTTTAATTAATCTCATCTCTTCAATTCAAACTTAACATCAGTTACTAACTCGTCCTTTTTACATTCTTTTTGACAGGCGGAGTGATAATCTCGAACAAGATCGGAGTAAATTACGGCCGGCTAGGAAACAATCTACCATCTCCATATCAATCCATTGAGATCCTCAAAAGCATGAAAGCCGGATGGGTAAAGCTCTACGACGCTGACCCCGAAACTCTCAAGCTTCTAGCGAGGACAAACATCTGTGTCTCAATCATGGTGCCAAATGAACAAATATCAAGCATTGCATCAAACCAAAGTCTAGCAAACCATTGGGTACGGGACAATGTCCTTGCTTACTACCCCGATACCAAGATTCGATTCATACTCGTTGGAAACGAGGTCCTTAGCTATGACACGGATGGCAATCGACAAATTTGGTATGATCTTGTACCTGCCATGCAAAAAATAAAGAAGTCACTCGGGGATAAAAACATAAGAAACATCAAAATTGGAACTCCACTTGCCATGGACATGATGGAATCAACTTTTCCACCTTCAAACGGAACATTTCGGGCCAATATAATAGAAGAAGTGATGCTACCACTGCTACATTTCTTGAACGGGACAAATTCATTCTTTTTCCTTGATGTTTACCCTTACTATGCATGGTCAAGCAATCCCACCAACATGAACCTTGACTATGCATTGTTTAGAGGTGGAAATTATACGTTTACCGATCCTACTACTGGCTTGAACTACTCAAACCTCCTTGATCAGATGCTTGATTCTGTGGCTTTTGCCATGTCAAAATTAGGGCATAACGATATCAAGCTTGCAATATCAGAGACCGGCTGGCCTCATTCCGGTGACCTTGAGCAACCCGGTGCAAATATATACAACGCGGCTACTTATAACCGTAATCTTGTACGTAAGATGACGGCTCAGCCACCTGTGGGGAGTACTCCGGCTCGACCAACGCAAGTCATACCGGTCTTTATATTCTCATTGTACGATGAGAACCAAAAGGACGGGCCTGGGACAGAGCGGCACTGGGGGTTGTTTCACCCTAATGGAAGGCCTCTATATGAAGTAGACATTAATGGGAACCGGTCAGACTCAGATTATGGGCCATTGGCTCCGCCTACGAATAATGAGAGATATAAAGGACAGGCATGGTGTGTGGTGGCGACGGGAGCGAATGAGGATGAGCTTGGGCCGGCATTAGGATATGCATGCAGTCAAGATGACGAAGTGTGCAATGCACTAGGGCCGGATAAGGAGTGCTATGAACCGGTTAGTGTGATTTCTCATGCAAATTATGCTTTTAGTTCATACTGGGCAAAGTTCTGGAATACTACAGGTACTTCTTGTTACTTCAATGGACTTGCTGTTCAAACAACCACAGATCCAAGTAAGTATATATATATATATATATATATATATATATATATATATATATATATATATATATATATATATTAGTCACATTTACAAATATTTGAATTTGGGTAATATAGTAAATGATATATTATAATTAATCTCAATCATGTACTGATTAATTCTATTTCTTTTTAAATTTTTGATAAATTAATAGGCCATGGATCTTGCATATTCCCAAGTGTGACGCTTTGAAGATCGATGATAAAGTAGAGGGCAGCAAGGAGATAGATGGATGACTTCTTAATTAGTGTCCTTAGTTTTTAGATTTATCTTTCTAATTAGTTAACTCTTCATTAACTTGATCTTAGTCATATATATATTTTTTTGTTTGAAGCAGTTCATGCATGAATCTGGATAATAAGCTTGTATGAGTTAGTTCATAGCATCTTTTTATATTATTCCCTTTTTGGGGAAGAATCAGTGCACGTTCACAAGACAACTTTTAACACACATGTTTGGATTAACCCAACTTAAATAAAAGCTTAAGCCATTAAGTTTTGGACTCATTCATGTATATTAGTCATCTATTTTTTTATTATTTATCGGATATGAGACTCCAACTCATATTTTCACACAAATTGCTCAAGTATCTTCACCCCAATATATAGTTAAACATGAAAAACCATAAATTAGAAGGAAATAAAAGATGCCTCATAACTCTGGGCATTTTCCTTTGGTCCATATGAAATTTAAGCTTGAATCACTAGAAGTAAATGACATGATAATCTTCAAATTCAGCAAAATAACTATATCACAACTGCATTCACAATAACAATAGATCAAATTCAAAATTGGCACACTACAGCTTTTTCTCTCCGACATTTAACTCAATCAAAGTTAGCCTTCATAAACAGCAATTGAACAAAAAGATACACCAATCCTGGATATTTAAACATGAGAAAAGATTGAAACTTTCAAGATAATATGAAATGGCTCTTTTGAGCATGTTGTTTCTTAAAAATCTAGAAATTCAAGTTTAGATTAAAAAAAAATTAATATTTCCACATGTTACTCACATAGAGATGGGACCCACCCATTATTCATGTGTGAGAGATCATGTGAAAATATCAATTTTTTATATGGAAATATCTGTTCCCTAAAAAATATAGAATCCTTCATGGGTGATGATTAAGCTTAATTGGAAACTCGAAATGTGTTAAATTTCTCCCAATTGCTTGTTGTAGTTTGTAATATTGAACTAAAAATAAAAAATGATTCATGTGATGACAAATTCCGGGAAATATATGAGAAAAAAGAGTGAAAGTTAATCAATATATGATATTGGTAGAAATTATGATAGAATTTCATCTCTCCGAAAAAGTTACAATTAATAGTTGGAAATTGATATTTTCACAACACTTTTTGATATTTCCACATGAAAAGTGTAGATATAGATGTATAGCGACGGATTTTATGTGGAAATATCATTTTTTGTTGTAAATTTATCAGTTTCCTTAATAGTTATCTGGTAATGGTAATGATATATATTGCGAATATTTTAGGTCGAATTTTGATTGCTAGTCGTGGATAAATATTAGTAATAATATTTTTAGAGAGATATTTAATAACTGGTAATTTCTACCAATCCTTTGTATTGATAAGTTTTGCAATTATAATTTGGCAAAAATTTATCGCAATACATGGCAAACTCATAGTTATTCATGACAATCAAATAATCAATATAAAGTATACATCATTTTTCGAGAAGAAATTAACAAAAGTGGAAAATTTATATGTTTGTTCAGTTTTTGTTGGGCTCAAATGTATAGGCTTATAATTCCTTTCCTTTTCTTTCTTCTTCTTTTTTTAATGGAAGAATTACATATTTTATTACATTTTTAAAAATAATTATAATAATAGTACACTCATAAAATATTTACACAATTAACACACTTTCCATATTTATTTATAATATTAGTGCAATTAAGATTCCTTAATTTAGGAAATTAGTATGCAATTAAGATTCCTTAATTTAGGGATTAGTTATCTCCATGGCTGATCTTCTCTCTCTCGTCATATAGAACAACTGCACTAGTTAGTCATCACCCTTCTACTTCATTCAACTTTAACGTATTCTTTATATATATATATATATATATATATATGTGTGTGTGTGTGTGTGTGTGTTTGCCGGCAACATATACTAGTTTTAGTTCATTATCTATCACTTATGTTATGAGTCAACCAACACACAATGGATTTTTGCCGGCAACATAATGGATTTGGCATGAACCTGAGATATTATGATAGAAGACGGAGGTCAAAGCTATCAACAAAAGTCAGCAATCAAAAAATTAAGGCAGGAACTGAGATAGTTTTGGTTTGATTCAATTTCCCTCATTACAAATTTGGTCTCTTCGTTTGAATTTCTCTCACAATTTTCGGTGTAGTATTTTGTTAAGAATCACTTTAGAGACTGGTGATATTCTTCTTTAGGTTGTTGTTCTTGCATGAAAGCTTTGAGGCTTGCCTGCATTGGTTGCATCGTAGAGATTGAAAAACTGAATGCATGCAATGATTTTTCAGTGTATAATATTTGGATGGTTTTGTTGATTGCTGACTTTAGTTTAATAAGTAGTTCATATATACTTGGAGATTTTTTATGAATATTTGGTTACCCACAAAAATTAAAATTGTTACCTTTGTACGAAAGTTTGGCTACCAACTGCATTATATTCATAATAATTTTATTTTTAAAATGTTATTTTATAAGTTGTTAGCCAAACCTTCATAAAAAAGGTAATCAATTCAGTTTTATTGGATTACCAATTAATTATAAAAAAAATTTAAGAACAATTTTCAAGTGTTACGTGCAGATGGTATTCGAAATGTCATGACTAACTTTCCATTTATGTAGCTATTAGTTACTTATAAATAACCTTTTAAAAATAAAATTATTTTAAATATGGTGCAGTTGGTAGCCAAACTTTCATACAAAGGTAATCATTTTAGTTTTTGTGGGTAACCAAATATTCATAAAAAAAATTGTTCGTGATTTTCTCTTTGTTCGGCTACTCCGAATTCGTTTTGGATCTATTCTTGCTGGTTTGG
Source organism: Panax notoginseng (assembly GCA_016801055.1). Classification (NCBI taxonomy): domain Eukaryota; kingdom Viridiplantae; phylum Streptophyta; class Magnoliopsida; order Apiales; family Araliaceae; genus Panax; species Panax notoginseng. Next base: position 142,780,411 of record CM029023.1, read on the forward strand.
TAAATTTGACTTCTTCTTCTTTGATTTATTTTGGTAACTCCGATTTCTTCTTCTTCTTCGACTTGTTTTATTTTGGTTGTTCGTAATTTCCTCTTTGTTTGGCTACTCTGAATTCGTTTTGGATATGTTCTTGTTTGTTTGGTAACTCTGACTTTTTTTTTTCGATTTGTTTTGGTTGTTCGTGATTTCCTCTTTGTTTTGTTTTCGATTTGTTTGGTAACTTTGAATATTTGAATTTGAATTATTATTTTGAATTTGAATTTATTTTTGTTGTTAGATCCAAGATATTTGAATTTGAATTATTATTTATGGCATTTATTTCTCCTTGATTTTAGGTTTCCTTATTATTATGAATTGAATCCTATACTAATTCCCTAAATTAAGAAATCTTAATTGCATTAATATTGTAAATAAATATGGGAAAGTGTATTATTTTTGTAATTATTTTTTGATGCACTAATGGTGTAATTACTTTCTAATTGTTGTATATTTCTGTAAAGAACCCTTTTTAATTCCTTTTGTGGTCATGAACTATATCTGAAATTAGGATTGAGTAAGAAACCAAATTATAATCCAAACCGCACCAACGGTTTCGGCGTATGTGGCGGTTTTAGGTGGATTGAAAAACTAAATTTACGGTTTCGGTTTGGTTACTAGCTAAAATCGCATGCATTAAACCGAAACTAAATCGCACCATGAAAATTAATTAATTATATAATCCTATTACATGAGAGATGTTTCATTTAACCTTGTGTAATAAACCTCCCAATAAAATTAAGCTACTAATTCTGAATTTGAATGGTATCGATCTACATTATCACCATCACCTTACAAATCTCATATAATTAATTATCTCTTAATTGTAGAAAATTATTGAACTACACACTGCTTGAACATATATATATATATATATATATATATATATATATATATATATATATATATATATATATATATATATATATATATAATTAGTTGAATTCAATATCTTTTATGGTTAAAAGAATTGAAATTAGGCAAATCATAAGGCAATCCTAGCTCTTAAGTTATCAGCGTGCTTCTGAAACTTGGTGTTGGATGAAGTAGTACTGAATATTATTCTTTACTGCTTGTTTTTTCCTCTTAGATGAGTAGAATAAGGGATAAAATTTGATCTCTTTTATAACTTTAATATTGTGTGGTGCTAAATTGTTAATTTAAATTGCATAAAAATGTTGTTGTTTCAAAAAAAATTTCAACCGAAACCGCACCAAATGAAACTGCACCGCACGATTCAAAATCGCACCGCACCAATCACAAGCGGTTTTATGTGCAGTTTTGAATTTATCAAATCGCACCTAAGCTATTTCGTGTGCAGTTTAAACTTCAAACCGTACCAAACCGCACCATACTCACCCTATCTGAAACTGCTAGGGTCGCCTTGATTATGGTCTGATTCAATTAAAGCCCACTTGGAACGACACTTTATAAACTACGATATACACGTTTCTAACTCTATTAACACTAATTATACCTCCCAATCAATATGTTGTGTCTTGATTGAAAGAATAAAATAAAAGAAGAAAAAAAAAAGAAAAAAAAGTGTACATGGTAATTATTTCCGGCCATAAATTATTTTGATAAAATAAAATTTCATTTTATTACCTTGATTTTCAATAGAAGAGGTGGCAGAACAAATGAATGTGACAATTATATTATTTTATTACATTACCTACTATTATCAATAATCAAACATGATAAAAATTTAGGCTTTATAATTTCACATGAACTGGATAACTCAGTCGATCCCGATCTTAATGAGATATGATTGTTTAAACCCTACAATGTTAGTCTCGGGTATGGGATTTACCCTCTCACCCCTCGCCCCCAATCCAAATATATGTATATAAAAATATATAATTTTCTTAAATTTATATTATGTACTTATTTAGATAATTTCATTATAGATTCATAATATTTGTAATATAAATATGGTACTAGTAATACAAATATTGCATGTTGTTCGATTTTCAATAAAAAATTGTGCAAAGTAATATATTAAAAAAATAATTTGAAAAAAATTGAATAATTGGGTAAACGACGCGGGGGCATGTATGTGGTACTATTTTCAGGGTCAATTCGGGTCCGAGGATAACTCTATATTGACGGAACGAGTATGAGGAGGGGTCCCCGGGCCACACCTAGCTATTTCGTTGTCAGACCTATAAAAATTTATTTTATTCATTCAATTCCAACGTAACATATAACAAAAAAATTACATCAAGATTTGAATATATAATTCGATGGTTAGAGAGTCTTAGGTGGTGTTTGTTTGTATCTGAATGCTTCTTAATTCACCTGACTCTGATTCGATCAAAGGTAAATCTTGTTTGATAATGTATTTATTTTTACATTTTAATGTCTCTTAATTGTTAAGATAGAAACTCAAATCTTTACTATTAAGAGTTGTCTCTTAATAGTTTATTTAAAATTTATAGATAAAAATAGCCTCAATAAATATTGTAATCCTTCAATTTTAAATTTTAAGATTATTCAATAAAATTTTTAAATAACTCAGAGGGTTAAAATGACAAAATAGCGTCATTTAGATGTTTTATACTTTTTAATTATCAATAAGCTTCTTAAATTATGATGATATTTCATTGAGATATTTTAATTTATGAAGATATATTAACCATTTAGATCTTAAGTTTTATCAAACATCATCTTAATGTAATTATCAGTTGGCAAATATATACCTGATTAATAGTAGAATATATATAGTTAGTGAGAAAATTACCTATACAATAATTGAAGAAAATTAGTGACAATAATGTCCCAGACTCCCAATATCATATAATTATTAAGAAATTATCAATAATGTCCTCAATTAAAGATGTGATAATTTTACCAATTTACCACATTATTTGGATTATTGGTAGGATATTCAGAACTTTTAGCATTATTAAAATAAATAAGTTATGAGTGCAAAATAATACACGGTGATTGAAAAATTGAAAAATTGAAAAAAGGAAAACAATATACAACGACATCGTTTTAGTGAAGCACATGAACGGTGAGCCTTTCTCAAGTAGGGTTTTGAGTTACAAGCTCAACTTTCACGTTCAAGTCTACTTGCCCCCATTCTGCTGCAAGTCATTTTGGCGACAGAGGAGGCAGCCACCACCTGTAACCATGGGTATGAGCCGGGAACATTTTTACCTCTTCACATCTTCAATCTTGTCTAAATGATGATTCCTATTTCTAAAACCTAAGCCCAATTATTTTTTACAGGTATTTCTCGGGATTCGATGCACAAGAGGCGTGCCACTGGAGGCAAGAAGAAGGCTTGGAGGAAGAAGCGAAAGTAACATCCTTCACTCGAAATCACATATAATTTTTTTTCTTCTAAAACTAGGATATATAATTTTTGTTCATTTCTTGTTTTTAAGTAGTGGGTTTGTCTGAATTCAATACCCTGATCTATTTAAATATGTTAAATGGAGTTTCTGGTTATAGAGTTGGTCTAATGTCTTTTTTAAAAATAAAAATTAGTTTTAGTTTGTTGAGCTGGTTTGTTCACAATGGATTTTGCATGATTTCGAATTATTTTCATTAGATTCAGTTTGTGTTTTTACAATGGTATTTTCATAATTTTGTCCATAGATATTATTTGTTTAGTGTTTTAGATAGTTTTACCGAGGATCAGTCGTCTTTCATAACTTTGAAGTTGGAACACCCAGTTGTTTCAGATTTAATTAGTGTCCGCCCAAGGTGTTTGTTGTATGCTCTAAATGCAGATTTTATTAGGTGTTTCTGCTGTTTTGGATTATGTGTTTCATTAATTTTAGATGACTAAATTCAGTTATTGAGCTGGAATCTCCAAGTTCTTAATAACTTTTGAATTGGTGTTTCATTTGTTTTCTCTCTTTTGGGGAAGTGTGCTTTTCAAATATTTGGTTAGTCATTTGACCAAGGTATTCATGAAATCATGATACCAAAGCCTATTGTAGTTGACACTAAACAGTAATATATTTTAGTTTTTTTCAGTCTTCAATCTTGAGTGTTCAGGTTTAATTGTTTTATATTGTTTTAGTGCGGATGAGTTGTCTTTCATAATTTTTAAAACAGAATTGTTTCCGAGTAACATTTATATAAATTAAATGCAGTTTTTATTAGGTTGTCTGCTGTTTAAGATTTTAATTCTAGATTCTCATATTCAGTTGATGATTGTTCTCCCAGTGGACATGTTTGCCATAGTTTCGAAGCTCTTAATAACTGTTGAAATATTTGATTAACCATTGCCCCCAAGGTATTCGTAGTCTCGAAGTCTATTTCATTTTAAGCTAAATGGTAGATTATTTTAGTTTTGTTAGTCTTCAAATCTTAATTGGCCGGTTCATTTCATTTTCTTGAACTATGTATGGATCCTCGTGTAACGCTCGCCGGGGGCGGGGTTACCTAAACTCAGTTTCTGCAGTTCGCGAACATAACAAGGTCAAATTAGGCTAAAAAAATCTCTCACAAGTTCAATTATACGTTCTGTGAAGAACACAGAATATGGTCATAACTTCCAATTTCCTTGTCCATAAATTAATTTAAGCATACCCAAATATTATAATTCATATATGATCATTACCCAACCTTTCTAGAGTGATTTTAAGAAGTTTAAACACACAATTACTTGAATTAAATTATATAATTTTACTGTTCTTGAAAGTTTTGAAAATAAAACATGAAGATTGGCACTACGGGTTCGTTATAATACTAAATCTGTCCATTCGAAGTTTGATTTCTTCGTTTTAACATACATAATCATGTACAAGTGTAAATTTATGATACAACATATGATTAACGCATTAAATTTGTGCATAAGGGCCATATGGCCATATCTCTATACTCTGTAATTTTGAAGAACAATATACGACATATTTTTATAAAACTGATGTTATGGAAGCATACAATATATAATAAAACATGTTAGGATAACATCTTATCACATATATAAACACATAATCATTACTCTTTTTCAATTACAGAGACTTGAAAGCCATTTTTATAAAAATATAATCAACGCGAATTTAAATTTGGGTTGAAGAGATTACCCAGAGTGTAGAGTGTAGATTAGTAGAGAAACCTTTCTCAGATGCTTCTTCAATCACCCAACTCACAATTTCCCTCAGCAAATTCTCAATTTCTCTCTGTGATTTTCTTTGCTAGACTTAGAAAAATGAAAGAAGAAGACGTATATAATTTATAAAACTGACGCAGTTGTGGTCAGTTAACCCAATCATGGGTTAACTATTCTTAAAAACTTAATCCCATTTAATTTGATAAACTTCTTATACTATAGTTTAATAATGTCACACCCATTTACACAATAAATCAAATTTTTTATTTAATTTAATTTAAATAAAATATAATAATTTCTCATTAATTCACATAGTAATAAAATTAAATTTCTCATTTATTAATTATGTCAAATTATTAAATCTCTAATTAATTATTAAATTAATTAAAATAACATTATGCTTATTAAATATTTCCTTTAATTGATGATGGTTCTGCCATTTTTATTGAGGCTTTAATCACTTGATGTGATCAATTCTGTGAAGATTCTATTTTGATCAGAATTTTATGTTTGCTGGTCTAACTTTTGTGTTACTATTGTTGTATCAGATACGAGCTAGGAAGACAACCAGCAAACACAAAGTTGTCAAGCAACAAGACAGTTAGGAGGGTAAGGGTTCGAGGTGGGAATGTTAAGTGGCGTGCGTTGAGGTTGGATACAGGGAACTACTCTTGGGGTAGTGAGGCTGTGACTCGGAAGACTAGAATTTTGGATGTGGTTTATAATGCATCAAATAATGAGTTAGTTAGGACCCAGACTTTGGTGAAGAGTGCAATTGTTCAGGTTGATGCAGCACCATTTAAGCAATGGTATCTTCAACACTATGGTGTGGACATTGGTCGCAAGAAGAAAACTTCTGCTTCTGCTAAGAAAGAAGGAGAGGTATGAGATCTAACTATTTTCTTAAAAGTATTTGTTTCATATTTTACTTTTTGCTATTGGTCTATTGCATTTATCCAAGTCAGGTATTAGATTAACAACGTTTTAGTTTGCTTTCACATGAACATACTAGGTTGTTATGTTACTCATCTCTTCCAGCATTTTAAGATTTTCTTCTTAACCACTCCAACTTATTGTTGGCTATGGATAATCTTATGATGCTATTTTTTTTTCAATGCAGTTAATCCAGTTAAACTATGTTTTAAGATGGGTTATGTTGTAGTGTAACTATCTCACATCTGTTATTCAATTTCTAGTAACTCGTAGATTGAATATATGGACTACGGATTTTAGTGTTGGTAGACAAGATTGAAGTTAGGACAGACTCGATAGTTAAATACAGTCAGAGTCTTATGTGTGGCTATTGTCAGATACAGATTATCTTGCTGATTATAACTTTTTAATGACTATATTGTTGTATGTTGTATGATTGAGTATAGGATGCTGACACTCCTACTGAGGAGGCAAAGAAGAGCAACCATGTCTTGAGAAAAATTGAGAAGCGTCAAGAAGATCGCAAGATTGATGCACATATCGAAGAGCAATTTGGAGGTGGCCGTCTCTTAGCTGCAATCTCATCACGACCTGGCCAATGTGGTCGTGCTGATGGGTATGTGAGAATTATCTTGGCAGGTGTCTATATTTGCTTTTAAAAATAATAAATGATGAAGTCCAGAGTCAAAAAAATTGATATTGAACAAAGTAAGCATATATATAGTCCTCGAGTTCATGAATTTTCCTTCTGCAGGATTTGTCTTACATAATTGTTATTTTGTGTATAGATGTTTATTTGTATGCCCACATCATCAAGCTTCACTATTTTTTAATTGGTACATCCAGCTTCACTAGTTATATACATTTAGGTGAACTTTTGGGAACACATGAGAAACATGTTTAAAATGGTATCCTTCTTTCCTCCTTGCTGCAAAACAGATGTTAGGCACATGAAAGTGTAGCAAGACAGATGTTAAGCATGTGAAAATGCTAGACATATAATCAGCTTGAAAATCGGCTATAAGTTATTGATTTGTAATCTTTAATGAGGACTTTCTCATCTACTGAAAGATATGTTGAATGTCTCAAGTTTATGATCTGTGATCTTCAATGGAATTTTCTATCTTTAATAAAGACTTTCTTATGTACTGTGCCAAATATGTTGTATGGTTTATGTTATGGTGGTTTGTTTCCTTGTTTGGACAGATACATTTTGGAGGGCAAGGAGCTGGAGTTCTACATGAAGAAACTCCAGAGGAAGAAAGGAAAGGGTGCCACAGCTTAAATATTTTTGACCTTAATGAAGTTTTTTAAATTTAGAATTTTATTCTCTTTGTGATGACATGAAACTAAAGAGAGATTGAGCTCTTACACTTGGCTATGTTTTTTTAAGTCTTTATATCAATTTGTCTTGTGATTTGACTTTAAAGGTCAGTAAATCAAATGCATGTTAAACCCTGTAAAACCTGTAGCATTTTGAAAATTTTAAAATTCATTATTGATTGCATAAAGAAACAAATATTCAGATTGGTGATGCACTAGTATATTTGAAATTGAAAAAATGGTTTGATATCTATAACAATAAGACTGAAATCAATTTGAATTTGGATGGGAAAATACAAGAACCGTTTAAATTTATCTAATTAATTTGAGCGGGAAAGTATAAGGACGGTTTAAATTTATTTTAATTTTCAGATTATTAAAACGGAGAGGGGAGGATTTTGATACGTAGTGTTTTTAGGCACGGGTAATTATTAGTTATATTATAAAGCGGAAGTTGATAATTAATTTGGTGTAAATATAATAGTGATTTTTTTTCTTTTTATTTTATACTTTGCACATTTTTATACTAGTCTTTTATTCATTTTTTTCATAATCTCTTTCCTCTTATTTTATTTTTGTTACATTCACGTAATATGTGTCATGTAAACTACTGTATATAATGCAGTATATGCAGTATTTCATAAATGTAGCCTTCGGGCAAAAGTGAGATCGAATAAGATATTTAGCTTAATTTGGTTATTATTTAATTAATTATATATATATATATATATATATATATATATATATATATATAGTTCTGATCTTAAGCTCACCCCTTATCTAACTCACCCGAGCTCATCCCCTTTAGCGACGGACCCGGAGACGGTTCGGTCATACAACTGTCGTCTATACTTTTAGCGACGGACAACATATAGCGTCGCTAAAAGTATAGACGATGGTTGTATGACCAAACTATCGCCGGGTCCGTCGCTAAAGGAGGGTGAGTTCGGGTGAGTTAAATAAGGGGTGAGCTTAAGATTCGGACCGTATATATATATATATATATATATATATATATATATATATATATATATATATATATATATACACACACACACACACACACACAACTGTGTAGTTCACGGTCGCTTATGGCGACAGTTTTTTTGGGCTATGACGACGGTTCAACAACCGTCGTCATAAATATTCTGGTCTATGGCGAACCGTCGCTATAGCCCAAAAAAATCATTGTCATAGTACGACTGTATATTACACAGCTGTATATATATATATATATATATATATATAGCCCATATATATATATATGAGCTATATGTATATATATGAGCTGTATGAGCAACCCCTTTTTTGGCCTGTTGATTTTTTTTTATTTTATTTTTTTGCTCCAGCAGAAATTTCAACAGGCCAAAAAAAGAGTTGCTCTACAGCAACCGGTTGCTGTGGATGGAACTCCATATATATATATATATATATATATATATAAATGTGAGTGAATTTTTTAAAGGACTTGTACTTTTACAATTTAATTATAGAAATACATTTTTTTAAGAACTGAATATTTTAAAAAACTTACCTTCAATTTTTGGTAGTGCCGATTGAATTTGACTTTTCTCTTTAAGTGTAATTGAACATGTGATATTGCATAACAAATTAAAATTAGATTATAATATTAAGGTAAACTAAAAATGGGCTATACGTATATACACAACTGTGTATTATACAGTCAGACTATGACGACTGATTTTTTTTAGTATGACGATGGTTCACCCGTCACCATATCTCAGAATAGCTATGGACGGCTGAAACCGTCGCTATAGCCCAAAAAATCGTCATCATAGCCGACTGTGTATTGCACGACTGTGTACATATATTTTTCCTAATAAAATTAGGATAATTTAAATTGATCCTATATAATATTATAAAGCCAATGGCCCTTTTCTATGTTAATTGAAGGACATCAAAGCATCTGTGAAAAACTGCGACAACCCTTCGTGCATTGATGTTCATGAAGTTAAGATGACATATAACTATGGAAGCCTGTTTTGTGAGAAGAACTTGAGATGAGCTGATCAACGTGGATAGAATAGAGATGATATAGAGTTTGAGTTTGAATAAATATATAAAAAAAAAATTAGGGTCCTTAACACTAATATACAACAATTAGAAAGTATTTACAAAAATAAAATATCCACAAAATAATTATAAAAATAACGCAACACAACAATACGTTGCTAAAATTACGGAGCATTGACTCCCTACACGTCAGTTATCGACTTTCATATTTCTAACTAACCGGTCATAAATTCACGCTAATAAAGAAAACAAGCAACTTTGAGATCAGAGAAGACGACATAGAGGAGAAGATCAACAGCAACGACATATCGGAGAAGACGAGATGCAACTCTAAGATCGGATAATAGAGGAGAAGATCAACAGCAACTTCAAGATCAACATCAACTTCGAGATCAACATCAACTTCAAGATCAACAGCAATTTCAAGATCAGTAACCAGCCTCTGTAACAACTTTGATTGTTAATTGTTGATTGATTCGTTACAGATTTGTATACTAAGGTATTTGAGTTTAAAGTTTATATGCATATAGTTACCCCGTGGTTACCATATACTCGTATATTGGTTACATTTCTTAAGTTTTTCGCTCTTTAATTGGTCACAAAGTCAGTATACTGACTGTTTTGATTGCAAAATGCATGTAAAAATATGTTTTATATTCTGGTTACTAAATACATATAAATTGGTTACTGTTTATTATTTATTTGGTTACTGTATAATGCTTATTTATTTACTGTATACTTTACATGTATATTCTACTGATGCTTTTTATATTGATGGTTACTTATTAAATACATTGGTTACCTTCCTGCAACTGTTGGATCTTTAAATACATATTGATATTTTTTATATTGTTTGTTTTTTCTGTAAAATGTATAGAAAAATATGTTTTATATTATGGATACTAAGTAAATATATGTTGGTTACTGTCTAATTTAGATTTGGTTAATATATAATGCTGACTTGGTTACTGTGTAATATTACCATGGTTAATGCATTATATTACTGTGTTTTTTACTGATTTTTTTATATTGATGGTTACTGATTAACTACATTGGTTACCTTCATACATTTGTTAGTCTTTAATTTGTAACAAAGTCATTACTGATTGTTTGGTTGTAAAATGAATGTAAAAATATTTTTAATAATCTTGGTTACTAATTACACATATCTTGGTTACTGTCTAATATGTATTTAGATACTGTAAGGTGTTTATTTGGTTACTGTATATTGTTATTGTGTTTTATAATTGTTTCTTTTATATTGGTGGTTACTTATTGACTACATTGGTTACCTTCATACAATTGTTAATCTGATTATATATTGATTGTTGTATACTATATAATTGGTTATTGTATAATATTTATTTGGTTGCTGAATAATATTAATGTACACTTGTACTGATGTTTTTTATATTCATTGTTACTTATTAGCTACATTGGTTACCTTCATACAACTGTTAGTCTTTAGTTGGTAACAATCACATTATACTGGTTGTTTTTTACTGTAAAATGTAATGAAAAATGTGTTTATGTTCTGGCTACTAAATAGATATATGTTGGTTACTGTCTAATCTAAATTTGGTTACTGTATAATGTTATTATGATTACTGTATAACATTAGTGTGTTTTATATTGATGGTTACTTATTGACTACATTGGTTAACTTCATATAACTGTTAGCCTTTATATAGTTGGTAACAAACTGATCCGTTTGAAGAGCAAGCGTGTCAGCTTATGAAAAGATTTGATCCAGTGGTAATTTGGTAATTTCTGTCAAGTTTAGAGTGTCGAATTTTGGCATTTTTGGAGCCTAATTTCATTGAAAACGGGTTAACGATCAAAAGTCACGAGCTTGGCTCGTGAACTGCATGATTTTTTGGTCAAATTCCATCATTTAGGCCTTCAAAATTGCATGTAAAAATTTGTTTTATATTCTGGTTACTAAGATTATGTAGTTTGGTTATTGTCTAATATTGATTTGGTTACTTTATAATGTTTATTCAGTTGTCAGACAATGAAGATAATTCCAGTTGTGCTTTATTTCAACGGAACATAAACAAAAAGTGTGTAAATATATAATTGTAAATATATATCGAATAAGATATTTAGCTTAATTTGGTTATTATTTAATATATATATATATATATATATATATATATATATAGAGTTCTGATCTTAAGCTCACCCCTTATCTAACTCACCCGAGCTCATCCCCTTTAGCGACGGACCCGGAGACGGTTCGGTCATACAACTGTCGTCTATACTTTTAGCGACGGACAACATATAGCGTCGCTAAAAGTATAGACGATGGTTGTATGACCAAACTATCGCCGGGTCCGTCGCTAAAGGAGGGTGAGCTCGGGTGAGTTAAATAAGGGGTGAGCTTAAGATTCGGACCGTATATATATATATATATATATATATATATATATATATATATATATATACACACACACACACACATACACAACTGTGTAGTTCACGGTCGCTTATGGCGACAGTTTTTTTGGGCTATGACGACGGTTCAACAACCGTCGTCATAAATATTCTGGTCTATGGCGAACCGTCGCTATAGCCCAAAAAAATCGTTGTCATAGTACGACTGTATATTACACAGCTGTATATATATATATATATATATATATATATATATATATATATATATATATATATATAGCCCATATATATATATGAGCTATATGTATATATATGAGCTGTATGAGCAACCCCTTTTTTGGCCTGTTGATTTTTTTTTATTTTATTTTTTTGCTCCAGCAGAAATTTCAACAGGCCAAAAAAAGAGTTGCTCTACAGCAACCGGTTGCTGTGGATGGAACTCCATATATATAAATGGGAGTGAATTTTTTAAAGGACTTGTACTTTTACAATTTAATTATAGAAATACATTTTTTTAAGAACTGAACATTTTAAAAAACTTACCTTCAATTTTTGGTAGTGCCGATTGAATTTGACTTTTCTCTTTAAGTGTAATTGAACATGTGATATTGCATAACAAATTAAAATTAGATTATAATATTAAGGTAAAATAAAAATGGGCTATACGTATATACACAACTGTGTATTATACAGTCAGGCTATGACGACTGATTTTTTTTAGTATGACGATGGTTCACTCGTCACCATATCTCAGAATAGCTATGGACGGCTGAAACCGTCGCTATAGCCCAAAAAATCGTCATCATAGCCGACTGTGTATTGCACGACTGTGTACATATATTTTTCCTAATAAAATTAGGATAATTTAAATTGATCCTATATAATATTATAAAGCCAATGGCCCTTTTCTATGTTAATTGAAGGACATCAAAGCATCTGTGAAAAACTGCGACAACCCTTCGTGCATTGATGTTCATGAAGTTAAGATGACATATAACTATGGAAGCCTGTTTTGTGAGAAGAACTTGAGATGAGCTGATCAACGTGGATAGAATAGAGATGATATAGAGTTTGAGTTTGAATAAATATATAAAAAAAAAATTAGGGTCCTTAACACTAATATACAACAATTAGAAAGTATTTACAAAAATAAAATATCCACAAAATAATTATAAAAATAACGCAACACAACAATACGTTGCTAAAATTACGGAGCATTGACTCCCTACACGTCAGTTATCGACTTTCATATTTCTAACTAACCGGTCATAAATTCACGCTAATAAAGAAAACAAGCAACTTTGAGATCAGAGAAGACGACATAGAGGAGAAGATCAACAGCAACGACATATCGGAGAAGACGAGATGCAACTCTAAGATCGGATAATAGAGGAGAAGATCAACAGCAACTTCAAGATCAACATCAACTTCGAGATCAACATCAACTTCAAGATCAACAGCAATTTCAAGATCAGTAACCAGCCTCTGTAACAACTTTGATTGTTAATTGTTGATTGATTTGTTACAGATTTGTATACTAAGGTATTTGAGTTTAAAGTTTATATGCATATAGTTACCCCGTGGTTACCATATACTCGTATATTGGTTACATTTCTTAAGTTTTTCGCTCTTTAATTGGTCACAAAGTCAGTATACTGACTGTTTTGATTGCAAAATGCATGTAAAAATATGTTTTATATTCTGGTTACTAAATACATATAAATTGGTTACTGTTTATTATTTATTTGGTTACTGTATAATGCTTATTTATTTACTGTATACTTTACATGTATATTCTACTGATGTTTTTTATATTGATGGTTACTTATTAAATACATTGGTTACCTTCCTGCAACTGTTGGATCTTTAAATACATATTGATATTTTTTATATTGTTTGTTTTTTCTGTAAAATGTATAGAAAAATATGTTTTATATTATGGATACTAAGTAAATATATGTTGGTTACTGTCTAATTTGGATTTGGTTAATATATAATGCTGACTTGGTTACTGTGTAATATTACCATGGTTAATGCATTATATATTACTGTGTTTTTTACTGATTTTTTTATATTGATGGTTACTGATTAACTACATTGGTTACCTTCATACATTTGTTAGTCTTTAATTTGTAACAAAGTCATTACTGATTGTTTGGTTGTAAAATGAATGTAAAAATATTTTTAATAATCTTGGTTACTAATTACACATATCTTGGTTACTGTCTAATATGTATTTAGATACTGTAAGGTGTTTATTTGGTTACTGTATATTGTTATTGTGTTTTATAATTGTTTCTTTTATATTGGTGGTTACTTATTGACTACATTGGTTACCTTCATACAATTGTTAATCTGATTATATATTGATTGTTGTATACTATATAATTGGTTATTGTATAATATTTATTTGGTTGCTGAATAATATTAATGTACACTTGTACTGATGTTTTTTATATTCATGGTTACTTATTAGCTACATTGGTTACCTTCATACAACTGTTAGTCTTTAGTTGGTAACAATCACATTATACTGGTTGTTTTTTACTGTAAAATGCAATGAAAAATGTGTTTATGTTCTGGCTACTAAATAGATATATGTTGGTTACTGTCTAATCTAAATTTGGTTACTTATAATGTTATTATGATTACTGTATAACATTAGTGTGTTTTATATTGATGGTTACTTATTGACTACATTGGTTAACTTCATATAACTGTTAGCCTTTATATAGTTGGTAACAAACTGATCCGTTTGAAGAGCAAGCGTGTCAGCTTATGAAAAGATTTGATCCAGTGGTAATTTGGTAATTTCTGTCAAGTTTAGAGTGTCGAATTTTGGCATTTTTGGAGCCTAATTTCATTGAAAACGGGTCAACGATCAAAAGTCACGAGCTTTACTCGTGAACTGCATGATTTTTTGGTCAAATTCCATCATTTAGGCCTTCAAAATTGCATGTAAAAATTTGTTTTATATTCTGGTTACTAAGATTATGTAGTTTGGTTATTGTCTAATATTGATTTGGTTACTTTATAATGTTTATTCAGTTGTCAGACAATGAAGATAATTCCAGTTGTGCTTTATTTCAACGGAACATAAACAAAAAGTGTGTAAATATATAATTGTAAATATATATCGAATAAGATATTTAGCTTAATTTGGTTATTATTTAATTATTATATATATATATATATATATATATATATATATATATATATATATAGAGTTCTGATCTTAAGCTCACCCCTTATCTAACTCACTCGAGCTCATCCCCTTTAGCGACGGACCCGGAGACGGTTCGGTCATACAACTGTCGTCTATACTTTTAGCGACGGACAACATATAGCGTCGCTAAAAGTATAGACGATGGTTGTATGACCAAACTATCGCCGGGTCCGTCGCTAAAGGAGGGTGAGCTCGGGTGAGTTAAATAAGGGGTGAGCTTAAGATTCGGACCGTATATATATATATATATATATATATATATATATATATATATATATACACACACACACACACACACACACACAACTGTGTAGTTCACGGTCGCTTATGGCGACAGTTTTTTTGGGCTATGACGACGGTTCAACAACCGTCGTCATAAATATTCTGGTCTATGGCGAACCGTCGCTATAGCCCAAAAAAATCGTTGTCATAGTACGACTGTATATTACACAGCTGTATATATATATATATATAGCCCATATATATATATGAGCTATATGTATATATATGAGCTGTATGAGCAACCCCTTTTTTGGCCTGTTGATTTTTTTTTATTTTATTTTTTTGCTCCAGCAGAAATTTCAACAGGCCAAAAAAAGAGTTGCTCTACAGCAACCGGTTGCTGTGGATGGAACTCCATATATATAAATGGGAGTGAATTTTTTAAAGGACTTGTACTTTTATAATTTAATTATAGAAATACATTTTTTAAGAACTGAACATTTTAAAAAACTCACCTTCAATTTTTGGTAGTGCCGATTGAATTTGACTTTTCTCTTTAAGTGTAATTGAACATGTGATATTGCATAACAAATTAAAATTAGATTATAATATTAAGGTAAAATAAAAATGGGCTATACGTATATACACAACTGTGTATTATACAGTCAGGCTATGACGACTGATTTTTTTTAGTATGACGATGGTTCACCCGTCACCATATCTCAGAATAGCTATGGACGGCTGAAACCGTCGCTATAGCCCAAAAAATCGTCATCATAGCCGACTGTGTATTGCACGACTGTGTACATATATTTTTCCTAATAAAATTAGGATAATTTAAATTGATCCTATATAATATTATAAAGCCAATGGCCCTTTTCTATGTTAATTGAAGGACATCAAAGCATCTGTGAAAAACTGCGACAACCCTTCGTGCATTGATGTTCATGAAGTTAAGATGACATATAACTATGGAAGCCTGTTTTGTGAGAAGAACTTGAGATGAGCTGATCAACGTGGATAGAATAGAGATGATATAGAGTTTGAGTTTGAATAAATATATAAAAAAAAATTAGGGTCCTTAACACTAATATACAATAATTAGAAAGTATTTACAAAAATAAAATATCCACAAAATAATTATAAAAATAACGCAACACAACAATACGTTGCTAAAATTACGGAGCATTGACTCCCTACACGTCAGTTATCGACTTTCATATTTCTAACTAACCGGTCATAAATTCACGCTAATAAAGAAAACAAGCAACTTTGAGATCAGAGAAGACGACATAGAGGAGAAGATCAACAGCAACGACATATCGGAGAAGACGAGATGCAACTCTAAGATCGGATAATAGAGGAGAAGATCAACAGCAACTTCAAGATCAACATCAACTTCGAGATCAACATCAACTTCAAGATCAACAGCAATTTCAAGATCAGTAACCAGCCTCTGTAACAACTTTGATTGTTAATTGTTGATTGATTCGTTACAGATTTGTATACTAAGGTATTTGAGTTTAAAGTTTATATGCATATAGTTACCCCGTGGTTACCATATACTCGTATATTGGTTACATTTCTTAAGTTTTTCACTCTTTAATTGGTCACAAAGTCAGTATACTGACTGTTTTGATTGCAAAATGCATGTAAAAATATGTTTTATATTCTGGTTACTAAATACATATAAATTGGTTACTGTTTATTATTTATTTGGTTACTGTATAATGCTTATTTATTTACTGTATACTTTACATGTATATTCTACTGATGTTTTTTATATTGATGGTTACTTATTAAATACATTGATTACCTTCCTGCAACTGTTGGATCTTTAAATACATATTGATATTTTTTATATTGTTTGTTTTTTCTGTAAAATGTATAGAAAAATATGTTTTATATTATGGATACTAAGTAAATATATGTTGGTTACTGTCTAATTTGGATTTGGTTAATATATAATGCTGACTTGGTTACTGTGTAATATTACCATGGTTAATGCATTATATTACTGTGTTTTTTACTGATTTTTTTAAATTGATGGTTACTGATTAACTACATTGGTTACCTTCATACATTTGTTAGTCTTTAATTTGTAACAAAGTCATTACTGATTGTTTGGTTGTAAAATGAATGTAAAAATATTTTTAATAATCTTGGTTACTAATTACACATATCTTGGTTACTGTCTAATATGTATTTAGATACTGTAAGGTGTTTATTTGGTTACTGTATATTGTTATTGTGTTTTATAATTGTTTCTTTTATATTGGTGGTTACTTATTGACTACATTGGTTACCTTCATACAATTGTTAATCTGATTATATATTGATTGTTGTATACTATATAATTGGTTATTGTATAATATTTATTTGGTTGCTGAATAATATTAATGTACACTTGTACTGATGTTTTTTATATTCATGGTTACTTATTAGCTACATTGGTTACCTTCATACAACTGTTAGTCTTTAGTTGGTAACAATCACATTATACTGGTTGTTTTTTACTGTAAAATGCAATGAAAAATGTGTTTATGTTCTGGCTACTAAATAGATATATGTTGGTTACTGTCTAATCTAAATTTGGTTACTGTATAATGTTATTATGATTACTGTATAACATTAGTGTGTTTTATATTGATGGTTACTTATTGACTACATTGGTTAACTTCATATAACTGTTAGCCTTTATATAGTTGGTAACAAACTGATCCGTTTGAAGAGCAAACGTGTCAGCTTATGAAAAGATTTGATCCAGTGGTAATTTGGTAATTTCTGTCAAGTTTAGAGTGTCGAATTTTGGCATTTTTGGAGCCTAATTTCATTGAAAACGGGTCAACGATCAAAAGTCACGAGCTTTACTCGTGAACTGCATGATTTTTTGGTCAAATTCCATCATTTAGGCCTTCAAAATTGCATGTAAAAATTTGTTTTATATTCTGGTTACTAAGATTATGTAGTTTGGTTATTGTCTAATATTGATTTGGTTACTTTATAATGTTTATTCAGTTGTCAGACAATGAAGATAATTCCAATTGTGCTTTATTTCAACGGAACATAAACAAAAAGTGTGTAAATATATAATTGTTTACTGTTAGTAACCATTAACCACATGGTTGGTAACATTTTTGATGGTGTACAGTAACCAAAATTGTTATTGATTAATATTTTAATTTTTGATTCTATCATGAGTTGTCAATATAAAGTAAACAAATACATTAAACAATTGGTAACTGTTCTGAAATATTTTTATGTAAATTTGGTTACCCATCTAAAATAAAATGGTTACCTCTATATTCATATTTAGTTACCAACTGGACCATTTCCAAATAATTTTTATAACTATATAATTTAAAAGTATCCATGAGCTATGTGACACCCCCAAATTCGGGTACTTCGATTCCACGGGATTTGGTGTTCACTGTACAAGCATCATCTATCTATCTACCCATAAATAATATCAAACCAAACAATAGATAGAAATCATAATAAAATCTATTCCCTTAAGGGTTACATCAACTGAATCATAAATAAATCCCAGGTTACTCTAACCTTAAAACATCTGTGCGGAATTCTAAACAAATAAGTCTTAACATCAACATAACTCAAGTCTTAAATAAATACATCAATTAATAAATAACAGGTCTTCATCATTTGCTAACTTTGCCCTTGCCCTTACTAGTGGAGGGTTCATCGCTTCTTTCATTCTTAACTGCAATGTTATTATTAAGCAAGAGTGAGCACAAATGCCCACAAGTAAAAAAAAATGAAACAACAGTATAACAACATGCGAATAATCAACGACATCTGAATAAAGCTCAACTTTTGAATCAAGAATAAATAACATGAATCAAAAGAATACTGAGGGTCATAAGACCTTGAACTATGTCCTAGGTTAACAAGGGTTATACTTGAAACCTTTAACAGTCATAAGACTATGGACCTTCTTCTCGTACTTAGGGGGATCAGCCCTTAGTACCATACTGTGCACAATATCTTAACGCTAACGCATAAGTGAATCCCTTTTCAGGGTTGTTCATCTCAGTTTGACATTCGAGTCCGTACCAAAGGAAGTTTGGTTTGGATAATTCAATAAGGGTTCTGAAATTTAGAGCGTTCATCAACTAAGGACTAGCTAAATCATTAAGATTCACTAGTCTAAAAAGGTTCAACAATAATGATATTCGATTTGAATAATAATCTCAAATGTATACAATAGAACAATTATTGTATAATTGAATCATGCTTTGAAAGATAATCAATCTTTAATATAATACTTGAACTTGAATAATAATTTAAGTTTAAGTAAATTGCTCAATGTAAAAATAGAGTTAAGAAACTTGCTCAATTTCAGAGTTTAAGTTTAGGAGACTTGCCTCGCGTGTAGATTACACTTTAACTAATCACGTTCTTTGAAATAAATCCTACATACCATTCACATTCAATACCAGTTAATTATTAACTAATCATCATAACTTATTCTCGTTGTCTACTTTAATAATTGACTAACTTAGTCAAATCATCACGTTGACACCTAATTTGTTCGTCATGAATGAATAACTAATTATGTATTTAATAATACAATTCACATGTAATTATGTTATTTACATGCTAAACAAATATTTTATCATCATATAATATTTCTAACATATTTACATGTTCATTATTTTAATACACTAACCCATTGTTAGACTTAGAAAATTTAAAAGCTCATTTTTTTATTTTTTTTTTATTTTTTTTTCCAGTTCGCGAAGAACACAGAATTCAGCGAAAATAATTACTACAAAATCATTAATTCTCCAAATTAAACATACTCACATGTTGGAATTCATATATAATTAATACCCAATATTTATATACTGACAAAACTAATTTTAAACACTTAATAACAGATTTAAAGCCTAACAATTCACTGACTTTGATGTTCATGAAGTTTTAGAAAACTTTATGTGAAAATTCTCCCTACGAATTCGTTACAACACCGAATTCGTTCGTTTAAGACTTAAACTCTTCGTATTAACATGCATAACAACATACAAGTCCAAAATTTAGGGATAATATATAATCAATACATTAATTATCACATATATGGCCATATGGCCATATCACGTACTCTGTTTATTTTGAAAAACATACGTACGACATGCTTTCATGAAACTGATCACATGGCTTACATGGTATATATAATTAAACACTATTTGGTATAACATAACACACATATATAAAGTTATACTCATCTCATATACCAAACACAGAGATTTTTAGAAAACTGTGAAAGCCATTTTATGAAAATCTAAAAGACGTAAATGTAGAAATTGGGTTTGGAGAGAATTACCCAGAGTATAAGATGATCAGATAACCCTTTTTGCAATAATCTGTAATTACACACTCACAAATTCTCTCAAAAATTCTCACCTTCTCTCTGAACTCTCTCTGAAAATAATGTCAGACTTAGGAAATTATGAAGAAGAAGAAGGAAGCGTCGAAGAAATAAAACTGACGCGATGTGGTCAGTTGCCCAGTCATGGGTTAAGTGCCCATAACCTCTCTTAGTGCCATGTTTGGCTTAGCAAATAAATTCAAAGCTCATTATTTTAATAAACCTTTTATTATATAGTTTAATAAATGTCACACTCCTTATAAAATAACTCTAATATTTTATTTAATTTATTATAAATAAAATATAATATTTTTTCATAAATTCATATAGTCACATAATTAATTTTTCTCATTAATAAATAATAACAATTTATTAAATCTCTAATTAATAATTAGATTAATCAAATAACATCATGCTTAATTAAATAACTTATTTAATTCGACAAGCTCACATAATTATATACTTGAATAATAATTATTCTCCACATTAATTTAATAAATGTAACACATATAATTAAATTAATCTACCATAATTGCATCGATTAATTATTAAATCTAATAATTAAATCATCGAAAAATATTTATTTACTTCAATAAGTATTTAAAATAATTTACAAAATTCTCGTTCGTCACAAGCTAGATAAATGAAAACCCTCACATGTACATTAAGCACTTGATAACTGTTCTAATATAAGTTTTTAATTATTTGGTTACTAACAAAAATTAAAATGGTTACCCTTATATGCAGGTTTGGATACCAACTGCACCTCTCGAACTATTTTTATTTTAATATGAGATATATAAGTGACCATCATATATATAAATGAGAACTCTTAATTGGAGCTTCTTATTCCATCATGATGACATGGTATAAATAAAAAAACATATACATTTAACACTTTATAATAGTCCTGATACAAACTTATAATTATATGGTTACTCATAAAAAAATAAAATGGTTACCTCTATATGCAGATTTAAATACCAATTGTACAATTTCCAGATAATTTTTATGAGTATGTAATTTATAAGTATACATCAACTATATAAATAGGACACTCTCACCTGTACATTTAACACTTGATATTTGTCCTGATACAAGCTTGTAACTATCTGGTTACTAATAACATTAGCCAAAATGTAACATAATAAAATAGTAACGACGCAATTGTATGATAGTAACCAGAACATATTTTAATGATAACCAAAACAGAAATATCATGTAATGAAACCCAATTTAGGCTATGTATACTAAATAATTATATATTAACCATAATAAAAAATAAAAGTAACCAAAATTCCACATTCAGGGCACAATAATATTAGCCAAACCATAAGATAACAGTAACCAAAACATAATAAAGAAGTAACCAAATAGTTTTATGAAAGTAACCAGAACATGTTTTAATGGTAACCAAAACAGAAACAACGTCCAACTCAGTTTAGGCAACCTTTGTATACTCTCACATGTACATTTAATACTTGATAGATGTCCTGATACAAGCTTGTAACTATTTGGTTACTATCAATAAATAAAATGGTTACCCTTCTTACATGTTTGGTTGCCAATTGTACCTTTCAAACAATGTATCAGACACAATTTAGAAGTAGCAAATACGAACCAACAAACAATATCAAATTACTGGTAATATAATCAAATACGTAATCTCATTTACATAAATTCCAATAAACAGTACAAACTCACTAACCATAACAAATGGTTATGGATATCCAACAAAAACTAAAGTATGAAACACAATCCTTTTAATTCTTGATTGAAATTTAAATAAGGTTTATTTCTTCCCATGACATTTGTCGCCATGATCTCTTTCCGAGCAACATTAAGAGGCTTGTTTAAAGCAAAATTTCTATTATCTCGATAATAGAACAATATGTATACTTTCTGATCCAAAACCTTCTTCTCACTAACTTGAACAACCTATGAATCAACAAGTGCAGCAAAAATAAATTAAAAAACAATTAAAAAAATAAAAGACTATTAGACTATGCAAACCAGTTTATGCCACCAATTAGTTAATTAGTCTAACAACTATGAAGAAGAAGAATATTTTAGAGAGAGAAATACCAGTGCAAAAGTTATGGGAGTTGGGAGAAAAATAAGGTTTAACAACAGAGGTTCACACGTTTCAAAAAAAAATCACCCGAAATTAAGGAATCCTAATTGCACTAATATTTCCATAAATTAAGGAATCCTAATTACACTAATATTGTAAATAAATATGAAAAAGTGTATTACTTTTGTAATTATTTTGTGGATGTTTTATTTTTGTAATTACTTTTACAAATGTACTATAATATGTAATTAATCCAAAAAATTACAATTATAATCTTTGTTATATTTAATCTTTTAAGTTATGAGAATGAGTTTATGTAAGACCCCAAATTATTAATAAATGAAATTTAATTCCTCTATTTATTATTTTGAAATAGTAAGGGTTGATTTGATTAATGTGGTTAGTTATGGGTAAAATGCGCAAATATTTTAAATAAGTAAATGGTCCTAAAATATTCATTATTGTCGGGGAATATTTGTTTGGTCGTGGAATATTCTTGTTGTCGGGGAATATTCGTACGACGGCGCAGCCTTGTGTGGGCCCCATAACAGAAAGCGATTGGATGAAGAAAACGACAAAAATAAGTTGTTTATAAATAACGGCGTAGTTGTTACCGTTAATACTGTTGGAATACCCGGTGGTTAAAACACAGTAATACGCGTTGTTGCACAGTAGCACACGGTATTGCACCAATTATTGATTCTTATGTAAGAAGACACTACTCAATAATTGTTACAGTAATTACTGTTCAATATTATATTTTATTGATTCAATAGTTATTGTGTTGATATTTTATATTACTGTTGTTTTAATAATTGTCACTACACAGTATTTTCTATTATCGGAACAATAATTCATATTATCTGAATAATATTATTAGATAACATTATTGGCAATGTCTAGAAAGTTATGTCTAAGGAGAGGTTTGGTCATCTAATTGCGCGCCAGTAAGGAGAGATCCTTATTGGAAAGCCCCCTCTTTCCTGGGAACGGCCTGGTTGCCAATACTGTGATTCTGTAATATTATTTGTGTATAATTAATTATTGATTTATATGATGAGGAAATTATTGATTTTATGTGGATATAGATGGAGAAAATTTTTAATGTGACAATTGTTGAAAATTAATATTTTATCTTTTTCTGGTAAAATAATTCATTTAAATATATTATTTTAATAATATATTGATGGTGATATTTTTACAATGAATGTGGGATATATGAGTATATGAGGAGGAAGAGTATTTTTGTGGCATTAAATGATTAACACATGTTTTGTGTGTTGGTGGACATAATTCTTGACCGAAAATTTATTATTGACTATAAAATCGCCCGTTTGAAAATTTCAGTCAATTTCTGTTTGGAATTTGGAAAAACTTTCTTCTGCAAAGTTGTAGAGAATTGAATTTCCTATAAAAACTCGCGAGATTCGAATTTTCTGATAAAAGGGCTATTTATTATGAATTATTGAAGTTCTGAAGTTCCGAAATAATTGATTTTTAGAAGTTTTATTTATTATTTTGAAGAAAAACGTTTTTTGGCATTTAAGTGGGCTAACATGTGATATAAATGGGCTGAGATCAGATGTGTAGAGGTGGGCTAAGGAAAATTTGATAAATATATTATATTAAATTTTCTGCTTTGGTGTTGTGACGCCCCCAAAATTAGGTATACATCACCCATCTTGGGTCGTCAGATACATAGTACAAAATACAAATACAAACTTAATTATACAAATATCGTGTAACATACGACAATACATAAACTGAGAGTTCTAATAGGAATATTGTCATCTAGACAATATCCATACTCAAGGAGTCCTCATTACATTTATTGTCACATTATTTAACAGAATGGTGAGGACTACTAATGCTATCTTCTGGACCATCACTCCTTTCCCTGACTCGTCCCAGCTATATTCTCATTTCCTGAAGAGAACATTGAAAGAAAGGGTGAGCTCAACTAGCCCAGTAAGAAATATTACGACTAAGATAATGAAGAATAAATTATCAATAGTCTTCAACAATGTTAAACTGATAAAATACAATAGACATCAAGTTTAACTGCAGCGGAATAAGCAATCCATTAGAAGAGTCAAGTAGAGAATAAAACCTACTATCTTCTATGATTTAAAAATATTTTCATCAACTTTTATCACTGAGACTCAGCTTAATAAATAAACCACATCTTCTAATCAACCTTGTATTACGGGCTAAGGATATTCATTAAATCATCAATGATCATGACTATACCGAAAAATCTCTGGTCATAATCATACCACAAACTGTCTATCAATGCATTACAAGCCACTGAGGACTTTTACCACACCACTTATAACATCACAGTTCATGATTATACCGAATGATTCCTGGTCATAATCATACTAAGTCCATCTATGCACGTAAGCCAAAGATGACTTTTAACATAAAATAAACATGAGGATGATGACAATGTTATAGGAATTCAATTAAACAAGTTCAAGAATTAGTTTATCTAGGAACTAATAATATCCAAATTGTCAACATGATACTTCTTTGTAAAGTAACAGTCAAGAATGCTCAGAAGAATATTTTCATGAAAAGATACTGGATGAAGTGCAAATATCAAGGATATTCCACTAATTTCATGGAGTATAGAAATCAAAACTTTAACCAAATGAGTATAATAAAGAATATATGAAACTGCAAATGGATTTTTACCAGCCATGCGGTAATCCACGTATACATATCATTTCCACAATTTAATAAGGAATGAATATAAAGGATCATTCACCATGCATGTGGCAATCCACATAGACATGTTATTCCAACAGAATAATAAAGAATGGAATAACAGAAGGATTCACCATGCATGCGATAGAGACCGCATAGTCAGGTTATTCCCAACAGAATAATAAATGCGGAATAATAAATATGGAACCAGGTCAGGTGAAATTCACACCAACAGGATATTCCGACAGAATAATAAATGCGGAATAATAAATGATGGAACCAGGTCAGGTGAAATTCACACCGACAGGATATTCCGACAGAATCGTAAAGAACGAAATAATAAAAGAATTTCACCAAGTATGCGGTACTTCGCATAAACAGGTTATTCCAACATAATAATAAAGAATGGAATAACAGAAGAAGATCACCAAGTATTGGGTAAACCGCATATACAGGTCATTCCACCAAGTATAGGGTAAACCACGCATACATGTTATTCCAACAGAATAATAAAGAATGGAATAACATAAGTTCTCTTCATGAATAAGAAAGAATAACTCCCCTTACCATTTTAAAGAAGAACTGAAATAAAGAAGTAGTTAAGTGGCAGAATACTCTTCTTCTTTCTCTCTATAGTTTCTCTCTCTAGAGTTTAGTGAATTCGTCAGAAAATAATGAAGGAATGAGCTTCTATTTATAAGCTTGGTAGAGTAAGGGTAAAATAGTCTTTTCGCCATAATTTATGACATCATCGCTTACATCATCGATCAGATGACATCATTGCATACATCATCGATCAAATGACATCATTGCTTACATCATCCTTCTGATGACATCATTGCTTACCTCATCGTTCCGATGACATAATCGCTTACATCATCAGAATTCAAATTCAAATTATTCTCTTTCACCTCATTTTACTTGTATACCATGAATTTACTATAATAATGTTACCATTCAAATTATAAAAAAAAACATACTATCATATAATCACATTATACTACTATAATATAATATTATAATAATATATTTAAATGAATTATTACTAATATAATTTCAACCAACGGTCTGAAAAATTAGCACATTTCCTCATGGAATAATATTGTACCCAAAAATAATTTGGACCGAAAATAAATATATTGTCCGGGTGAATAGTAACTCGTGAATAGTAACTCCTGAATATTAACTCATGAATAGTAACTCGTGAATAGTAACTCGTGAATAGTAACTCCGACATAAAAAGTATCTCAAATACTCGAATGAATAATACTAGAGTGAATAGTAATTTAGATGAATAGTAATCTGTGAATAGTAACTCATGAATAGTAACTTCGACACAAAAAGTGTCCTAAATACTCGAGTGAACGATACTAGAATGAATAGTAATTTGGGTGAATAGTAACCCGTGAATAGTAACTCGTGAATGTGACCATGTATTTTATGACAACTTGTTTACTTTAAAAAAAAATTTACATATCACCCTTAACTTTAACCTTTTATCAATTTAACCATTTACCAAAATAGAAAAATTGAATACTTTTATTTCATAAAATTCGGGGTCTCACAGGTGTTCTAAGCATTTTCCTATAAATAGGGTGCTTAGGTTAGAATTAAAAATCACACCAGAAACACAAGTTTCTCTCTATTTCTCTCTCTATATCGAGCGTATTCTTGTGAGTATTTGATACTTTGAGTGTTGCTATACGGTGCAAGTTTCCTTCAGCACTATATCTAGCATTCCGGTCAGAAGTACCGTCTTTCCGAGGTAAGGGATATTATTTCTTCTTAAATGATATTATTTTCTTCAATATCATTATGCCAAAGTATTGATCTGAATTTTTATCAAATTTGGAACTTTTCATGTCGGGGTTACTATTTATGAGTTACTATTCACGAGTTACTATTCACCGAAAAATAAAATTTCCTTCTTTTCGTCCAAATATCTATTCTAGATACTAGCTTTGATTGTATCCATGTTTTGATCATTCTTGAATTTTACTTCACTATGATAAGGTATTTTTGGACATGGAATAGCTGAAATACGAATCCTTAATATTTATTATTTTGTTTCACTGGATTCGTTTTCTTAAAAATATTTTTCATCATCCTCAGTCCTAAATGATGATATAAATGAATATCTTTGGCCTGTAGTGCAAAGATGAATAATTTCTGATGAATATCTTTGGCCCGTAGTGTAAAGATGAACAGGTGTTGAGGTGAACATGACCAACTGATGGATATCTTTGGCCTGTAGTGCAAAGATGACTATTTGATTCAAGATATTTATTGATTGATGTTACAGGGATAAAATGTTGATGATGGACTTTTAAATTCATAGATAATCGTAGATTTCATTCTCTACGTAACTTCTCTATGAATTATTATTTTCCGCTGCGAATAATGAATTAAAACTTGTTGTCTATTGTATTCTATTAAATTTTTCCCTGTTGAAGACTAACGATAATTTATTGTATATTATCTTAGTCATAATATTCTTTACTGGGCTAGTTGAGCTCACCTTTTTCCTTGTTGTTCCATTTTCTTCTCAGGAGGCGAGAATGTAGCAGGTACTAGTCGGGGTATGGAATGAAGGTTCTAGGAAGTTGTTTTAGTAGTCCTCACCATTTTTTTTGTAAAATATTGTTCCAATAATTGTAATGAGGACTTATTTGAGTGTGGATATTGTCTAGATGACAATATTTGTATTTACACTCACAGTTTTTATGTTGTATTAATAAAGTTGTAGTTATTTCTGTACCATGTTATTGACGACTCAGAATGGGTGTTGTATACCTGTTTTGGGGGCGTCACAGTTTATTTAGTTTTTTTATCAACATAAGAGACAAATCAAGCTTTCCACTTTATAAATTAGATAAATTTTAATCACGGGTAAGTTGTTATACATTAATAATAAAATATTTATTAAAAATAAAATTATTGCTATAAAACTGAAGAAATAACAAGAGATGTAAGATGAAAATTTTAGGAATTTTTTCTATTTTGGTGTGTTTTTTCATCTGATAAAAGTGGCATTTTATAGGCAAAGAAAAGGGAACACAAATCCAACAAAATTAATTACATCATAGACTAGACCATTGGTCTAGTTTTACAACAATTGACTTGGGAGGAAATCATACAATATTATAACACTCCCCCTTGATTTCTTAAGATAGAAGATTATGTCTCATTAAAAGCCTTGCTAAGAAAACCGAGGGGGAAAAAACTTAGCGAAGGGAAAAAGAGTACATATCTCCCCCTCAAAAGAAATTCATTATTGTTTGATGAAATTTGTGATAAGTCTTTCAGTTGACGCATTCCGAAGTTTTATAAACGTTGCATTTGGTAATGACTTTGTAAATAAGTCGGCTAGATTATCACACGATTGAATTTGATGCATATCTATATCACCCTTCTTTTGTAACTCATGTGTGTAGAAGAATTTAGGTGAAATGTGTTTTGTTTTATCTCCCATGATGTACCCTCCTTTAAGTTGAGCAATGCATGTAACGATATCCTCATACATAATTGTAGGAATATCTTTGATTGATGGTAATCCGCATGACTCTTGGATATGCTGAATAATTGACCTCAACCAAACACACTCTCTACTTACTTCATGTATTACGAGAATCTCTGAGTGATTTGTAGATGTAGCTGTCAGGGTTTAATTTGTGGATTTTCATGATATAGTTGTGTCACAATATGTAAATACATAACCTATTTGTGATCTCTCATTGTGTGGATCTGATAAATATCATGCATCAGCATATCCAATTAATTGCGACGTTGAATCTCTTGGATAAAATAATCCAAGATCTATACTTCCATAGAGGTATCTCAAAATGTGTTTGATCCCATCCCAATATGTCTTAATCGGAGAAGAATTGTATCTTGCCAACAAGTTGACAGCAAAAATAATATCGGGTCGTGTACAGTAAGGGTGTAAATGAACCAAATCGAGCCGAGTATTGAGTTGCTCAGATTTGGTTTACAAAATTTATCAAGTATAAAATAAGATCTGATTAAGGCTCGTTTAGCTACCGAGTTGAGCACGATCTCGAATCAAGCCCGAGCAGTTTGAACTTTTTGAACAAATATGATCCGAGTAACAATACAAATTACAATTTGAGAAGGTTCGAGTAATTTATCGAATTTTAAAATTTGCTAATATTTGAATCATTTATATTTCGAGTCGAGCTCGAATCAAACTTTTAGTCATGCGAGTACAAATTGAGTCCGAACTGTTTACTCATTTTACAGCCTTAGTGTACAATTTGTAAGATACATAAGAGCACCTGTTGCATTTAAGTATGAAACTTCAGCTCCAATAACTTCTTCCCCACTTTCTAGAGGTCGAAATGGATCTTTATCAACTTCTAGAGATCGAACAACCATCGGGGTAGTCAAAGGGTGAGCTTTATCCATATGAAAATGACTGATAATTTTTTCAGTATATGTAGATTGATAAACAAAAATCCCAAATGCTAAATGCTCAACTTCTATTCCCAAACAGAATTTTATTTTCCCAAGATCTTTCATTTCAGACTCATCCTTTTAGTAAGTAGCAGTTCTTGTGAGTTCTTCAGGAGTACCTACAAGATTCAAATCATCCACATATATAGCAATGATGGTAAATCCACTTTGTGTTTTCTTAATAAAAACGCATGGGCATACTTGGTTATGTGTATACCCGTTTTTTATTAAATAATCACTAAGTTAATTATACCACATACGACCAGACTGTTTCAACCCATATAATGAGCGTTGCAACTTGATTGGATATATGTGGTGAGGTTTTTGTGATGCAACCATTTTTAATCCCTCGGGAATTCTCATGTAGATCTCACTATCAAGTGAGCCATATAGGTATGTTGTTACAATATCCATCAGACGTGTTTCTAAACCTTCCATGGTTGTCATATCCAGTAAAAAGTAAAAAGTGACTCCATCCATTACTGGAGAGTATGTATCATGATAATCAATACCAGGTCTTTGTGGAAAACCTTGAGTTATAAGTCGAACTTTGTATCTCACAATTTTATTTTTCTCATTTTGCTTTTGTACAAATACCCATTTGTTTCCAACCGAGATTACTCCCAGCAGTGTTTGGACTATTGGTCCAAATACTTCTCTTTTCAATAATGATTGTAGTTCATTTTGAATAATATCTTTCTATTTTGGTTAATCTTTTCTTTTCCGACATTCTTCCATGTTTTGTGGTACAGGATCTATGTCAAAAATCATAGTAATATCTGATGCTATAGAGAAATCAAATATATCATCAATCATGACTTTGCTTCGATCCCATATTTTCTCATCATGTACATAATTTATTGAGATCTCTTGGTATTCATCTCTTATCCCTTTTGTGAGATTTTGTACCTCTTCTGGGAGTATTCCCATTTTTGGAATATGTAAGACCCCAAATTATTAATAAATAAAATTTAATTTCCTCTATTTATTATTCTGAAATAGTAAGGGTTGATTTGATTAATGTGGTTAGTTATGGGTAAAATGCGCAAATATTTTAAATAAGCAAGTGGTTATAAAATTTCATTATTGTCGGGGAATATTTGTTTGGTCGTGGAATATTCTTGTTGTCGGGGAATATTCGTACGACGGCGCAGCCTTGTGTGGGCCCCATAACAGAAAGCGATTGGATGAAGAAAACGACAAAAATAAGTTGTTTATAAATAACGGCGTAGTTGTTACCGTTAATACTGTTGGAATACCCGGTGGTTAAAACACGGTAATACGCGTAGCACACGGTATTGCACCAATTATTGATTTTTACGTAAGAAGGCACTACTCAATAATTGTTACAGTAATTACTGTTCAATATTGTATTTTATTGATTCAATAATTGCTGCTTTGATATTTTATATTACTGTTGTTTCAATAATTGTCACTACGCAGTATTTTTTATTATCGGAGCAATAATTCATATTATCTGAATAATATTATTAGATAACATTATTGGCAATGTCTAGAAAGTTCTGTCTAAGGAGAGGTTTGATCATCTAATTGCGCGCCAGTAAGGAGAAATCCTTATTGGAAAGCCCCCTCTTTCCTGGGAACGGCCTGGTTGCCAGTACTGTGATTCTGTAATATTATTTGTATATAATTAATTATTGATTTATATGACGAGGAAAATATTGATTTTATGTAGATATAGATGGAGAAAATTTTTAATGTGACAATTGTTGAAAATTAATATTTTATCTTTTTCTGATAAAATAATTCATTTAAATATATTATTGTAATAATATATTAATGATGATATTTTTATAATAAATATGGGATATATGAGTATATGAGGAGGAAGAGTATTTTTGTGGCATTAAATGATTAACACATGTTTTGTGTGTTGGTGGACACAATTCTTGACCGAAAATTTATTATTGACTGTAAAATCGCCCGTTTATGAATTTCGGTCAATTTTTGTTTGGAATTTAGAAAAACTTTCTTCTGTAAAGTTGTAGAGAATTGAATTTCTTATAAAAACTCGCGAGATTTGAATTTTCTGATAAAAGGGCTATTTATTATGAATTATTGAAGTTCTGAAGTTCCGAAATAATTGATTTTTGGAAGTTTTATTTATTATTTTGAAGAAAAACGTTTTTTGGCATTTAAGTGGGCTAACATGTGATATAAATGGGTTGAGATCAGATGTCTAGAGGTGGGCTAAGGAAAATTTGATATATATATTATTATTATATTAAATTTTCTGCTTTGGTGTTCTAAGCATTTTCTTATAAATAGGGTGCTTAGGTTAGAATTGAAAATCACACCAGAAACACAAGTTTCTCTCTATTTCTCTCTCTATATCGAGCGTATTCTTGTGAGTATTTGATACTTTGAGTGTTGCTATACGGTGCAAGTTTCCTTCAGCACTATATCTAGTATTCCAGTCAGAAGTATCGTCTTTCCGAGGTAAGGGATGTTATTTCTTCTTAAATGATATTATTTTCTTCAATATCATTATGCCAAAGTATTGATCTGAATTTTTATCAAATTTGGAACTTTTCATGTCGGGATTACTATTCATGAGTTACTATTCACGAGTTACTATTCATGAGTTACTATTCACGAGTTACTATTCACGAGTTACTATTCACCGAAAAATAAAATTTTCTTCTTTTCGTCCAAAATATCTATTCTGGATACTAGCTTTGATTGTATCCATGTTTTGATCATTCTTGAATTTTACTTCACTATGATTATTTATGAGGTATTTTTGGACATGGAATAGCTGAAATACGAATCCTTAATATTTATTATTTTGTTTCACTGGATTCGTTTCCTTAAAAATATTTTTCATCATCCTCAGTCTTAAATGATGATATAACTGAATATCTTTGGTCTGTAGTGCAAAGATGAATGATTTCTGATGAATATCTTTGGCCCGTAGTGCAAAGATGAACAGGTGTTGAGGTGAACATGACCAACTGATGAATATCTTTGGCCTGTAGTGCAAAGATGACTATTTGATTCAAGATATTTATTGATTGATGTTACAGGAATAAAATGTTGATGATGTGCTTTTAAATTCATAGATAATCGTAGATTTCATTCTCTACGTAACTTCTCTATGAATTATTATTTTCCACTGCGAATATTGATTGAAAACTTGTTGTCTATTGTATTCTATTAAATTTTTCCCTGTTGAAGACTAACGATAATTTGTTGTATATTATCTTAGTCATAATATTCTTTACTGGGCTAGTTGAGCTCACCCTTTTCCTTGTTGTTCCATTTTCTTCTCAGGAGGCGAGAATGTAGCAAGTACTAGTCGGGGTATGGAATGAAGGTTCTAGGAAGTTGTTTTAGTAGTCCTCACCATTTTTTTTGTAAAGTATTGTACCAATAATTGTAATGAGGACTTATTTGAGTGTGGATATTGTCTAAATGACATTATTTGTATTTACACTCATAGTTTTTATGTTGTATTAATAAAGTTGTAGTTGTTTCTGTACCATGTTATTGACGACTCAGAATGGGTGTTGTATACCTATTTTGGGGGCGTCACAGTTGGTATCAGAGCTTAGGGATATGATCTCTGGCGGAGATCGGGGAATAGAACTAGGAGGGGAGAGACGAGTAAATCCTTCGCTAGTGTGTCCTACCTAAGCTTATTTGCTGGTCGGTCATAATATAGGGATATTATGTGATTTGTTAATTTGTTAAATTAACCCTTATTTTATGGCAGTATTTGAGAATGTCGACTGAGAATGTTAACAGTGGAGTAAATAAATCCGTGGAGACACCTGTACTCACCAACGAGGAGAACGTGCAACAGGTTGGCAATGTTCCTCCTGTGAACAACACCAATGAGGACACGATGAACGATGAGATGTTTAGAAGTTTTTTGCGGTTCATGCAAAACCAGACGAAGGAGATTCCTGTTCAAAATATAGGAAGAAA
Organism: Panax notoginseng; assembly: GCA_016801055.1. Lineage (NCBI taxonomy): Eukaryota > Viridiplantae > Streptophyta > Magnoliopsida > Apiales > Araliaceae > Panax > Panax notoginseng. Next base: position 142,814,252 of record CM029023.1, read on the forward strand.
CAATGGCAACGCACAGCTGGTCACAGCCAAGCAGTTCAAAGAGTTGGGACCACCAGAATTCTGGGGAAAACCGGATCCGATTAAGGCGGAGACATGGTTCAAGCAAATTACCAAGATATTTGATGTCTTGGGATGCACGGAGGAACAGAAGGTTCCATTCGCCACCTTTATGTTTCGTGGCGAGGCAGACTACTGGTGGGAATCTGTGAAGCGTACCCATCCAGCTGCACTCAGCATGTCTTGGGAGATATTTCAGAAGCTATTCAATGACAAGTACTTTCCTGAAAGTATTCGTCATATGAAGGAGGTAGAGTTTATTAGACTGGAGCAGAATAACATGACGGTGTCCCAGTACGAGGCGAAGTTTGCAGAGTTGTCCAGGTTTGCACCTCATTTGGTGGAGAATGAGGAACGTATGACACGGATGTTTCTGAGAGGTTTGAAACCCGGCATACGTCAATATCTCATTTCTCATAAATTTTCTCTCTATTCAGATGTTGTCAACAGGGCTCAATTGTTGGAGCGAGATAACGAGTACGGTCAACCGAGGGACCACAACCAGGATCATATCGGTGACAACAGTCATCAGATCAATGATAACCAGCGGAGAAAGAAAAGTACAGACAAGAACGGCAACCACTCTGGTGGTAATCGTGGCTATGAAAATAGAAGAAGCGAGTCGGGAGGAGATTTTAAAAAGAGGAGATTTAATAATGATAATACGAAGACGTCAGCACCAGCAGCAACTGGTTCCAAGGGAGGAGAACGACCACCAGTCATATGCTATAAATGTGGAAAAGAGGGACATATCAGCCCAAACTGTCCACAACAGTTTAAGGTATGCTATAATTGTGGAAAGGAAGGACATATCGCTCGAGATTGTACGATAGCGAAACCAAGTTCAGCGGGGACGGTGACTCAAAAGGCTGCCCCAGAAAAGTCAAAGTCAACGGTTCCTAGAAGAGCGTTTGTCGTGACTGGTCAACATGCGAGGAACCCAAACGAGGTGATCACGGGTAAGCTAATCATAAATTCATGTGAAGTTTATACCTTACTAGATACCGGTGCTACCCATTCATTTATTTCTCCTGCTTGTGCTCAACGTTTAAACTTGACTCCGGAGAAATTAGACTTTGATTTATCTGTGGAGACTCCGTTAGGGGAAACTTTCATCACATCCACTGTTTATAAATCTTGTTTGATCCAAGTTGGCACCATCACCTTACCTGTTGACCTTATCTCTTTAAAGATACTTGCATTTGACGTGATTTTAGGAATTGATTGGTTAACTACTCATCATGCCAAAATTGATTGTTTTCGTAAGGTGATTAGTTTTCATATTCCTAATCAACCCGTTGTTCGAATTCAAGCAACAAAGCCATTAAAATCAATCACTGTCATATCAAGTCATAAAGCCATTCGTTTATTGAAAAACAGATGTCAAGCTTTCTTAGCCCATGTTATGGATTTGAATAAAGACACGTCAAATTTGAATAATATTCCTGTTGTTAGTAACTTTCCTGACGTATTTCCTGAAGAACTTCCCGGTCTACCCCCAGAACGTGAAGTTGAATTCTTCATTGATCTTGAACCTGGTACAAAGCCCATTTCTAAAACCCCATATTGAATTGTGCTCCTGTTTTATTTGTAAAGAAGAAAGACGGGAGTATGCGACTTTGTATCGATTATCGGGAATTAAACCATGTCACTATCAAGAATAGGTATCCGCTACCTCGTATTGATGACCTATTTGACCAGTTACAAGGAGCACAATTCTTTTCAAAAATCAATCTTCGTTCTGGATATCATCAGCTGAAGGTTAAAACTGAGGATATTCCGAAGACTGCCTTTAGAACTCGGTACGGGTATTATGAATTCTTAGTCATGTCTTTTGGATTGACTAATGCTCCTGCGGCTTTCATGGATATGATGAACCGAGTATTCAAGGATTATTTGGATCAGTTCGTTGTTGTCTTTATTGATGACATCCTCATATATTCCAAAAGCCGTGAAGATCATGAACACCATTTGAAGCTGGTACTCCAAAGGCTGCGTGAAAACAAGTTATATGCTAAGTTGAAGAAATGCGAGTTCTGGCTTGAGGAAGTAGCATTCCTAGGGCACGTGGTGTCGAAACATGGAGTATCTGTGGACCCAGCGAAGATTGAAGCAATACAAAGCTGGGAGCAACCGAAGACGGTGACCGATGTACGTAGTTTTCTGGGCTTAGCTGGTTATTATCGGAGATTCGTAGAAGGGTTTTCTCGAATCGCTACCCCGTTAACTCAGCTGACTCGGAAGGATATCAAATTCGTATGGAGAGAAGAATGCGAGAAGAGTTTCCAAGAACTTAAGAGGAGACTCATTTCGGCACCTGTTCTGATAATACCATCTGGTTCGGATGGATTTGTTATCTACAGCGATGCTTCAGGCAAAGGGTTAGGATGTGTTCTCATGCAACGTGGGAAAGTCATAGCCTATGCCTCGCGACAACTTAAAGAATATGAGAGGAATTATCCTACTCATGATCTAGAGTTGGCAGCAGTCGTTTTCGCGCTAAAAATCTGGAGGCACTATCTATATGGGGAGAAAGTGGAGATATATTCAGACCATAAAAGCCTCAAATATTTCTTCACTCAAAAAGAACTCAACATGCGGCAACGACGGTGGCTCGAGCTGTTAAAAGATTACGACCACACTATTCAATACCATCCTGGAAAAGCAAACGTGGTAGCTGACGCGTTGAGTAGAAGATCATATGCAGGAATGAGTGCGATGATGTCAAGTATACGCGTAGAACCAACTTTAATCGATAAAGTTAAAGTTGCTCAAGCTACAGACCCGGAGCTGATGCGGATGAAGAAGAAAGTGCAAGAAGGTGCTATTCCAGAAGCAAGAATCGATGAAGAAGGAATACTTCGAGTCCACTCCAGACTTTGTGTTCCTAACGATTCTGATTTGAAGTACAAGATCATGATGGAGGCACACAATACACCATTTGCAATCCATCCTGGAAGTACTAAAATGTATCGTGATCTTCGACATACATTTTGGTGGAACAATATGAAGAGAGAGATTACAAAGTTTATCTCGAGGTGTTTAACTTGTCAACGTGTAAAGGCGGAGCATCAAGTACCAAAGGGTCCATTGCAACCACTTGAGATTCCGAAATGGAAGTGGGAACACATTACCATGGATTTCGTTACGGGTCTTCCCACGGTTTCTCAAGGCATAAATGCTATTTGGGTTATAGTTGATAGATTAACCAAGTCTGCTCATTTCTTGCCGATACGGGAGACTTATTCCCTTGAATGTCTTGCTAGTATGTACGTGAATGAGATTGTAAGGTTGCATGGCATGTCAGTATCCATAGTTTCGGATCGTGACCCAAGATTCACTTCAAGATTTTGGGTTAGCTTGCAAAAAGCTATGGGCACGGATTTACGGTTCAGTTAGGCATACCATCCTCAAACGGACGGGCAATCAGAGAGGACTATTCAAACTCTTGAAGATCTATTAAGATTTTGTGTCCTAGATTTCAAAGGAAGTTGGGATAAGTACCTACCATTGGTGGAATTCTCCTACAACAACAGTTATCAGGCAAGTATAGGTGTGGCTCCCTTTGAAGCATTGTATGGACGAAAGTGTCGCTCTCCAGTATGTTGGGATGAGGTGGGAGAAGCAACGTTGTTGGGACCAGAGTTAGTACGAATGACTACAGAGAAGATCCAAACGATTCGACAACGTATACAAACGGCACAGGATCGACAAAAGAGTTATGTGGATCTTCATCGAAAGGACGTGGAATTTAACATTGGGGATCATGTATTATTACGTGTAGCTCCATGGAAAGGAGTTACAAGATTTGGGAAGAGAGGAAAGCTCAATCCACGATTTATTGGTCCATTTCAGATTCTTGACCGAGTAGGAAATGTGGCCTATAGACTTGCGTTACCTCCAAGTATGTCTCGTGTTCATAATGTTTTTCATATATCTGTGCTTCGTAAATATGTGAAAGACCCGAACCATGTTATTGAGTTAGAACCGAACGAGATAGCTGAAGACTTAACGTACGAGGAGGTACCTGTCAAGATCATGGATAAGAAGGAGCATGTCCTACGCACGAAGGTCATACCACAAGTTAAAGTTTTGTGGAGAAACCATGCTATTGAGGAAATGACCTGAGAGTTGGAAACGGAAATGAAAGCGAGGTATCCTCATCTTTTCGAAACACCAGGTACGTATGTCAATTTCGAGGACGAAATTTCATAAGGAGGGGAGGTTGTAAGACCCCAAATTATTAATAAATAAAATTTAATTTCCTCTATTTATTATTCTGAAATAGTAAGGGTTGATTTGATTAATGTGGTTAGTTATGGGTAAAATGCGCAAATATTTTAAATAAGCAAGTGGTTATAAAATTTCATTGTTGTCGGGAAATATTTGTTTGGTCGTGGAATATTCTTGTTGTCGGGGAATATTCGTACGACGGCGCAGCCTTGTGTGGGCCCCATAACAGAAAGCGATTGGATGAAGAAAACGACAAAAATAAGTTGTTTATAAATAACGGCGTAGTTGTTACCGTTAATACTGTTGGAATACCCGGTGGTTAAAACACGGTAATACGCGTAGCACACGGTATTGCACCAATTATTGATTTTTACGTAAGAAGGTACTACTCAATAATTGTTACAGTAATTACTGTTTAATATTGTATTTTATTGATTCAATAATTGATGCGTTGATATTTTATATTACTGTTGTTTCAATAATTGTCACTACGCAGTATTTTTCATTATCGGAGCAATAATTCATATTATCTGAATAATATTATTAGATAACATTATTGGCAATGTCTAGAAAGTTCTGTCTAAGGAGAGGTTTGGTCATCTAATTGCGCGCCAGTAAGGAGAAATCCTTATTGGAAAGCCCCCTCTTTCCTGGGAACGGCCTGGTTGCCAGTACTGTGATTCTGTAATATTATTTGTGTATAATTAATTATTAATTTATATAATGAGGAAAATATTGATTTTATGTGGATATAGATGGAGAAAATTTTTAATGTGACAATTGTTGAAAATTAATATTTTATCTTTTTCTGATAAAATAATTCATTTAAATATATTATTTTAATAATATATTGATGGTGATATTTTTACAATAAATGTGGGATATATGAGTATATGAGGAGGAAGAGTATTTTTGTGGCATTAAATGATTAACACATGTTTTGTGTGTTGGTGGACACAATTCTTGACCGAAAATTTATTATTGACTGTAAAATCGCCCGTTTGTGAATTTCGGTCAATTTTTGTTTGGAATTTGGAAAAACTTTCTTCTGTAAAGTTGTAGAGAATTGAATTTCCTATAAAAACTCGCGAGATTTGAATTTTCTGATAAAAGGGCTATTTATTATGAATTATTGAAGTTCTGAAGTTCCGAAATAATTGATTTTTGGAAGTTTTATTTATTATTTTGAAGAAAAACGTTTTTTTGGCATTTAAGTGGGCTAACATGTGATATAAATGGGTTGAGATCAGATGTCTAGAGGTGGGCTAAGGAAAATTTGATATATATATTATTATTATATTAAATTTTCTGCTTTGGTGTTCTAAGCATTTTCTATAAATAGGGTGCTTAGGTTAGAATTGAAAATCACACCAGAAACACAAGTTTCTCTCTATTTCTCTCTCTATATCGAGCGTATTCTTGTGAGTATTTGATACTTTGAGTGTTGCTATACGGTGCAAGTTTCCTTCAGCACTATATCTAGTATTCCAGTCAGAAGTATCGTCTTTCCGAGGTAAGGGATGTTATTTCTTCTTAAATGATATTATTTTCTTCAATATCATTATGTCAAAGTATTGATCTGAATTTTTATCAAATTTGGAACTTTTCATGTCGGGATTACTATTCATGAGTTACTATTCACGAGTTACTATTCATGAGTTACTATTCACGAGTTACTATTCACGAGTTACTATTCACCGAAAAATAAAATTTTCTTCTTTTCGTCCAAAATATCTATTCTGGATACTAGCTTTGATTGTATCCATGTTTTGATCATTCTTGAATTTTACTTCACTATGATTATTTATGAGGTATTTTTGGACATGGAATAGCTGAAATACGAATCCTTAATATTTATTATTTTGTTTCACTGGATTCGTTTCCTTAAAAATATTTTTCATCATCCTCAGTCTTAAATGATGATATAACTGAATATCTTTGGCCTGTAGTGCAAAGATGAATGATTTCTGATGAATATCTTTGGCCCGTAGTGCAAAGATGAACAGGTGTTGAGGTGAACATGACCAACTGATGAATATCTTTGGCCTGTAGTGCAAAGATGACTATTTGATTCAAGATATTTATTGATTGATGTTACAGGAATAAAATGTTGATGATGTGCTTTTAAATTCATAGATAATCGTAGATTTCATTCTCTACGTAACTTCTCTATGAATTATTATTTTCCACTGCGAATATTGATTGAAAACTTGTTGTCTATTGTATTCTATTAAATTTTTCCCTGTTAAAGACTAACGATAATTTGTTGTATATTATCTTAGTCATAATATTCTTTACTGTGCTAGTTGAGCTCACCCTTTTTCTTGTTGTTCCATTTTCTTCTCAGGAGGCGAGAATGTAGCAAGTACTAGTCGGGGTATGGAATGAAGGTTCTAGGAAGTTGTTTTAGTAGTCCTCACCATTTTTTTTGTAAAGTATTGTACCAATAATTGTAATGAGGACTTATTTGAGTGTGGATATTGTCTAGATGATAATATTTGTATTTGCACTCATAGTTTTTATGTTGTATTAATAAAGTTGTAGTTGTTTCTGTACCATGTTATTGACGACTCAGAATGGGTGTTGTATACCTATTTTGGGGGCGTCACAGAATAAGTACTACTTCTGGAGCGGGTATTACTTTTAGAACTCCCTTATTTGCCTTTTATTTTCGTGGTACAATGTCTTTTGCACCAACTGGTCTTCCACGCTTATGTTGCCTTATTTGTTAATTCTTTATGAATTAACTGTTCGATAGATATTTCTATCTATGCTGGAGTATTCATTGTAGGTGTATGTGATTTTATCACTTTTCTAGGATCATTAAATGCATCTGGCATTTAATTTACAATATTTTATAAATAAATAATTCTTTGAACTTTAATTTCATATTGTCATGTGCGAAGATCAAATGAATTTAATTCTGATGCATTCTATGATATTTCAGAGGGTTTCTTATTTAAATATTTCCCTCCTCCTAACGGTGGAAATATAAATTCATCAAAGTGACAATCTGCATAACGTGCAGTAAAAACATCTCCAGTTAAATGCTCAAGATATCTAATAATAGATGAAGTATCAAAACCAACATAAATTCCAATTCTTCATTGGGCTCCCATTTTAGTCCTTTGTGGATGTGCAATTGGAACATATACTACACTTCCAAAAACTCTAAGATGTGAGATTTTGGGTATCTGACCAAGAACTAACAGTGGAGGATAATATTTATGAAGAGTTATTGGCCTTACTCGAATGATGGCTGCAGCGTGAAGAATTGTATAACCCCAAACAAAGGTTGGTAAGTTGGACCTTAATATTAATTGACGTACAATTAGTTAAAGTCTTTTTATTAAAGATTTAGCTAAACCATTTTGTGTATGTACATGAGGAACAAAATGTTCAATGGAGATTCCAATAGTCATACAAAAGTCATTAAAGGTCTTTGATGAAAATTCAGCTGCATTATCAAGTCGAATTGACTTGATTGGATGATCTGGGAACTGAGCGCGTAACTTGATTATTTGAGCAAGAAAAATTTCAAGAGAAGAGGAGACAAACATGAGACCATTTAGTTAAAGCATCTATTAAAACCATGAAATATTTAAATGGACCAGACAATGGATGAATGGGTCCATAAATGTCTCCTTGGATTCTCTCTAGGAATTTTGGGTTTTCATTATAAACTTTTGTTGGTGATGGTTGAACAATTAATTTTCCTTGAGAACATGCAGCGCAAGGAAAATCACTACTAGGAAAAACCTTCTGATTCTTGAGAGGATGACCAGTAAAATTTTCAATAATGCAACACATCATAGACGTGTCTAGATGACCTAGTCTTTCATGCCAAAGCATAAATGATTTGAGAAATATGAATTTCGGAATCACAACAGTATGAGATTCAATTGCTCTAATCTTCATAGTATATAACCCATAATAAATTAAATGAAGTTTTTCTAGGATATTCTTCTTTTCAGAAATAGTAGAAGTGATGAAAATATATTCATTATCATTTTCATTTGTTGTTTCAATGTGAAACTCATTTAGTCGAATATCTTTAAAACTAATCAAATTTCTTTTTGATTTACTAGAATATAGAGCATTTTTTATGAAGAATTGTGTCGCATTTGGTAACATGAAACTAGCTTTTTCAAATCCCTCGCTTAAATCTGATATACTAGATATAGTTCTCACGTTTCCCTTAACTTTGGTTAGTTGAGAAAAATATTTCTCACTTTGAAAGATTGTATGAGTTGTTGCACTGCCTGCTAAACATATATTTTCCATTTCCATTAAAGTTGGTCTGACACATAAAATATATTAAAAAACATATATTTGATTCATAATATTATCCATGAAGAACATATAACATGTAGCGTACAAAATGAAAACTAATAATATTATACATGCATGGTGCTTAATTAAAATAAGAAATTATTTGATATCCCAAAATATGCTTTCTGAAGGTCTAACAATGTCGCCAAACTTTTTCTCATTGTTGGCCATTGTTGGAGCATCAACAATATTCAATTGATGATTAATAAAGTTTGTTTCTGCCACTTTTTTCTTTCTCTTTTGAGACTCCCGGTATAAATTAACCAGATGTCTTGGCGTACGACAGATACGCGAGCGACCAATGCCCTTTCATCTCATACCTGAAACAAACATCTGGTTTGTTCTTTATCTGTGTTTCATTATTTTTACCCGTCTGTAAGACCCGAATTTTATGAAATAAAAGTATTCAATTTTTTTACTTTGGTAAATAGTTAAATTGATAAAAGTTTAAAGTTAAGGGTGATATTTGAAAATTTTGTAAAGTAAGCAAGTTGTTATAAAATATTCGTTGTGTTGGAAAATATTCATTTGGTCGAGGAATATTCTTTTTGTCGGAGAATATTTATACGACGACACCATCATTGGTGGACCCCACAACGGAATAACTGTTGGAGTTAGAAAACGACAGAAATAACTTCTTATAAAAAATAGCGGCAAAAGTTTTTACCGTTAAACTGTTGAAATACCTGGTGGTAAAAGTACAGTAATACGTATGGTTGCATAGTAGCACGCGGTATTGATTATTGATACTTACGTGAGATGTGACGCCTCCAAAATAGGTATACAACACCCATTCTGAGTCGTCAAATACATGGTACAAAAAGCAAACTACAACTTCAATAATACAATTATCGTGCAAAATACGACAACACATACTGTGAGTTTAAATACAAATATTGTCTTCTAGACAATATCCACACTCAAATAAGTCCTCATTATAATTATTCAAACACTATTTTACAGAAATAGTGAGGACAGCTAAAACATCCTTCTAGAACCATCACTCCATACCCCGACTAGATTCTGCTATGTTCTCACCTCCTGAGAAGAAAATGGAACAGAAAGGAAACGGGTGAGCTCAACTAGCCCAGTAAAGAATATTATGACTAAGATAATATACAACAAATTATCATTAGTATTCAATAGGAAAAAATCTGATAGAATATAATCGACAACAAGTTTTAGATCAACAACTGCAGCGGAAACAGCAAACCATTAGAAGAGTCAAGTAGAGAATGAATTCTACTATCTTCTAAGATTTAAAAGTCCATCATCAATATTTTATCCCTGTAACATCAATCAATATACATCTTGAATCAAATATTCATCTTTGTACTACAGGCCAAAGATATTCATTTGTAACACCAGTCGGTCATGTTCATCTCAACACCTGTTCATCTTTGCACTACAGGCCAAAGATATTCATCAGGTAATCATACATCTTTGCACTACAGGCCAAAGATATTCAGTAATATCATCATTTAGGACTGACGATGATGAAAAATATCTTAAAGAAAACGAATCCAGTGAGACAGAAGGACAAATAGTAGGGATTCATATAACAGTTTATCCAAGATCAATAATACTTCATAATAATCAATTGTGAAGCAGAATTCAAAAATAAAGATCAAAACATGGATACAATCAAAGATAGTAACCATAATAGACATTTTGGACAAAAAGAGAAAATTTTATTTTTTGGTAAATAGTGTCGTATTCGTTAATAGTGTCGTATACGTGAATAGTAACGTATACGTGAATAGTAACCCCGACACAAAAAGTTCTAAATTTGATAAAAAGTTCATATCAATATTTCAGCATAATGATATTGAAGAAAATAATATCATTAAGAAGAAAATAAATCATACGTTAATTTTTAACAGTTCAAAATTTGTAGACATATACTCAACTTATATATGTATAACATATCCAAAAATTACCACGATCCAACGGTCGGATTAAAAATTATAACCCCCGCAAAATATCTCAAAAACCCTAATTTTTAATACCTCCATTCCGACAAAAATACTGATAAAAACCTCAACATTAACTCCTTCATTTTTAACCACAAAAATATATCCCTCATTTATATCCACATAAAATAAATATTTCCTTATTATATGAATCAATAATTAATTATTCATAAATAATATTACAGAATCACATTTATGACAACTAGGCCGTTTCCAGGAAAGAGGGGGCTTTCTAATAAGAATTTTTCCTTACTGGCGCGCAATTAGATGACCAAACCTCTCCTTAGACAGAACTTTCTAGACATTGCCAATAATGTTATCTAATAATATTATTCAAATAATATGAACTATTGATCTGATAAAGGAAAATACTGTGCAGCAATAATTATTGAAACAACAATAATATAAAATATCAACGCAGCAATTATTGAATCAATAAAATAAAATATTGAACAGTAACTACTGTAACAATTATTGAGTAGTGCCTTCCTTCGTAAGAATCAATAATTCTAAAATACTGTGCAATCCGTGTGCTACTGTGCAACCACGCGTATTACTGTATTTTAACCACCGGGTATTTCAATAATGTTAACGGTAACAATTACGCCATTAATTATAAAAACTCAATTTTTATCGTTATCTTGATCCAATCGCTTTCCGTTATGGGGCCCACAAATAGCTGCGCCGTCGTACGAATATTCTCCGACAGCAAAAATATTCCACGACCAAACGAATATTCCCCGACAAAATGAATATTTTATAACCACTTGCTTATTTTGCAAAATTTGTACATTTCACCCATAACCAAAGTATTATATCAAATTAACTCCTTATTATTCACAATAATATTGAGAGGAAATTTGATTTTATTCATTAATAAGTTGGGGTCTTACAACCTCCCCTCCTTATGAAATTTCGTCCTCGAAATTGACGTACATACCTGATATTTTGAAAAGGTGAGGATACCTCACTTTCATTTCTGATTCCAACTCCCAGGTCATTTATTCAATAGCATGGTTTCTCCACAAAACCTTAACTTGTGGTATAACCTTCGTGCGTAGGACATGCTCTTTCCTATCCAAGATCTTAACAGGTACCTCCTCGTACGTTAAATCTTCAGCTATCTCGTCTGGTTCTAACTCAATAATATGATTCGGGTCGTCCACATATTTACGTAACATCGATACGTGAAAAACGTTATGAACACGCGGTATACTTAGCGTTAAGACGAGTCTATAGGCCACAGTTCCTACTCGATCGAGGATTTCAAATAAATCGAAGGCTTGAGCTTTCTTCTCTTCATCGACTCTTACTTCTAGAATAACACATTCTTCTTTATATTCATCAGCTCTAGGTTTATAGCTTGAGTGTCTTTAACGTTATCGATTAAAGTTGATTTTACTCGTATATCATCACGTGGGTCCCTAGAGTCATTAACTCTATCTCTATCATTTATGAATTATACAAAATAGGTCTTTGTGTTCAATAATATCGCACTCGTACTCGCGTATAATCTTCTACTCAACGTGTCAGCTACTACGTTCGCTTTTCTAGGATGGTATGGTCAGAACAGGTTCCGAATGAGTCGCCTCTTGAGCTATTAGAAAATCTTCTCGCATTCCTCGCTCCATACGAATTTTGTATCTTTCTGAATCAGCTAAGTTAACGGAGTAGCGATTCGAGAAAATCCTTCCACGAATCTCCGATAGTAACCAGTTAAGCCCAGAAAGCTACGTACTTTGGTCACCGACTTCGGTTGCTCTCAATTGTAATTCATATCCCAATCTTGGATAGCACGTCACAATGGCACCTATTATTTTACCACTACACAAATATAGAGTCCCTTATGGAGAGTCTGGCTTTGGTGCATTCCACAAAGGAAGTCACCAGATAGAGGCTCGGGTACCAACTTATATAGTTGAGTTTTTAACTCCTGAAGTTCAATAGGAGCTATTCAATATGAGATTTTAGAAATGGGTTTTATATCGGGTTAAAGATCAATACAAAAATTCAATTTCACGCTCTGGGTTAGGCCAGGAAATTTTTCAGGAAATACGTCAGGAAATTCACTAATAACAGAAATATCATTCAAATCTGACGTATTTTTGTTCAAGTCCATGACATGGGCTAAGAAAGCTTGACATTTGTTTTTCAATAAACGAATGGCTTTATGGCTTGGTATGACAGCGATTGATTTTAGTGGTTTGGTTGCTTGAATTCGCATAACAGGTTGGTTAGGAATATGAAAACTAACAACCTTACGAAAACAATCAATTTTGGCATGATGAGTAGTTTACCAATCAATTCCTAAAATCACATCAAAAGTAAGTATCTTTAAAGAGATAAGGTCAACAGGTAATGTGATTGTGCCAACTTGGATTAAGCAAGATTTATAAACTGTAGATGTAATGAAAGTTTCTCCTAACGGAGTCTCCACAGATAGGTCAAAGTCTAATTTCTCCGGAGTCAAGTTAAAACGTTGAGCACAAGCAGGAGAGATAAAAGAATGGGTAGAATCAGTATCTAGTAAGGTATAAACTTCGCAAGAATTTATAATTAACTAACCCATTATACCTTCGTTCGGGTTCCTCGCGTTTTGGGCAGTCACGACAAACGCTCTTCCAGAAACCGTCGACTTTATTTTGTCCGTATCCGCCTTTGGTGTCACCGTCCCAGCTGGATTTGGTTTCGCTATAGTACAATCTCGAGCGATATATCCTTCCTTTCCATAATTATAACATACCTTGAACTGTTGTGGGCAGTTTAGACTTATATGTCCCTTCTCTCCGCATCTGTAACATCTAACTGGCCGTCGTTCTCCTCCCCTAGAATTTGTTCCTGGTGCTGGTGCTACTGTCGACGTCTTCCTGTCATCGTTAAATCTTCTCTTCTTGAAATTTCCACTTGACTCACCTCTCCTATTATAATGGCCACGATGACCACCCGAGTGGTTACCATTTTTATCTGTATTTTTCCCTCCTCGCCGGTTCTCATCGCTCCGATGACTGCTGTCACCAGTATGACCCTGGTTGTGGTCCCTGGGTTGAACATACCCATTATCTCGCTCTAATAATTGAGCCCTGTTTACAACATCTGAATATAAAGAAAATTTATGAGAGATAAGATATTGCCGAATCTCGGGTTTTAAACCTCTCAGAAACATCCTTGTCATTCGTTCCTCATTCTCGACCAAATGAGGTGCAAACCTGGATAACTCTGCAAACTTCGCCTTGTACTGGGACACCGTCATGTTATTTTGTTCCAGTCTAATAAACTCTACCTCCTTCATATGACGAATACTTTCAGGAAAGTACTTGTCATTAAACAGTTTTTGAAACGTTTCCCAAGACATGTTGAGTGCGTCAGGCTGGGTACGCTTTACAGACTCCCACCAGTAGTCTGCCTCACCGCGAAACATAAAGGTGGCGAATGGAACCTTTTGTTCCTCCGTGCATCCCAAGACATCGAATATCTTGGTAATTTGCTTGACCCACGTTTCCGCCATGATCGGATCCGGCTTTTCCTTAAATTCTGGTGGTCCCAATTCTTTGAACTGCTTGGCTGTGACAAACCGCCCATTGTTATCATTTCCACCCGTATTCTGCACACGAGTCTCCCTCGTCTGATTTTGCATGAACTGTAAAAAGCTCCTAAACATTCCATCATTCATCGTTTGCTCGGTAACGTTATTTACAGGAGGAATATTGCCTTCCTGTTGCACGTTCCCCTAGGTGGTAATCAAAGGTGTCTCCACGGTCTGATTTACTCCATTATTAACGTTCTCAGCTGCCATTCTCAAATACTACCACAAAACAAGGGTTAATAGTCATGTCATATATTATCCCTATACTCTGACCGACTAAATAAATACCAAATAAACTTAGTCAGGTCATACTAGCGAAGGAATTCCCCATCTCTCCCCTCCTAGTTCTTGCCTCACATCTCAGCCAGGGATCATATCCCTAAGCTTTGATACCAACTGTGACGCCCCCAAAATAGGTATACAACACCCATTCTGAGTCGCCAAATACATGGTACAAAAAGCAAACTACAACTTCAATAATACAATTGTCGTGCAAAATACGACAACACATACTGTGAGTTTAAATACAAATATTATCTTCTAGATAATATCCACACTCAAATAAGTCCTCATTACAATTATTCAAACACTATTTTACAGAAATAGTGAGGACAACTAAAACATCCTTCTAGAACCATCACTCCATACCCCGACTAGATCCTGCTATGTTCTCACCTCCTGAGAAGAAAATAGAACAGAAAGGAAAAGGGTGAGCTCAACTAGCCCAGTAAAGAATATTATGACTAAGATAATATACAACAAATTATCATTAGTATTCAACAGGGAAAAATCTGATAGAATATAATCGACAACAAGTTTTAGATCAACAACTGCAGCGGAAATAGCAAACCATTAGAAGAGTCAAGTAGAGAATGAATTCTACTATCTTCTAAGATTTAAAAGTCCATCATCAATATTTTATCCCTGTAACATCAATCAATATACATCTTGAATCAAATATTCATCTTTGTACTACAGGCCAAAGATATTCATTTGTAACACCAGTTGGTCATGTTCATCTCAACACCTGTTCATCTTTACACTACAGGCCAAAGATATTCATCAGGTAATCATACATCTTTGCACTACAGGCCAAAGATATTCAGTAATATCATCATTTAGGACTGACGATGATGAAAAATATCTTAAAAAAAATGAATCCAGTGAGACAGAATGACAAATAGTAGGGATTCGTATAACAGTTTATCCAAGATCAATAATACTTCATAATAATCAATTGTGAAGCAGAATTCAAAAATAAAGATCAAAACATGGATACAATCAAAGATAGTAACCATAATTGACATCTTGGACAAAAAGAAGAAAAATTTATTTTTCGGTGAATAGTGCCGTATTCGTGAATAGTACCGTATACGTGAATAGTGCCGTATACGTGAATAGTAACCCCGACACAAAAAATTCCAAATTTGATAAAAAGTTCATCTCAATATTTTAGCATAATGATATTGAAGAAAATAATATCATTTAAGAAGAAAATAATATCCCTTACCTCAAAATAACCGTACTTCTGACTGAATATCGGATATGAGGCTGAATGAAACTTGTGCTGAATAACAACTTTCAAAGTATCTAAATACTCATAAAATACACTCAATAATCTAGGGAGAGAAAGAGATAAAACTTATGAATTCTGGTGTGATTTTCAATTCTAACTTAGCCCTCTATTTATAGGAAAATGTTAGCACGCCGAAGCAGACTTAACCTGCAACCTGATGGCTTTACCTGCTACTATTTCCACCCACCACATTTGAATAAAAATTTCAGCACATTTCTTCACCAACCAAGAGTGGGGCCCACCAATTCTAAAATTTTTCACCAAAATGATTAACTCCGAAAATTCAACAATTTCTGAACCAATCATCTCGTAAAATTCATAACAAATCATACGTT
This sequence comes from Panax notoginseng, assembly GCA_016801055.1. Lineage (NCBI taxonomy): Eukaryota > Viridiplantae > Streptophyta > Magnoliopsida > Apiales > Araliaceae > Panax > Panax notoginseng. The sequence continues at coordinate 142,830,341 of CM029023.1, forward strand.
CATTTTTAACGGTTAAAAATTTGTGGACATATACTCAACTTATATATGTATAACATATCCAAATATTACCACGATCCAACGGTCGGATTAAAAATTATAACCCTCGCAAAATATCTCAAAAATCCTAAATTTTAATACTTCCATTCCGACAAAAATACTGATAAAAACCTCAACATTAACTCCTTCATTTTTAACCACAAAAATATATCCCTCATTTATATTCACATAAAATAAATATTTCCTTATCATATGAATCAATAATTAATTATCCACAAATAATATTATAGAATTACATTTATGACAACCAGGCCATTCCCAAGAAAGAGGGGGCTTTTCAATAAGGATTTCTCCTTACTAGCGCGCAATTCGATGACCAAATCTATATTTAGACAGAACTTTCTAAACATTGCCAATAATGCTATCTAATAATATTATTTAAATAATATGAATTATTGATCTGATAATGAAAAATATAATGCAGCAACAATTATTGAAATAACAATAATATAAAATATCAATGCAGCAATTATTAAATCAATAAAATAAAATATTGAACAGTAACTACTGTAACAATTATTGAGTAGTGTCTTCCTTCATAAGAATCAATGATTCTAAAATACTGTGCAATCCGTGTGCTACTGTGCAACCACGCGTATTACTGTATTTTAGTCACCGGGTATTCTAACAGTGTTAACGGTAACAATTACGCCGTTATTTATAAAAACTCAATTTTTGTCATTATCTTCATCCAATCGCTTTCCGTTATGGGGCCCACAAATAGCTGCGCCGTCGTACGATTATTCCCCGACAGCAAGAATATTCTACGACCAAACGAATATTCCCCGATAAAATAAATATTTTATAACCACTTGCTTATTTGTAAAATTTGCGCATTTTACCCATAACTAACCACATTAATCAAATCAACCCTTTCTATTTCAAAATAATAAATAGAGGAAATTTAATTTCATTTATTAATAAATTAGGGTTTTACAGTAGTCCTCACTATTCTATGAAATAGTGTATCAATAAATATAATGAGGACTCCATTTGAGTTTGAATACTATCTAGAAGACAATATTCATGTAAAAACTCTCAGCTACGCTTTTGTCGTATTGTATAAAAGAAGTTTGTATTTGATTCTATACCGTGTATCTGGTGACTCAGAATGGGTTGTGTGGACCTATTTAGGGGGCGTCAGACTCTTGCCACTTCTGGTGCCCTGAATTGTTGGGATTGTGAAATTTGGTGTTATGATGGCCTCGTTTATTTTTCCGTCCCCAAAACTTCTTATTATTTTGCTTTCCATTATCACGTTTATTTTGTTCGAATGACGTGCTGTTAATGCTTGACAATGGGGTAGAACCTGTTGGTCGTACTTAATGATTTTTCATCAAAAATTTATTATTCTTTTCCACAATAAGGAGAATAGACAAATATTCACTAAATTTTGTGAACTTACTTTGTCTAAATTTATTGGTGGGATAAAAAATTGAAAGTGTTTTTTTTCTAACATTTGGGTTTCAGAAAACTGGATCCCCACACAAAGACCAAAGTAGAGGTTATTCTATATACATTAGAACTATATTCCGCAATTGATTTATAATCTTGTAGCCTTAAATTAAGCCACTCAAATTTGGCACCAGAAAAAATAACCATTTTGATGGTCAAATCTTTTCTTTAGTTGTGTCCATAAGGTCAAAGGATCTTTGACTCTCAATTTTTAATCCTTCATCAACGTGATGAAAGAAAGATTATGGCTTGTGCATTTTGTTTCGTAGTTGCTTTGTTTCCTGATTTAACGGTCTTTTCTAACACATTTGCGTTAAGGTGTAATTCTGCATCAAGTATCCAAGTCAAATAATTGTCTGCAGAGATTTTCAAAATTGAAAAATCTATTTTTTTTGCCAAGTTTGTCATCTATTCGTCTCACTTAATTCGAACTTTATGCTGAAAACGTGTTATAAAATTGAAGAAATAATAAGAGATATAAGATGGAAATTTCAGAAATTTTTCCTATCTTGGTGTGTTCTTTTTTATGAAAAAAAGATACAAATCTAACAAAATTAATTATTTCATAGACTAGACTATTGATCTAATTTTATAGTAATTGACTTGAGAGAAAATTATACAATATTATTACAATTATATATATATTATTGTAGATTATATTGCGCAGGTAACCAGATCCCATAGACCATAGGAGGAGGTGGGTAGCCAAAGACAGTGAATGTGGCACATATTTTTAAATATATTTCTACCACTCGATCATTTAACTCCCTTGGCCCATCCCATCCAAACCAAACTTGTTACCTGTTCCAATCAAAATAAATAACCGAATTTAATTAGTGTCACATGACAGCCCAATATTTGTTGATGCTGGCCGGCTGGATCCATTGCTCCAACTACTTGTCTTCTTTCCTCCCATCTTGGGGATATTTCGATGCACTTTTTTCCATATCCCACCAAAACTTCATTTTCTCTCTCTCTCTCTCTCTCTCTCTTTCTCTCTTAAACTTACAAAAATATATAACTCACTTGCTTCATAGCAACCAAATTTTACAGTCTATGGCCATGTCTGGAGCTCTGATTATTCCTTTATCCCCGACTGGTTTTGTATCAAACACTTGTGATCGGAGACCTGCATTTCGGTTTTTACTCTCCCACTGTCACTCAATCAACCCAATATTTCTGGGCCCAAAATGTAGACCAAGCGGCGTTTTCTCAAGTCGGATATTTAGAGTTTATTGCGAAATCCAGGTGATTTTTGAGTACCCTTTTCTGAATTTTGTTAGATTTAGGCTCTCTTTTTTTTATAAATTTTTTTTTTAATGCTTTTTCAAGATTATTCCTGCGTACCCATTTGTGAACTAGTAAATTTCATATGGAAGTTTTCTTGTATGTTAATATTACTCCCACCGTTGCAGAATAAGAGCCCAGCATGCAAGTTTTTATTTTCTTTCTCATTTTTTTTTTCATAATTCCCTCATTAATTCTCCTACTAGATATATGGAAAACGTATTATGCTATGGGAAAAAATAATCTTAAACAACTTATATAACGGAAATGAAGGAGTATAAAGTATTGTAAAAAAAGTGAATTTAATGTTTAAGATGCAAATTTTTCATACAAGATGTATAGAAAGATTTTTTTTTTACATCAATGCTGTATTTTCTTTCTGGGCTCCCATCATTATTGTACATTTAGAGTGTTTAATGCGTTTGAAAATCCACAAAAATCTTATTCCTGATAAACAATTTGTTTCAAAGTCAGTTTATTTAACTTTTAAATGTAATATTTGTATGAGGCTCAAACGCAATACATAAAAAATAATGCTGTGCATTTGAATATCAAAAACTTTGGACATACCAAATATTATTACAGTAGAAATTATAAATGCCGGTAACCGAACAGATTATATATATATATATATGAAAAGTCTACGCCGACCGGCGTTTTCCGACCGGGGTAGTGACCGGCCGGAATTTTTTTTTTTTTTTTTTTTTTTTTTTGCTTTTGACTACAAAATAATTAATGTGATTTATTAGAACTGAAATTTTTAGAAAATGCAGTGATTTAGGCGTCCGTTTGGATACACGTAACAAACGGACGCCTAAATCACTGCATTTTCTAAAAATTTCAGTTCTAATAAATCACATTAATTATTTTGTAGTCAAAAGCAAAAAATAAAAAATAAAATAAAAAAAAAAATTCCGGCCGGTCACTACCCCGGTCGGAAGACGCCGGTCGGCGTAGAATAACTCATATATATATGTGTGTGTGTGAAGTGGGTCCAAACAGTCACCAAACATAATGACATAACCCTATACCCCCACCTCTCCCTACTTTCTCTCCTCTCTTTATCTTTCCTTTCCTTCATTTTCTTGCATTTGACAATCAAGAGAGAAGCAAAGCCTTTGATTCTTTTCCACATCTCCCTCCTCTGCGTACCCATTTGTGAATTAGTAAATTATGTATTACTATTTTCATAATATATATATATATATATATATATATATATATATAATAAAGGGCCTGTGCAAAACCCTGTTGGATAGGAATTGAGTTTAATTTTTCAAAACTCAGGTTGTTCGAACAGGGGTGTGCAAAATGAGTCCATAACAATTTTCATATAATATGTTCTTATGACCAGGATACAACTGCAAGGGCCTTTGAAACTGTCAGACCAACTATTCTTTGAGTTGTCATGTACCTAACCTAAGCTTTGCAACACTTGCCAAGTAATGGTCGCCATCTACTTTTAACTTGTGTTACCCACTTAAGTTCAATTGTAGGAATAGAAAGGAGAAAGAGATATAAATATGAAGAGAAAAAGGAGAGAAGTTAAGCTCTTTTATCTATGAAACGATAAAAGAATTATATGGTTTGTGCTGATGGCATGTGCTTTCAATAGTGAAGGAAATGTCTTCCGTGATTCTTATTGCATAAACTCAGTATATATACATGATTACAATGCTTTATTCTAGGCTATGATTACAATGTTTGATTCTAGGCTATAATGAAGGACATGATTAATCAAATACCACTGATTATTTACATACTAAATATATCATACCCCCGCAATCGAAGCGGGAGGCTGTCGTACGCTGAGACTATTCCGAAAATCATCAAAGAGTATGCGCGGAAGCTCTTTCGTGAAAATATCAGCTATCTGGTAGCGAGATGGGACACGAAGCACACAAACTTGTCCTTTTTCAACTTTCTCCCGGACAAATAAGATATCCATCTCAATATGCTTAGTACGTTGATGTTGTACAAGATTACCGGAAAGATAGATGGCACTGGCGTTATCACAATACACCAACGTTGCCTTCTTGATCGGAACATGTAATTCTAACAGTAGATTTCGAAGCCAAGATGATTCGGCAACAACATTGGCGACACCTCTATACTCAGTTTCAGCACTAGACCGAGATAAGGTGGGTTGTCGCTTAGACGACCAAAAAATCAAATTATCTCCAAGAAATACACAGTAACCGGATGTTGAGCGTCGAGTGTCAGGACACCCTCCCCAATCCGTATCCGTATAGCCAGTGAGAACAGAAAACTTGCAAGGCTCCGGCTAAGCTGCGATAGTGCGTGGCGTCTTCATAAGGTGCTCCACCCGAATTGCTCAATTTTGCCTTCGTATCCACAAGGGTGGGTGACGGCTTGCATGAAGACATATCTGTCCTCTCAATGATGTCTTCAGCATATTTCTTTTGGCAAAGAAATAAACCTCTTTCGTGATGGGTCACAACAATTCCCAAGAAATAATGTAAGGGACCCAAATCTTTCATAGCAAATTCCAATGCCAGAATAAACATGATATGTCGACGAAGAGCCTCAGATGATGTGGTAAGGATTATGTCGTCAACATAGAGAAGAATGTATGCCATGTCATTTCCTTTGCAATATATAAACGAAGAATGATTCGATTTGCTATGCATAAACCCCATTGTAGAGACAAAATCCGTAAACCGTTTATACCAAGCCCGGGGTGCCAGTTTGAGGCCATACAGAGACTTCTTGAGCTAGCATACATAGTCTGGATGGTTTGGGTTGCGAAAATCCATAGGTTGATGCATGTAGACAGTTTCATGTAATTGACCGTGCAAAAATGCATTTTTGACATCCAGTTGATGTATGGACCAAGAATTCGATAAAGCCAAACTGAGCACAGTGCGAATTGTAGCGGGTTTCACTACCGGGCTGAATGTTTGACCACAGTCGACACCATCCTGCTGAGATCTGCCATGACCAACAAGACGGACTTTATGCCGCTCAAAAGATCCATCAGATTTCTTTTTATGACAAAAAATCCTCATACACCGAATAATATTCACATTAGACGGACGGGGCACTAACTCCCACGTCTTATTTTTAATAAGAGCTAAAGAGCATCATATTCATCTAACATGGCCGCTTTCCAATTCGGGTCAGACAACGCAGTTTTGGGGTTAGATGGCAGAGGGGATTGCGAAACCGAAGAAGTTAAATTAAAATGACGTTTGGGCTTAAAGATCCCATGCATGCTGCGTGTGGCCATGGAACGGTTTTGGTTTGGATTGGAGTGGTGTATGTGTGGATCTGGTCGGGTTGGGTTGGGTTGGGTTGGGTTGGGCTGGGAGCTTGATGGGCTACGGAAAAATGGGGAATTTCCTGGGCCGGGTGTAGGACTGTTTGCTGGAAAAGGGGATTGTAGTGGGCTGGGCCCAATTTCCGGGCTGATGGTGGGAGCAGGAAGAATAGCGAGCTCATGTAACACGGACGGGATGGATTCCATCATCAAGAAATTCATAGGAATGTGATGGAGGTGTATGAAAATTAGCAAAGGGGAAGTTAGTCTCATCAAACTCAACATGTCGAGGGATAATTATTTTGCGACTCGAGAGGTCATAACACTTATATCCTCTATGGTTTTGTGGGTAGCCTGAAAAACACATGGGTTAGAACGAGCTTAGAGTTTATTAATATTGGTGGGGGGAAGAAGAGGAAAGCACAAGCAACCAAATACTCGTAAATGTGCATAGGAGGGATCCCGAAAGTAGAGAATTTGAGTAGGAGAAAAGTGTTTAAGATTTTTATTTGGGAGAATGTTTAATAAATATGTTGCCATATGTAAAGCATGATGCCAGAATGACGGTGGCATAGATGAGTGAGCAAGAAGGGTTCGAATCAAGTTGTTTATGGTGCGAATTTTACGTTCGGCTTTCTCGTTTTGAGAGGAGGTGTGGGGATACGAGAACCAAAAACTCATACCATGGTTGCGACAAAAAGATTGGAATTGTTCATTTTCAAATTCCCTCCCGTTATTACTTTGAAAACATTTAATTTCCTTTTCAAATTGAGTTTTAATATAAGCGCTAAAGGAAAGGAAACTGGTGTAGACTTGCGATTTCTTGCCAATAGGAAAGGACCACAGAAAATTAGAATAATCATCAAGAAGAAGAATATAATACTTGTGTCCTGCTGAACTTAAAACGGGAGATGTCCACAAGTCACTATGAATAATGTCAAATGGCATAGTAGTACAAGAAGTAGATGGATAAAATGGCAACCTAACATGTTTCCCAAAAATACACGAAACACAAGTACTAGTGTCTGAAGATTGTTTACATGCAATCAATTTATTATTACAAAGAGAGCGAAAAACTGATGGTCCTGGGTGGGCCAAACGATTATGTCATAAAGTAGGAGAAAGAGCAACAAAAGTTGATGGAGTGGTGGCGGGAGGACCTGTGGTAGTGGATAAGGGGGGTATAAGTCCCCGGTGCTATCACATCTCATGATGGGAATCCCCGTCTGCAAATCCTTCACAGAAAATCCAAAAGGATCAAATTCAACAGAAACATGATTATCAGTTGTGAAACGACGAACAGAAACCAAGTTTTTAATTAAGTTTGGGGCATGGAGGACATTGGACAGTGTTAGGGGTGGATGAGGTGGAGATAGTGATTTTTGTCCATAACCACGAATTGGAATAACATGACCACTTCCAACAATTATATTTTTATGGGTTAAGTTCAGATGACCACCTGAGGTTTAGGCGATTTCTCACTTAACCATCTGTAGTCAGTAAAGCTACATTTAAACTCCCGACCTTTTGAGTTGAAGTGAAAACGTTACCTTTTCCATCCAACTTAACCATGCGTGTATATCAAACGCCAAAAACGCGTGAAAAGAGCTATAATAATTAAAAAAAACATGATAAATGTCTGAAATACCCTTCTTCTCCTTCTCTTCTCTTCTTATTCTCCGACCGAGCTCTCTCACCTACATCCTCTCTCTCCTTATTCTCTTCTTATTCTCTCTCCTTTCTAATATTCTCCGACCTCTCTCTCATCTCCAAAATGTCAGTCGACGACGTCAACCAGCTCTACCACAAGAACAATTACGTTCTCAACCTCAATCACCACAAACCCTAGAAAATCAAGATCCCCAAAACCCAGAAAAATCAGACCCTAATCAGGAAGATCCACAAGTTCAGGAGCTAGAAGAGCAAGAATCGGGTATGTTCTTCTGTCTTCCCCCCTCCGATTGCAGATCTCAATCCACTCCTAATGATCTCACCCACCAACAACCCTTCTGTCCATTAGAGAGGGGGGGTTTTGAAAATTCGCAGTCGAGGGTTCCGCTTTCGCAGTATTCTGATGATCGGAATCGGAGGAGGTGATGATCAATAAAATAAATTATCCGAAATTCATCACAACGGTGATAAGTTGGAAGAAAACAAAGGAAAATACTTTATCTGATTGATGATGAGTAGTAGAGTTTGTGATATTAGATTGATTATTATTATTATTATTATTATTGTTTTTCTGTATTTTTTTTGTTTTGAAAATGTAAAAAAATAGGTTTTTAGTAATGGATGGGAATTAGAAAATTTCCCCCCCTTTTCTTTTTCTTCTTGTTTTTGGTTATGGATTGTGATTCTGGAATTGAAACTTGGAAACATATTGCAATGTTAATGGAAGAATTTGGGAATTCTCTTTGATATTCATTTGTAGTGATTGAAGATTTTATTTTTTTGTTGGATTCTTGGTTTAGTTCAATTGACTTGAAATTGTGCTATATTGTTGAATATTTTGCTGTACTAATGGGCTTAAGGCTGATTCATGTGGAAGAAGTTTGAAATTTTATATAATCTACAGTTCTTCTTAGTATATATAAGGCGGAAGTTAGTATATTTTACAGTTCTTCATAAATTGGGGGATTTGAAGTAGCTCTTTTTGGGCCCATGCGTGGGTAACCAACAATATGGGATGCCATTGTTCTGGTAAAATCAAACACATCAGCAATAGATCAATTTCCTTAACCATAAAGGCGAAGGTATGCCAATGTGAATTTGGGAATTGCTCTTGAAGGCGAAGGAATTGCTCTTGAAGGCGAAGGTATGGCAATTTGGGTGGGTTTTATATGGATATGGGTAGGTATAAACCATAAACCAGAAAATCCTATCTGTTTTGGATGAAACAGAATCAGGAAGGGTGGATTTGGGCCTAATTTCTTTATTGTTTTTGTAATTTGAGTGTTATACGTGGATGGATGTGGGAATTCTATGCTTGATTCAAATTCATATGCTTGCTTAATTTTGTGTACTTTATTTCTAAATTCATTTGATTATTTCTGTAATTTGATTTTTTTTGTTTGCTTTGTGTAATAGATCTGATTTGTAACAATGGGAAGTCTTGTGAGCAAGACAGAGATTATTGAAGTTTTCTTTACTGAACTTGGAATTATAATCACTGAAGATCGGTGGATATTATTGAAGTTTTTTGTTTGTTAGAAAAACAGAGAGAGAGAGATGAACAACTATTTTTGGTTGTTTTTATAAATGATTTTACAGCTAGGTGTTTTAAATGAGGGTAATTAAGTCTTTTGCCAAATAAAGTAACGGAGTTAAGACAGAAAGCACTTTTTCACTTCAACTCAAAAAGTTAGGAGTTTAAATGTAGCTTTACTGACTACAGGTGGTTAAGTGGGAAACCGCCCAAATCCCAGGTGGTCATCTGAACTTAACCCTATTTTTATTAATGCTCGAATTAAAATAAGACGAAAGAGTACCTTGCGACGCCGTCATATGCGAAGTAGCACCGGTGTCCATGTACCAATTGTCATCGAGAACGTTGAGAGACATAGTATGCATCGCTGCTTCAATATCTGTGGGTGCATAGGAGGGGGAGCTGGGCGCCTGTGCACTGTAAGCCTGCTGCGGACGTTGTCCTAAAATTCCCGGTTGACGTACTGATGAGGGACGTGTCCAGGAAGATGATGGGTACGGGCATGGAGGCATTTCCCAACCCGATGGAGCCCAACCGGCGTTATACTGCCACCATAGTGGTGGCGGATGCTGCCATGGATGAGGATGGGTGGCATGTTGGTGGTTGTCGCCACCGAAGGACTGGTTTGGACCACCCTTTCCTCGATTGCGTCCGCTATTATTCTTCCCTCTATTATTAGTACGGTTGTTCTGGCTATTATTGTTCTTCCCACGTCCACCGGTATTGTTTCGATGTTGACCATTACCATGGCTTGTCCCCCGTCCAGAACCGTGTGTCTCTTCGTTGCCGATGTTGGTTGTTACGAGAGCCGTGCTAGAGGCACCTGACACCATAACCACCTGTTTGGCTTTGCGCGTCTCTTCGAGAATTAGTTTCAATCGAGCCTCGTAAAACGGAGGTAATGGGTCACTTTGTAGTATGAACGTAGCCACACTATAATAGTTCTCATTTACCCCCGCAATCAATTGGAGAACCAACCTGTGATTATTAATTGGAGCCCCAACATTTGACAGTTTATCCGCAAGCATCTTGAGTTCTTGGCAATATGCCGAGACATTAGGAAAATCATCCATATGAACTTGGGTGAATTGATTTTCCTAGTAAACTACCTGTGAGTGTTTGTTGTCTTGAAAAATGCTTTGCAAGCGTTCCTATGCTTGTTGTGCCGAAGAGTCGGGCACCAAGATAGTGTGTAGGAGATCGTTCGAAATCGTTCCATAAATCCATTGAAGGACTATTGCATCCAAACGAGACCACAATTCATCGTCTCGAACTGTCGCCGTCTTCTTACCCTTGTCAGACGACATGGGTGGCGTAGGGATGATATGGTCCATCACCTGATACGCATGACAATGGATCTTAAAAAGCTCCTCCCATGACGAGTATTGGCCTTTCTCCATCTCAAGAATAATTGGGATAAAGTTCTTGACATTGCTTACATACAGGGTCGGATGGAAGTGTGAGTTATCGGCCATGGAGAAGAGGAGAGGAGAGGAGAGGAGAGGAGAACAAAAAACGAGATGAGGCGAAAGAAGGAGATGGGTGATAGAGAAATACCTAGGGAACGGCTAGGGTTTATTGAGCTCTGATACCATGAAGGAAATGTCTTCCGTGATTCTTATTTCACAAACTCAGTATATATACATGATTAAAATGCTTGATTCTAGGCTATGATTACAATGCTTGATTGTAGGCTATGATTACAATGCTTGATTCTAGGCTATAATTAAGGACATGATTAATCAAATACCACTGATTATTTACATACTAAATATATACTCTATCAAATAGTAAAAGTGAAAAATAGTAATGTAAAGTTACAAGAGATGCAAAGAAAAAGGGAGAAGGAAAAGGTCTGAAGTAAGAAGAAGACCTTATGCACCCAGATTTATAAAGCCTTGAGGTGAATATTCTCTAGAACTAATCTCACCCTTAATATTTCAAAACATGAAATGAACTCAGTTTCAAGAACCTTAAAACTTCTTTACCCTATAAAAATGCCTCGATATATCCCTCACTAATAATCCTCGAGGTTTTGTTTCTTTAGCTGACTTGTTAACATTAATAATGTTCATAAGCATAGATCTGGCCATCTGGGCTAGATGTATCAGTTTGGACGATTATCAAATAAGGAAGAACAAAAAGAAATGTATCAATTTTTTCGGTTCAAGATTTTAATGGAAAAACAACGGGTGCTGATCAATATTTTCACAGTCAGAATAATATTTTGCAGAATAATGTCCACTTTTTATTTATTTATATGAATCTGGAAGTGATCAGGTTTTCTATATTATATAATCATTTTCCTAAGTTTAAATTTTTATGATATAGAAATGGTAAGCGCAAAAAGTCTCTGCATTATTCATTTTGTAGACAGAGGAAAGGCAAGTCAGAAGGTGTTCACCTTTTTTAGAAAGTACATTACTGTCGGAGGATAATGTCCCGTCCTCAGAATGGAAAGCAATTCCTGACATGTGGAGATATTCGGCAGAAAAATTTGGTGATAGGGTGGCATTGGTGGACACGTATCATGACCCACCAACAAATATGACTTATAAACAGGTCAAGTTTCTTCCATATATGATTCCAAAGAATTACATCTATTATGTATTTCAGAGAGCTTTTGCTGTGCTGTCACTAAAAAGGTGAAATTCATTACTAATATATTTTTGCATGTGTCAATCTGAAGTTAGTTAATGCTTTGCCAATGTGAATTTGTTACTCGTATGCTTTTACAGAAAGGTGAACTCCAGATACCTGAATTGATATTCAATGTTTAAAATTGCAGCTCGAGCAACAAATTTTGGATTTCTCTGAAGGCCTTAGAGTTATTGGCTTAAAGCCATATGAAAAACTTGCACTTTTTGCTGATAATTCTTGCAGGTGGCTAGTTGCAGATCAAGGTATACAAGCTGTCTAACTGTAGTTTCTATGAACTTTTTCCTTAATAAGCAGTATCTACTATTTTCAAACTGCAAAACTGAACTAAACCTAATTGTCTCCTTTTCTATTTTTTCACGTCTTCCGGAGAGCTTTATTATGCTTGATCTTGTTTTGCTTTTTCCCTCTCTTTTCGATTTTTAAGGTGTTGCAATATTCTTTCTGGGCCTAGACTTTGTCTTTGTCTTTCATGAGGTTGATAAGCTTAACCTGACATGTATTCTCACACATAGTAACCCAAGCATTGTTAGGGTAAGATGGTTCGAGTTGATAGTAATTCTTTTATAATGAGAAGAGTAAAGTTGGTGTGACTTTTAAAAGTATGAAATATACAGTAGCTTATAGTGGACTGAAAGTTGATGGATAATTATGGAATATGATTTATGTAATTATGACAAGACTTTGTATGTAAACACAAGATTTTTTTTTTAAAAAAAAGAACAGGAAAAAGAAGAAGAAGAAGATTCCATTAATAGAGTAGAGGGAGTTTTTTTGATAAATTAGCCAGAGTAAGGGTGAATATAGCGTGCCTTCAAAAGATTAAGTAGGTGTTTGGTTGTTGTAGGCGCAATGTGAATTTACGGTAGCTTGGGATCACCTTACCTACCTTCCTTTTTGTTTACTAAAAAGAAAGGAGATTACGTAGGTAGGAATAATATGGGAGTAGAGATTATGATTGACAAGATTCTACGAGATGGGGTGATTGGTGTTAGTTAAAAGGCGATAGGTCGTTCTAGTAAACCTAGTAGTTGGATGAAATAATGTTATTAGTGTGTATGTCCTTCATAGCCACTCACATAAATATGTTAAAAGAAAAGAAGATTTGTTTGAGTGGATTAATGGCATGTATGATGGAGTGACTACTTGTACCAAGAGTTAACACATCAAGTGGTTACCAAATTACAATATGGCCCTTATCTTTTTGCTTTGGGTAAGGGTGAGCAAACTACAGATATTCAGGATAAGTGCCATTGTCGAGTTTCCGCGTCAAATTTCCATTGGGATTGATGTGCAAATCCTTAAGTTGAACCTTTTATTCTTCTACTTAATTTTCTTCGCAAGTAAAATCTTCTTCAATCTAAAAAGGGAAAAATTCTGCAACCTGTAAAAGTAGGCCGAAAGAAGTTCATTTCCAGAGTAGTATTAACAACTGCTGAGTTTACTGTCTAAAGGTCAACACCCACGTATTATTGCCATTTGCATCTCTAAATCTCTCTTATGAGATGGCTTCAATTCTTTCATTATGACATCACCTCAACTATGAAATCATTATATACTTAAGTGGGAGAACTTTGATGTTATTCTTATGATGCACGATCATATGGACAATTCGATTCACATTACAAATTAATATATTACACTTGTTTTATTTTTAGCTTGTTAAAATGTTCTTCCATGGTCAAGTGTTTAACCATAATCATCTCAACATAATATTGTTGAAGCTTTGCAAGAGTTTACATAAAAGATCTATAATTATGTATTTCCAAAGTAATTGTTGATTTTCTGTGATTACACATGCTTTGTTTATATTTTAGGTATGATGGCCACTGGAGCAATCAATGTGGTGAGAGGGTCGCGGTCGTCCGTTGAAGAGCTATTGCAAATATACTACCATTCTGAAAGGTTAGTGGAGAAGCCGAGAAGTGTGCTTAATATTTTTGTTTTTTCCTCTCTATGAAAATGTACTCACTATTCATGTACTAATGCAAAACTCCTACCATGCCCCTTTTTTTAGAACATGAGTGTAAATTTTCTTTCTTTCTCTCTCTCTCTCTATATATATATATATATGTTTTTTATGACATATTTTACCTTTGCATGTCAGGATTCTTGTGTTCCCAGGTAATGTCAAGTTGTACCTATTCTGTACAATTAGAAGATGTTTTCTTGTGTCCATATTCAAATTATGTTCGAACTAGTACGCTGATCTAAGTAGTGGCTGTTTTTATTTAACAGAGGTAACTGATACTGACAACTAAATCATGAAAAATTAAGCAATTTTTTAAATTTCAAGGTAGTTCATTGAAAATGAGTAAATGACGAGGTATATTTTTAGTGTGTACAAAACATGGACTTGTATGCATTTTGTTGATGTCATAGTTGCCTAGGCGACGACTAGGTGTTCTGGCGTTGGAGAAGGGTAAGACAACGCCTTGGACGTCAAGCCGCCAAGACTTACGCGTTGGTAGCGGGCCCAAGTTAAGTGATTAAGTAATTTTTTACCATGACTCATCATAACCTGTGGACTTTTCCAATTATACAAGTGGCTCAATATATGACCTTAACCTAACCCATGACCCTACTCCTTTGAATGAGAGGAATGCTCGTGTGGGAGACAGAAATGACTTCATAGTTGATGATTTTGTTTGAGCTATGACTAGAAACAGAATAGAGACTGTGTTAGTTATTATGTTTTGAGTTTTAGAGTATATAAAATTTTATTGTATACTATACTTTTGAAATAAAATAATTAATGTATAAATTGCATATTGTTAATCACTTGTCGCCATACGGACGCCATGACGGACGCCTTATCGCCAAGGCGTCCTGGCGGTCAACTATCGCCGCGTCACGCCTTGGCGCCGTGACAACTATGGTTGATGTGCTGTAAACTTGTCATGTGACAGGTTAGATTTCTTGTGCTAACATAATGCTAATATATTATCGAGTATGCCATATGCCTATTTGACTTCTTTGTACCAATTACTTAATATTGTACTTCTATCACAGTGTTGCACTCACGGTGGACAATCCTGAACTATTCAACCGCATTGCAGAAGTTATCTGTTCTAGGGCAGATATAAGATTTGTGATCCTCCTTTGGGGGGATAAATCATGCCTGACTAGTAGAAAATTGGATGGAGTTCCTGTTTATGATTATAACGAGATCCTACATATGGGTCGTGAAAGTCGCATGGTTTTGCTTGATTCACATGATGCTCGTAAGTGAGTCTGCATTCTGCAGAAGCCAATAAATTAAAAAGCTTTGTTTCACAATTTGGTACTTGGTTACATATAGACCTTCAAATCTCTTTATATATTTCTGATAGTATGTTGTTTCTAGAAAATCTGTTTGTTTCTTTTCTTGGCACGAACACATACATTAGTACACTTGTATTGAATGAGAATCCCATTTACCCTTTGACTTCTTTATATGTATATTATGGTTTTTAGAGACATACCTAAACATAACTATTTTACTGAATTTTTCCAATATTTAAGTTTTAAGACTAAAACATGTACCGGGAAAAAAATTCAAAAATATTTGTTAAGTGTGTCCTAGGATAATGTATATATGCATAAAAAAGTCAAAGGCCAAATTGGGCTTTTATTTTGAAGATGAAGGGGGTAGTAGCTATGCGACAGAGTCGGATATGGTACTGGAACTTACCCATGTCATTCCTGGCTTTGAGAAAAGATAATGGCCTCAACTTTGATGGGATTATTCTTGTTGGTTATATTTTTCAGTAATTGTTGGGATACAAAGTCTCATATCAGTCGAGCCAAGGCTTGAGACACAACTCACTGTAATTTGTTTTGAATTGGAAGAAGCTTCAAAATGGTAACAGAGAAGGAAATTCCATTCATGTTAAAGGCCAACGACTCACGTGCTCAGTGCTAACTTGTATAAATTTTCTATGTTTTCTGCTCAAAATTAAGCCATACTGGAGGGGGCGTGTTGTGGTACAAAGTCCCAAATCAGGCAAACTAAGTCTTGCAACTCACCAAATAACTGAGAGGTTACTCCACCCATTACCAATTTTTTTTGAGTTGGATGCTTCAACGATGAATATGTTTATATTTTATGTTTGGACATTATTATTTGTCAAAATGGGATGTCACATGAGACCAAAAGGAAATTATTTGGAACTAGTGTTCATGGTTGACTGACAACAAGTGGTTATATATATATGTATACATATAAAAATTTATATGTATATATATGTATGTATATGCAAATTTCAAATGCATTTAGTTGTTAAAATACGTAATTGATATTATCTATTACAAAATGACTGTCACAGATTTTAACAAGACTTAAATAAATATTTTGGGCTGAAGCTGAACTTGGATATTTAGATTGTATCAACTAAAAAGTATGAGCCTTTGGGTCTTAAAGGAAAAAGAAAAAAGTAGTATGAGTCATGGGTCATTACTCATTAATAACTGTCCTATGCTGGAGCATTCTTAATAGTTATATACTTATATTTGTATATTGTTTGGCTTGTTATTTTTTGTAGAGCATTCTGCGGATATTTCTTCTTTAAACATATGTAGTATGTTTGTTCTCAAATTTACGGAACCTCTTTGTTGACTACGTTAATTTCAGGGAAACAATATATTTATGAAGCCATCAGCTCAGATGATATTGCTACCCTTATGTATACAAGTGGAACCACTGGCAATCCCAAAGGTGTTATGCTTACACATGCCAATATTTTGCACCAGGTTTGAAAGGATTCTTTCTCTAGCTTTTGGATTTTATATAGAGAGAGGCAAGGGAATATAACTTTCAGAGCTACTTTTCCCTTCCAAATTTCCCTTGAATCAGAATTGGACACCTTGTATGAAATCATAGACTTGGGATAAATTATTTTCCAAATTATAGGACACTCAAGTAATCCCACAACTCCATTACTGTTTCACAATGTGTAACCAAGGCCCTAGACCTCCATAGAGTTTAACCACTGAAAAATAAAAAATTAGCATATTACATCTTTCCTCTTTGAGAATCAGCAGTAAAATGATTTTTATTTCCTTCACTCCTTCAATTTAGTTTTGGAAGTTTCATCTATTGTATTTCTTGGAGCCATTTGTATTTTATTATGATATCCCATTTTCATCCATTTCCTAGATAAATAACTTATGGGACATCGTACCTGCTGAACCTGGAGATATATTTCTAAGCATGCTTCCACCTTGGCATGCCTATGAGCGTGCTTGTGAATATTTCACATTTACCAATGGGATTAAGCAGGTGTACACAACGGTGAAAAACTTAAAGGTATTGTTCTAATTTCCATATTTTCAGATGTGAAGCTTTGTACCCCAACAATTATGCCAATAGTCCTAAATTTGGAAGAAATATGGAATACTCTTACTTATGGGCTGACACTTCTTTTATGAGTTACTATTACAATGATTCTCTTAATTATGATTTATGTGTCCTTGAGTAAAAAGGAATGAAAATGGTCTGATCTGACTATTTGCAGTTATCCATTATATAATATGGGTGAACTCCACATTTTATTGAGAATACGAGACTATTCTTTACATCAAATTGGTATTTCAAGAACAGAACGATCTAACTATAAACATTCAAGGATATTATTGTAAATTATTAACACGTGGAGTACCAATATTAACACCATATTTTCTGTCTAATTCTACTTTCTTACTTTTGAAAACAATTTCATTGTAGGACGATTTGCGACAATATCAGCCCCAGTATATGATTTCTGTTCCTTTAGTATTCGAAACACTTTACAGGTACACTATTTTCCCTATAATTATGGTGATAGGCATTGTAGTTTACGGAGGAAAATAATTTTATGCACGTACTTGACACAAAATTAGATATACAATGATATTGCTTATGAGAAATTGGGGTAGAGGATAATATTTTCTATTTATACAAGGTGGTGAGAATCTTCACTTTTTTTCTTTATAATGTAATTCAAGTGAAAAATTTCTTTTCTAAAAATGATGTCTTCTCACTTCTGGATAGGGTTAAATATTTTTTTGGTCACTCTACTTTAAGTCAACTTACAATTGAGTCATTAAACTTTTTTGAACTTTAGTTTTCTTACAAACTGTTACAAAAACCGTTAAATCCTTTGACTTTTAACGAAATTTGACACATGATGTTGAGTTGGAAAAAAAAGCTGATGCAACGTGGCCTTCATTACGTGGAAATTTTCCATTCTTCAGAGCAAATTCAATATTCAATATTCAATAACAAACAAACAATTATACCAAATTTTAAAATCAAATAACAAACAAATATACACAAATTTCACTACTAATCGCTGGAGAAAGTTCAGCTGAAGAAAGTTTAACACCTCGACTAAATAATTCACCTTAACCAACAAATATTGCCAATGGGATAGAATCAGAAAATAAACGAATTCAACTTCAATACAAGAAACGACATACATGAACCTTAAATATAAACAATTACATGAAGATAAACATGAACATATGGATATATGTATTAGATAATGGATAAAGTATTATACTTTGTAGAGACAATCGGGGGTAATCGATTGAAATTGGTAGCAGCTACAGAAGAAGTGGCCGAAGCAACTACCGACCAAATGTGACAACGGTGTAACTTCTGCTTCTCACCTTCGTCCCCACGCTTAATAATATCCTTCCATCATCACCGTCGATTTCTAGCCTTCAACCTTGACGAGAACCATCAATAGCACAGTAATTCTCTGATCCCCTTTCTTTCCTTCAAATTAAAACCCTAGGTCTTTGTAGTTTGTCAATTCCAGCTGGTTTGAAACCCTAGATCAATAGAATTAAGTATCTTAGAACAACAGAAACCCCAAAATTGAGAAACAAGAAACGGGCGAATTTGACGATTAGGGCTTTGGTGTCAAGAAAATCAAGGGGTTTGACGAAGAATTCAACAGATTTAGATCTAGAGAGAGGGAGAGGAGAGAGACGACCGGGTTACCAAAATAGAGAGATTTCACTTTCACTACTAATTATTATCAATTCACCAGCAATAATCTTTCATTTTCTCCATAAATTTAATTTCCACGTAATAAAAGCCACATGGGACGATATGTGCCACATAAGAATTTTTTTACACATAAGCAGCTGATGTGTCAAATTCTATTAAAAGTCAAAGGACTTGACGGGTTTTGCGGTTTGTAAGAAAACTAAAGTTCAGTGAGTTGACTGTAAGAAAAAAAAGTTTAGTGATTCATTTGTAAGTTGACTTAAAGTAGAGTGGCAAAAAAAACATTTAACCCCTCCTGGATACCATGCTTAAACAATGTTATCATTGTGCTTACCAATTAAAATAGCTAGATCTTTGGGCTCTCTCTCTCTAATTTTATTAAAGTATTATATTTATTGAAACATCCCATCTTGAAGAGAGGAATATTATTCTGAGGTTATCCATTATGCTTGAAGAATTACATGATCTTGAAGTTTTTGTTAGATTTATATTGCTATATATAGTAAGATTATATTTCCCCCTCTTTTCCAATTGTATGATTAGCTTACTATGGCTGAAGGCCTCAAAATCTTTTTTGGCTTCTCTCTCTCTCTCTCTCAGAAGCACATCACATCCTCGTATATTAGGAAAAGATCTTTTAGAAGCCATTCGTGCAACATGAAACTTTCTAGACGTTATGTATTCCTCCAGTAGAACAATTTTTTCTAAAGTTGCTTAACCTTGGCAAACACCAGCCTGAGCTGCTAGTCAAAGCAACCAAATTAGTGCATGAAAATAGTTCTAATTTAAATAAGGGATCAATAATTTTATAATACAAGATACACTAACCTCCCTTGAGCATACCTATATAACAGGATCCCCTTTGGGTTGAGAACATACTGATTATCTTCAATGAAGCTTAGCAAATATAGTTGTGCGGAACACATATGATCATCATAGATAGTTTAACATGGAAATACTTTGTAGATAGAACAAAAACTCAAATCTTCACTATCCCGTCTTTCATGTGTTCCTCTTTCTCGTCTATCTCCCTTACAATTTCTAACTATCTTTACCATAAAATTGGACACTTGCGCTAGCTGGCCTTTCTCAGTTTCTCGAATCTCTTCTAGTTGTCTTTTTTATTTCTCTAATTTTCTTACTCTACTGTTGCAGTGGGATTCAGAAGCAGATTTCTACAAGCTCGGCTGTTCGTAAGCTTCTTGCTGTTTTACTGATAAGGATCAGTTTGGCTTACATGGAGTTCAAAAGAATTTACGAGGTTGAATCTCATTATTGTTGTTTATTTTTTTCCTTTTGGCTTTTATTGTCTATCTATCAAAGTGACATGTTGGTAAGCTCTTATGATGTACAGGCTCAGCCTGATGACAAGGGGCTGTAGTTTCCAGTAAAAGTCGGTAAGAAGAACAAATAAAAATGACAAAAACCCTAATGAGAACTTATATGAAGAATTTAGAATGGTGAAGTGTCATGTTTCCTTCAATGGGTATGAGACCGAGTTCAAGACACTGTTCTGTTGCAGAAAATTTCTATCCATTTTTCACCTAGGTATACTGTCTGTTGGTCTACTTCAAAGATGTGCTTCTGTCCCTATGTTTTCAAATGTTCTAAAAATCCGGCCTAAATTCGATTAATCCTCGCCTAGGCGCTAGGCGGTCCCTACCGCATTGGTTTGGTTGGGCGCTTAGGTCCCTGAACCAAACCCCTACTTTGAAGCCCTACGATACTTGAAATGATTTTTTTAAGCCTTAAACAATTGTATTTTTGGTAATTTTCCATGTAAAATTTTTAAAATAAATACATCTACCATATGCTTGATATAGTATAATAAGTATGTATTACAGAAAAATAAATAAATGAGACCGTTTAAGAAAACGCTTAGTCCGCCTAGGCACCCCCTTTGCTGCCTAGGTCCGCCTAGCGACTTTTAAAACACTGATGTTAACTTTTGTATCTGACATACTTTTATCCTTCTATTTCCTTCTAGGGATTTTGGTCCAGTTGATTACACCACATTGCCGAGCTTATGGTTTAAAACTAAATTAAGTACTCAAATTATTATTAGTTAGTTATGCAGAATTATTATTTTATCCTTTTTTTTACAGAATCCCGATACATCCCGGTCAATGTGCTACACCCTCTTAGAGAAGACGATATTTAAGCAACTTCACATCAAAGATTTACTAATGTGACCAGTATTATTCTTAAAATGTATGAGTCAATACACTTCCATTGTCCCACCTGCTAGGTTCCCACACTGCATAACCACTGTGTTAAGTATCAGTTATATCATTTGTCTCTATCTGAACTTCCAGTTCCTGCATGTCTTTCTTTAACTGGTTTCCTTTGCAGGGAACAAGTTAATTCTTTGTGACATCAATATACAGCTTTAATGTCTTTGTCTCGTTTTGTAGGGGAAATGTCTAATAAAAATCCAGAAGCAACCTTCTTACCTTGTCTCAATCTTGGACTATTTATGGGCAAGAATTGTTGCTGCTATATTGTGGCCGATACATATGTTGGCAAAGAAGATCGTCTACAGTAAAATTCAGTCTGCTATTGGAATTTCAAAGGTTTGATACTATATTTAATACGGTAAAACTTTAGTGTTAGTATTGTTTCTTTTTGTTCATGTACTAATTTACTATTTATCTTTCTGTGAATTTGAAATTTAGAAGTCACATCCTCTTAAGCCCTCATACTGCTGGCCAAAAATTTTAAGTTTCTTTGGGCTTCTCTTGAACGAATCTTTCATGTTTTATTAGTGAATCTCTCACCGAGAACAACTTCTTAATTCTCTTTTCCGTAATTTGAAAGTCTGAGGTTTATATGATGTTGAACATATCTTTTTCTCTTTTTCATCTGGAAATCAACATGGTATATTCTCTTTAAACTTTTTATAATTTATCAATTGTTTGGATAGAAGGGCCAAAGTAAAATTATAAAGTAAAGGATACCTTGTCTTCTCCAGGCGGGCATAAGTGGAGGTGGTAGTTTGCCTTCGCATGTTGACCGCTTCTTCGAGGTTAGATGCTTTTGCATTTTAGCTTACTAGTGTCTGGGATTTGAGGTTGTTGCTTCTGAAACTAGCTATTGTGTACTCACAGGCAATTGGGGTGAAACTTCAAAATGGATATGGATTGACAGAAACCTCTCCAGTAATTGCTTGTCGGCATTTAAATTGCAATGTAAGAAATGGTTTTAATCTATTTGAAATTTAGGAGTCAAATTGTTCAGAGGGTATATTGGTAGCAAAAAAAAAAAATTTAATGTTGTGGGTTGTACCACTAACTTGTTTTTTGAGCCTCCATCTAATTTTGAACATCATAATTTAAGTTCTTCCACCCCACCCCCCGGGGTGGCAGAATAAAGGGAAAATTCCCATAAAATTATAGCTTTGTTTCATGTGGAAAACATGGTTATTGAGATCATACTATGTTTGTGGGGGATCATATAGCATAGGCTACACGGACTTTATATAATATCTAGGTCCTAAAATGTGATATATGTAAAAATTACTTGAGTGGGGATCCGGCTGGTATCTTAGTGGGGAATCACATAACAGTGATAGGCAGACAAGCTTCTACAAGCAGGTCCAGGACAGGCACATTGAATACCCAATGCAGCGACCCCATATTTTAATGTTTCGCGATTTATAAACTACATGATGAAGTTATTATGTGCATCAACAACTCCCTGTAACATTTCATGATTTTGTTGCATCCAGTATCAGCTATTCTTTGTCAAGGATCCTCAAGACACTTCCTATTGTACCATGTTATGGGCCTAACAATTTTTTGACACTCTTTGAAGTAAATAAATACATAAATATCTAGTTAAAACTTATCATCAGGATTTGACAGACACCCTGTCATAGGCTATTAAGTTACTGTCTTTTCCTTTTTTTCTCAGTTGAGGACAATGAAGTCATTATTGATTTCTTAGATGTAAAGAAAAGTCATGGGTTGTCCACCTAAGCCAATATGCATTCATTAATACTGCCATATTATTGAATCTTGCGACCAATAGTATGCTAAACCGCTGAACCCCTTTCATGTTTCCTTGTTTTCACTTGTGTATGCTATAGTCAATTCTAGTCATTCATTTTCCTTTTCCCAATTTATTTCCAGATAGTGTTGGATTATATGATAATGTCACAGATTTAACCTTTGAAGGTTCTTGGCTCAATTGGGCACCCACTTCGACATACAGAAATAAAAGTTGTAGATTCATGTACGGATGAAGTTCTTCCACCTGGTAAAAAGGGCATTGTAAAAGCTAGGGGCCCGCAAGTGATGAAGGGTTACTATAAGGTTAGTTATATCCCCCTCATGTATCTTAAACTTGTGACTATTCAGTTATAGCTTGACAGTTCTGTTACAGATAAATAATAGTATGTTTGCTAAATTTGGTAATACTTTAATAACTGTAGTGAGTTGTCTTTCCAATAATCAATAATGTTTACATTTGTCGTAATAAAACGGAAAGGAATATTTTCCATGAAATTGAAGGAAATATAGGAAGTTCCTGAATGTGCAATACATCATAAAGAGCTATATTTTCAATCATAAGAAGTTCTTGAATGTGCAATGCAGCACGGCAGTGACAGAAAAGAAAGTAATAATTGAGCCAATAGCAGAATAATCAATCTTGGAATTTAAAATTGCGTTTCAAGTCAGAGATCAAAGATGACCCCTAAACGTGAGTAATATTATATGTATAATAAAAAGCAGCCACCTACAGACATCTTATAAGCTATTTACTAAGCTTAAAGTAACCCTAGAATCCTAGCCACATTTCTTTCTTTCATTGTTAAAACTCGAATATCAGTAAAAATCACATGCTAGTCACACGTAGAGAACTAGGGTTTCACTCTTTCTTTTATCAAGTTATACAGGGGAAAAAGGAGAATTACAAAATATTCCTCAAGTTCTTAAATAAAAATAGTATGACATGAACACTACTTCCTATTATGCAGTATATCCATCAAATAATTGTCAACTTCATTATTGTACGTCACTGGCTCAGGTAAATACAAATAAAGATTTTATTTTTTGATTTACTTTGATGACTTAAATCATCATTTTGTTTTGCTCAAAATATATCAAATGTCAAAATATGCTACGTGAATCTTTTTGAAATTTGATGAAATGATACCCAATATTCTTTCCTTCCTTGTTCTACTATTTAGTTGTATTTACATTGACTGCTTAGAATTGATTCTTACTCCTCTAACACGGTGTTATGTTACAAATCAGAATCCATTAGCCACAAAACAGGTTCTAGATGAGGATGGTTGGATAAACACTGGGGACATTGGATTGATTACACCTTACCATTCAGTAGGGCGAAGTCGTCATTCTGGAGGTGTTATTGTTCTTGAAGGACGTGCCAAGGATACCATAGTCCTATCAACAGGTTCTGTAGAAGTAATTTTCAAAAAAATATAACAGTGACCGGAAATCGTCTGCGTGTCATAACTTTTGTTAGGCTATTACTTTTTCACTATTATATTCTTCCATGCATCTTTGTGAGAGTAAAAGGAAAAGGAAAAAGATGAAATTGAAATAAAACTGTAAAGAAACTAAGAATGTAGCCATCCACAGTTTAACAGCCGATCAAGTGCAGGCATTAATATCTCTCGATGTACATTGAAGAGATAATATTGTTTTCTTTTCCAGGATTTAAAGGCATGCATCTATCCATTAGGATTTGACTAGATAACTTATGCAGAGTACCCCATGTTATGTATCTTTTTTCCATGATAAGTTTGACCCTCTAGTTTCGTAAGCCTTTTATCTTCTCTTCACAAGCCTAGCCTAATAATATTCGTTCTAGAAATTTCCTGATACTGTGTACCGTTTTTCATGGAACATCACAATTGGTAAAGTCTGAACTGAACAATTATTCTTTACATGTATCTACTAATTGGCCTTCTTAAAACAAAAATAAATAATAATACATATGTTATCTTAAAATAAAAATCTCAATTATTTAGATCTTTGTGAAAAATTGGTATTGTTAGCTGGATTAATATGTTGTGGATGATATAGGTGAAAATGTTGAGCCGGCAGAGCTTGAGGAAGCTGCCATGAGGAGTAATATGATTCAACAAATTGTACTCATTGGCCAGGTGAAATATAAATATCCCACTAATTGTTTTTCAAGATCGTTGATTTGAACTCTTGAAGCATGTTTATTAATATTACTCCATAATCAATATGATATATAAATAAACAACTGTTCTACTGGTATGCAATATATACAGGATCAACGGCGTCTTGGAGCTATTATTGTTCCGAACAAAGAAGAGATTTTAGCGGTGGCAAAGACATTGTCAATCATAGAAGCTGACGCTTCTGAACTTAGTAAGGAGAAAATGACTTACCTTATATATGAAGAGATAAGGAAGTGGTAAGACTTCATCTATTTTAAGCTTTGCTTTATATTATTATTCCTACAAAAACTACAAAGCTTTTGCCATCTATTGTCGTAGAGATGGAGAAAAAAAATGAAAAATCCTGTTCCTAGAAGGAATGAGTTCTCTATTTATTTGACACACTAAACATAGAGGAAATACAACTAATAGCCCTCACCAGCAAGCATTACATATTACTCTCTTAATACTCCCCTTAAGGCTAGATGATTAACTTATCAACCTTTAGTTACTAAATCTCAAGCTTTTTCAAAAATATCTCTTAAATTATGAAGTGACATATCAAGAATATGTTAGCTTCTTCATAATCATATCACGGACAATGCAGTAATGTGCTCAGTATGTCTATGAGCTCCTCAGTCCTCACTTCTATTTTTTACTGGCAAAAGCTTCATCCGATCTCTACTTATTCTTTAAAACCCTAAAGCTTCTTCTGTTGGCGTACCCTTTCGCTCTCATTGTGAGACTGCTATTCTTCAAACGGAGTACTTTCAGAAAAACTGTTGAAATTTCTGGTTTTCTGTTAAAATAGGTATATTATACTATTAGTTGTTGGAAACTATATCTTGAACAAGAATATGATAGGCCTAATCCAATTGAACAAAATTCTCTCTAGCATAAAGTCTGATTAGATTTTCTTTATTGCAGGACTTCAGAGTGCTCATTTCAAATAGGCCCAATCCTTGTTGTTGACAAGCCTTTCACGGTAAAGTGTTCAGAGTGGCATAGTATTTAATTTTTCATGTTACAGTAATTATAATGTGCATATATATATATATATATATATATATATATATATATATATATATATATATATATGGGTGTTTCTACCATGTTTTTACAGCTGTGTAGTACAGCTATGGCGACGATAACCGTCGTCATAGCCCGATTGTGTAATACATAGTTGTGTATATACATATAGCCCTATATATATATATATATATATATATATATATATATATATATATATATATGTATGTAACGCCTGCCCCCTTTTTTCTACTCGTTAAGCCAATGATTAGAATAATTCTGTTAATTTTGCAGATTGATGGTGGTTTAATGACTCCAACCATGAAAATCAGGAGGGACAAAGTTGTATGTCAATACAAACAGCAAATAGAAAATATGTACAAGTAATGTAATTTTATGCTTACAAGTGGTGGTTATTTGTAGTAGGAAGATGGAATCATAAAAGGTTTACAACTTAGTTGTAGCCTAGAACTCCTAATGCCTTTTCATGAAAAGTGGTAAACTGCATCTCTAGGAAACAGTAAATATTAATAAATGGAAAGTAATTTTTCACCAATAAATTTTTGGCAAAGATTTCATGGTATCATGATGAGAAGTTTGTCACAACATGATGATAATTCTTTACACTTGTCACAAAAGTTTTCAAGCATCAATGGACTAAAAACAGTGACTGCAACATAAATACAATTGTGCTTAATGCAAGAATGTCTATATCCATCTGTTACTGCTGCACCAAATGGAATTTTGCACAAGGGAGTATACAAGGAATATGACATGCAAGGGCATTTTGTACAACCATTTATATCACTCCCTTTTTCAATAATTTCTAAGTACATACCTCAGCCTTCTCAAAAAAGAGTATGATTTAAAAGTTAAATGTTGTACAAAATTTTAAATTTGCAACAAAAATTTATATATTAACGTGCAAAATTAAAACTACCTTGAATATCATACGATTTACTGTATTTACTTTTGGAATGAGGTCTTTTTCCTGGACATTCTAGAACGAAACTAATATACTCTTAATTTGAGATAATGGATGATTTCCAGGCAAGACAAGGAAATCAGGTTGAACTAATGCTGGAATCAGGTTGAACTTATGCTTTTAAACAAGATCCAAGAAAAACAAATTCAATCTCAAAGAAACCATCAGTTTTGTGCCCACAAAAGTATATACATTAAAAATAAAAATAAAAAAGAATAAGAAAAAAAAAGGGAAGGAGGAGGTTTCCAGTTCCATGCTCTTATCAAGGTGGTTCTGCATTGCAATACTTGATTGGCGTAAAAATTGTAAGACAGCAGCTAACAATGTTGTTCAGCGAGCAGATTTCAAAAAGGTAACAAGTGACCCTCCTTTGAAAAAGAACAAGGCTGCGGCATCTTGTCACATAGAGAAACAGAAAAATGCTCAATTTTACATGCTACAGCAATGTTTGCCAGCTTATATCCCTAGTTCCAACGTCGAGCTCTAGGAGTTCCACTTTCCCTGGATATAAACCCAGTTGTCGAGGAACTTGTTCCTGATACTTGGTCACAAACTTGTCCAAAAAAAGCTCCTCAGACAGATTGAGATAGCCACACATATGTATATCTTTCTTTAATAAGCCCTCCAACTGCAGAAATCTGACAAGCAAACACCTCGGAATGATCCTCTTTTGCAAACTGTAGCCAAGAATTATAGGACTTCTTGCTATATCTCTAGACTTAACACCCATCTTATTCACAAGAAAATCCATTCCATTCACAATTTTACTGTCAGATAAACGCAAACACAGGGTTCCTTCTGAAGGCCAAATCAATGTCATCATCAGACCATCCCAACCTCTTGTAGACTTCAATTTTGTGCTGCCATGTTGATTTACTCATCTTAATAACTGCAGTTAGTGCCAATACAAATGTCAGTTTGTAGGGTTGAATCCCATATCAATGACCTCCTTCACTTTTGCACCAAAAATATCCGTCTTTTGACTCAATACACTGGGGTATAAACTTGCCAATGAAACAATCTGGGATTGAGGCATGCCATGCCCTCTCAAAAATTCTATATTGGGAATAATATTTCTTTGCACATAACTTCCTGGAACCCGGCAATAATGACTCAAAACTGTAGCAACTTTAGTGTTATTACCAACTATTATACCCTTGAGAAAATCATAAAGTGCGATAACCCGGTTTTCCAAGCTATATTGTAATAACTGTGGCCTTGAACATATAAATTTTAGAAATTCAGAGCCCGATAAACCAACACTAGAACGAAAGAACTCGAGTTTGGGCATAAGGGTCTTCCTAGAATCAGCTACCAACAATTTGGGTACTTTACTAATGATTTTGGAGATTTGGGCATTTTCAAATCCATATTCCCTAAGGAGGAATATAACTGAGTCTGGTCGTTTTGAAGATTTAAAATTTACAAACTTAGATGCAGATATAGCAGTTTCTGGGGATAACCCACATGAATCTACGAGGTAAGACACTGTAAATGAGTGTTGTTTTATATCTTTTTCTTGTGCTGAGGATTTTGATTTTCTTTCAGATGAAAAATATTTGGTGGGCAATACTGATAATATTCGAGTCTTTTGAACAAAACCCGGATCGAAATTAGCTGAAATTGTTGAATTTAAGGCAAACCCATTACGGATTAACAATCTGTGCTTGCAACAAAAAGCATACATGATGATGGAGTATTAAAGTAGGAACAGAACTCACCAATTTTGGAGAGGCAGCGTTCAGTTGCTTCGCTCGTAAAACCCAAGTCTCGAAAACCCCAATATCTCTCCGGTAATGTATGGAGGGGAAAAACCCGAGAAAGTTAAGAAACTATTGAAATATACGTGAATGATTGAGCAATGAGCATTTTCCAAATATTCCTAAAAATCCTCTGGAATTCCTCCGTCTTAAAATTAGAGGTTTTTAACAGATAATTTATATTTTATTTTAATATTAATTAAAAATATAATATAATAATAATAATAATAATAACAATAACAACATGATAGTTTCAGTTAGAAACAAAAATATTGATGGGTTAAAAAAGTGACAAAAATGATTTCAAAAAAATTGTATCTTTAATATTTTTTTATATAAAAACAACCATTTGTAACTGGACCATAACCAGTAAAGATGACCCGATTACAATGTGTAATCATGTTCATTAAGAAATTTCATCCCTGAATCCGACCCTGAAAAGTATATTATTTATTTGTTAGTACCTTAATTCCAAACTTAAAAAGAAATACAGAAAATATAAAATGTTAAGAATATTACAACCATTCAACCAATCATATGATGATTACTTGTATTGATAACTGTGAATGTGGCGACTGCAAATTTACTATGTTCGTTAAGGATTTATTCCAAGTTTTAGCTGCTAGTTGGTGCTATATCTATATAATAAAACATAATTTATTTCAAATTTTTTATTTGACAAAGTATAAAAACGATTCAGGTTCTTTCAACTTAATATAATGGTCTCTATTTCATCTCACATAAAAAAAACCGCCTAAATCAAATTCATCCTCTACGCTGTATCCCTCATTCAGTTCTCTCTCCTATTTATCTATTCACCAAATCCCACCTTCATTACTCTCCATTTTCGTTCCCTCCTAGACGTTCTCCCCACATTCCTCACCACACCATCCAAACCAAACCAAACCAAACCAAACCAAACCCTGCTTTTACAATCACACTCACTCCTCATTCCCACATTCTTCTCTCTCAAAAACCCTATGCTCGATTCTCCAATCCCTCTCTTATTCACTCCCATAATCTAATCTCTTAACCTCAACATACCCGTTTGGTCGAATTACTTCTCTTTCTCTTTCTAACAACAAGTCATTCCATTGGAATCTCGCTTCACACGGCATCAATGGCCAAGATAGAGGAATTGTGGAGAATAATAAGGAACCAATCACAATAGTCGTTTTGCTTGGTTGGCTTGGATCGAAACACAAACATTTGAGCAGGTACGCGGAATTGAATAATTCGAGAGGGATTCCTGCTATTACGTTTGCTATGGTGAAATACTTACTTTCTCTCGAGTTCGGAAGGAGATTCCAACGGCGAATCTTTGCCTTGGAATTCGAGCTTGCTTCCTGGTTGTCGGAGAGAGAAAATGACGGGCAGGAACGCTTCTTGCTCTTCCACGCTTTCAACAATACGGGCTGGTTTGCATAGGTTTGATTGATTACTATTTTAATTTTTAAATTAATGTGTTCAATTTATTAGTAATTTTGGTCACATTGATTGTTTTTACGGGATGATCACATGATTGTTTTTACTCTTAGCTTTAACATTTAGTGGTAATGATTTTATACCTAGCACCCTTGTAAGACCCAACTTATTAATAAATAAAATTAAATTTCCTCTATTTATAATTTTGAAATAGAAAGGATTGATTTGATTAATGTGGTTAGTTATGGGTAAAATGCGCAAATATTTTAAATAAGCAAGTGATTATAAAATATTCATTTTTGGTCGGTGAATATTCGTTTGGTCGTGGAATATTCTTTCTGTCGGGGAATATTCGTACGACGGCGCAGCTATTTGTGGGCCCCATAACGGAAAACGATTGGATGAAGATAACGACAAAAATTGAGTTTTTATAAATAACGGCGTAGTTGTTACCGTTAACACTGTTGGAATACCCGGTGGTTAAAATACAGTAATACTCGTGGTTGCACAGTAGCACACGAATTGCACAGTATTTTTGAATTATTAATTCTTACGAAGGAAGGCACTACTCAATAATTGTTACAGTAGTTACTGTTCAATATTTTATTTTATTAATTCAATAATTGTTGCGTTGATATTTTATATTATTGTTGTTTGAATAATTGTTGCTGCACAGTATTTTTTATTATCAGGTCAATAATTCATATTATTTAAATAATATTATTAGATAGCATTATTGGTAATGTCTAGAAAGTTATGTCTAAGGAGATGTTTGGTCATCTAATTGCGCGCTAGTAAGGAGAAATCCTTATTGAAATGCCCCCTCTTTTCTGGGAACGGCCTGGTTGTCATAAATGTGATTCTGTAATATTATTTGTGAATAATTAATTATTGATTCATATGATAAGTAAATATTTATTTTATGTGGATATAAATGAGGGATATATTTTTGTGGTTAAAAATGAAGGAGTTAATGTTGAGGTGTTTTATCTGTATTTTTGTCGGAACGGAGGTATTGAAAATCAAATTAGATTTTTTTGAGTTATTTTGCGAGGATTATAATTTTTAATCTGACCGTTGGATCGTGGTAATATTTGGATATGTTATACATATATAAGTTGAGTATATGTCCACAAATTTTGAACCGTTAAAAATGAACGTATGATTTGTTATGAATTTTACGAGATGACTGGTTCAGAAATTGTTGAATTTTCGGAGTTAATCATTTTGGTGAAAAATTTTAGAATTGGTGGGCCCCACTCTTGGTTGGTGAAGAAATATGCTGAGATTTTTATTTAAATGTGGTGGGTGGGAATAGTAGCAGGTAAAGCCATCAGGTTGCAGGTTAGGTTGCAGGTTAAGTCTGCTTCGGCGTGCTAACATTTTCCTATAAATAGAGGGCTAAGTTAGAATTGAAAATCACACCAGAATTCATAAGTTTTCTCTCTTTCTCTCTCTAGATTATTGAGTGTATTTTATGAGTATTTAGATACTTTGAAAGTTAGTATTCAACACAAGTTTCATTCAGTCTCATATTCAATATTCAGTCAGAAGTATGGTTATTTTGAGGTAAGGGATATTATTTTCTTCTTAAATGATATTATTTTCTTCAATATCATTATGCTGAAATATTGATATGAATTTTTTATCAAATTTGAAACTTTTTGTGTCGGGGTCACTATTTACGTATACGACACTATTCACGTATACGACACTATTCACGAATACGGTACTATTCACCGAAAAATAAAATTTTTTCTTTTTGTCCTAGATATCTATTATGGTTACTATCTTGATTGTATCCATGTTTTGATCGTTATTTTTGAATTCTGTTTCACAATTGATTATTATGAAGTATTATTGATCTTGGATAAACTGTTATACAAATCCCTACTATTTGTCCTTCTGTCTCACTGGATTCGTTTTCTTTAAGATATTTTTCATCATCCTCAGTCCTAAATGGTGATATTACTGAATATCTTTGGCCTGTAGTGCAAAGATGTATGATTACCTGATGAATATCTTTGGCTGTAGTGCAAAGATGAATAGGTGTTGAGATGAACATGACCGACTGGTATTACAAATGAATATCTTTGGCCTGTAGTGCAAAGATGAATATTTGATTCAAGATGTATATTGATTGATGTTACAGGGATAAAATATTGATGATGGACTTTTAAATCTGAGAAGATAGTAGAATTCTTTCTCTACTTGACTCTTCTAATGGTTTGTTATTTCCGTTGCAGTTGTTGATCTAAAACTTGTTGTCAATTATATTCTATCAGATTTTTCCCTGTTGAATACTAATGATAATTTGTTGTATATTATCTTAGTCATAATATTCTTTACTGGGCTAGTTGAGCTTACCCTTTTTCTTTTTGTTCCATTTTTCTTCTCAGGAGGTGAGAACATAGCAGGATCTAGTCGGGGTATAGAGTGATGGTTCTAGAAAGATGTTTTAGCTGTCATCACTATTTTCTATAAAATAGTGTTTGAATAATTGTAATGAGGACTTATTTGAGTGTGGATATTGTCTAGAAGACAATATTAGTATTTAAACTCACAGTATGTGTTGTCGTATTTTGCACGACAATTGTATTATTGAAGTTGTAGTTTACTTTTTGTACCATATATTTGGCGACTCAGAATGGGTGTTGTATACCTATTTTGGGGGCGTCACAGTTGGTATCAGATCTTAGGGATATGATCCCTAGCTGAGATGTGAGACAAGAACTAGGAGGGGAGAGACGGGGAATTCCTTCGCTAGTATGACCTGAATAAGTTTATTTGGTAATTATTTGGTCGGTCAGATATAGGGATAATATGTGACATGTCAATTAACCCTTGTTTTGTGGCAGTATTTGAAAAAGGCAGCAGAGAACGTTAACAATGGAGTGAATGAGACTGTGGAGACACCTTTAATCACCACCCAGGGGAACGTGCAACAGGAAGGTAATATTCCTCCTGTAAACAACGTTACCGAGCAAACGATGAATGATGGAATGTTTAGGAGCTTTTTACAGTTCATGCAAAATCAGACGAGGGAGACTCGTGTGCAGAATACGGGTGGAAATGATAACAACAAGCGGTTTGTCACAGCCAAGCAGTTTAAAGAATTGGGACCACCAGAATTTAAGGGAAAGCCGGATCCGATCATGGCGGAAACGTGGGTCAAGCAAATTACCAAAATATTCGATGTCTTGGGATGCACGGAGGAACAGAAGGTTCTATTCGCCACCTTTATTTTCCGCGGTGAGGCAGACTACTGGTGGGAGTCTGTGAAGCATACCCAGCCTGACGCACTCAACGTGTCCTGGGAAACGTTTCAGAAACTGTTTAATGACAAGTACTTTTCTGAAAGTATTCGTCATATGAAGGAGGTAGAGTTTATTAGACTGGAACAAAACAACATGACGGTGTCCCAGTACGAGGCGAAGTTTGCAGAGTTATCCAGGTTTGCACCTCATTTGGTCGAGAATGAGGAACAAATGACAAGGATGTTTTTGAGAGGTTTAAAACCCGAGATTCGGCAATATCTTATCTCTCATAAATTTTCTTTATATTCAGATGTTGTAAACAGGGCTCAATTATTAGAGTGAGATAATGAGTATGTTCAACCAAGGGACCACAACCAGGGTCATACTGGTGACAGCAGTCATCGGAGCGATGAGAACCAGCGAGGAAGGAAAAATACAGACAAAAGTGGTAACCACTCGGGTGGTCATCGTGGCCATGATAATAGGAGAGGTGAGTCAAGTGGAAATTTCAAGAAGAGAAGATTTAACGATGACAGGAAGACGTCGACAGCAGCACCAGCACCAGGAACAAATTCTAGGGGAGGAGAACGACCGCCAGTTAGATGTTACAGATGCGGAGATGAGGGAGATATAAGTCCAAACTGCCCACAACAGTTCAAGGTATGTTATAATTGTGGAAAGAAAGGACATATCGCTCGAGATTGTACTATAGCGAAACTAAGTCCAGCTAGGACGGTGACACCAAAGGCGGATACGGACAAAATAAAGTCGGCGATTTTTAGAAGAGCGTTTGTTGTGACTGCCCAAAACGCGAGGAACCCGAATGAAGGTATAACGGGTTAGTTAATTATAAATTCTTGCGAAGTTTATACCTTACTAGATACCGGTTCTACCCATTCTTTTATCTCTCCTACTTGTGCTCAACGTTTAAACTTGACTCCGGAGAAATTAGACTTTGACCTATCTGTGGAGACTCCGTTAGGAGAAACTTTTATTACATCTACAGTTTATAAATCTTGCTTAATCCAAGTTGGCACATCACATTACCTGTTGACCTTATCTCTTTAAAGATACTTGCTTTTGATGTGATTTTAGGAATTGATTGGTTAACTACTCATCATGCCAAAATTGATTGTTTTCGTAAGGTTGTTAGTTTTCATATTCCTAACCAACCTGTTATGCGAATTCAAGCAACCAAACCACTAAAATCAATCGCTGTCATACCAAGTCATAAAGCCATTCGTTTATTAAAAAACGGATGTCAAGCTTTCTTAGCCCATGTCATGGACTTGAACAAAAATAAGTCAAATTTGAATGATATTTCTGTTGTTAGTGAATTTCTTGACGTATTTCCTGAAGAATTTCCTGGCCTAACCCAAAGCGTGATATTGAATTTTTGTATTGATCTTCAACCCGATACAAAACTCATTTCTAAAATCTCATATTGAATAGCTCCTATTGAACTTCAGGAGTTAAAAACCCAACTATAGAAGTTGGTACCCGAGCCTCTATCTGTTGACTTCCTTTGTGGAATGCACCAAAGTCAGACTCTCCGTAAGGGACTCTATATTTGTGTGGTGGTAAAATAATAGGTGTCATTGTGACGTGCTATCCAAAATTGGGATATGAATCACAATTGAGAGCAACCGAAGTCGGTGACCAAAGTACGTAACTTTCTGGGCTTAGCTGGTTACTATCGGAGATTCGTGGAAGGATTTTCTCGAATCGCTACTCCGTTAACTTAGCTGACTCAGAAAGATACAAAATTCGTATGGAGCGAGAAATGCGAGAAGATTTTCCAATAGCTCAAGAGGTGACTCATTCGGAACCTATTCTGATCATACCATCTTGAAAAAGTGAACGTGGTAGCTGACGCATTGAGTAGAAGATTGTACGCAAGTACGAGTGCGATATTGTTGAACACAAAGACCTATTTTGTATAATTTATAAATGATAGAGATAGAGTTAATGACTCTAGGGACCCACGTGATTATATACGAGTAAAATCGACTTTAATCGATAACGTTAAAGCCGCTCAATCTACAGACCTGGAGCTGATGAATATAAAGAAGAAGGTGCAAGAATGTGTTATTCTAGAAGTAAGAGTCGATGAATAGAAGAAAGTTCAAGCCTTCGATTTATTTGAAATCCTCGATCGAGTAGGAACTGTGGCCTATAGACTCGCCTTAACGCTAAGTATGTCGCGTGTTCATAACGTTTTTCACGTATCGATATTACGTAAATATGTGGACGACTCGAATCATATTATTGCGTTAGAACCAGACGAGATAGCCGAAGATTTAACGTACGAGGAGGTACCTGTTAAGATATTGGATAGGAAAGAACATATCTTATGCATGAAGGTTATACCACAAGTTAAGGTTTTGTGGAGAAACCATGCTATTGAAGAAATGACTTGGGAGTTGGAATCAGAAATGAAAGCGAGGTATCCTCACCTTTTTGAAACACCAGGTACGTACGTCAATTTCGAGGATGAAATTTCATAAGAAGGGTAGGTTGTAAGACCCCAACTTATTAATAAATGAAATTAAATTTCCTTTATTTATAATTTTGAAATAGAAAGGGTTGATTTGATTAATGTGGTTAGTTATGGGTAAAATGCGCAAATATTTCGAATAAGCAAGTGGTTATAAAATATTTATTTTTGGTCGGTGAATATTCGTTTGGTCGTGGAATATTCTTTCTGTCGGGGAATATTCGTACGACGACGCAACTATTTGTGGGCCCCATAACGGAAAACGATTGGATGAAGATAACGACAAAAATTGAGTTTTTATAAATAACGGCGTAGTTGTTACTGTTAACACTGTTGGAATATCCGGTGGTTAAAATACAGTAATACGCGTGGTTGCACAGTAGCACACGAATTGTACAGTATTTTTGAATTATTGATTCTTACAAAGGAAGACGCTACTCAATAATTATTACAGTAGTTACTGTTCAATATTTTATTTTATTAATTCAATAATTGTTGCGTTGATATTTTATATTATTGTTGTTTGAATAATTGTTGTTGCACAGTATTTTTTATTATCAGATCAATAACTCATATTATTTAAATAATATTATTAGATAGCATTATTGGCAATGTCTAGAAATTTCTGTCTAAGGAGAGGTTTGGTCATCTAATTGCGTGCTAGTAAGGAGAAATCCTTATTGGAATGCCCCCTCTTTCCTGGGAACGGCCTGGTTGTCATAAATGTGATTCTGTAATATTATTTGTGAATAATTAATTATTGATTCATATGATAAGGAAATATTTATTTTATGTGGATATAAATGAGGGATATATTTTTGTGGTTAAAAATGAAGGAGTTAATGTTGAGGTGTTTTATCTGTATTTTTGTCGGAACGGAGGTATTGAAAATCAAATTAGGATTTTTGAGATATTTTGCGAGGGTTATAATTTTTAATCTGACCGTTGGATCGTGGTAATATTTGGATATGTTATACATATATAAGTTGAGTATATGTCCACAAATTTTGAACCGTTAAAAATGAACGTATGATTTGTTATGAATTTTACGAGATGACTGGTTCAGAAATTGTTAAATTTTCGGAGTTAATCATTTTGGTAGAAAATTCTAGAATTGGTGGGCCCCACTCTTGGTTGGTGAAGAAATGTACTGAGGTTTTTATTCAAATGTGGTGGGTGGAAATAGTAGCAGGTAAAGCTATCAGGTTGCAGGTTAGGTTGCAGGTTAAGTCTGCTTCGGCGTGCTAATATTTTCCTATAAATAGAGGGCTAAGTTAGAATTGAAAATCACACCAGAATTCATAAGTTTTCTCTCTTTCTCTCTCTAGATTATTGAGTGTATTTTATGAGTATTTAGATACTTTAAAAGTTGGTATTCAGCACAAGTTTCATTCAGCCTCATATCCGATATTTAGTCAGAAGTATGGTTATTTTGAGGTAAGGGATATTATTTTCTTTTTAAATGATATTATTTTCTTCAATATCATTATGCTGAAATATTGATATGAACTTTTTATCAAATTTAAAATTTTTTGTGTCGGGATCACTATTTACGTATACGACACTATTCACGTATACGGCATTATTCACGAATACGGCACTATTCACCGAAAAATAAAATTTTTCTTTTTTGTCCTAGATATCTATTATGGTTACTATCTTTGATTATATCCATGTTTTGATCTTTATTTTTGAATTTTGTTTCACAATTGATTATTATGAAGTATTATTGATCTTGGATAAACTGTTATACGAATCCCTACTATTTGTCATTCTGTCTCACTGGATTCGTTTTTTTTAAGATATTTTTCATCATCCTCAGTCCTAAATGGTGATATTACTGAATATCTTTGGCCTGTAGTGCAAAGATGTATGATTACCTGATGAATATCTTTGGCTGTAGTGCAAAGATGAATAGGTGTTGAGATGAACATGACCGACTGGTGTTACAAATGAATATCTTTGGCCTGTAGTGCAAAGATGAATATTTGATTCAAGATGTATATTGATTGATGTTACAGGGATAAAATATTGATGATGGACTTTTAAATATTAGAAGATAGTAGAATTCTTTCTCTACTTGACTCTTCTAATGGTTTGTTGTTTCTGCTGCAGTTGTTGATCTAAAACTTGTTGTCGATTATATTCTATCAGATTTTTCCCTGTTGAATACTAATGATAATTTGTTGTATATTATCTTAGTCATAATATTCTTTACTGGGCTAGTTGAGCTTACCATTTTCCTTTTTGTTCTATTTTTCTTCTCAGGAGGTGAGAACATAGCAGGATCTAGTCGGGGTATGGAGTGATGGTTCTAGAAAGATATTTTAGCTGTCATCACTATTTCTGTAAAATAGTGTTTGAATAATTGTAATGAGGACTTATTTGAGTGTGGATATTGTCTAGAAGACAATATTTGTATTTAAACTCACAGTATGTGTTGTCGTATTTTGCACGACAATTGTATTATTGAAGTTGTAGTTTACTTTTTGTACCATGTATTTGGCGACTCAAAATGGGTGTTGTATACCTATTTTGGGGGTGTCACAACCCTAGTGTGGGAGAATCTAACTATAGTAAAATGATTAGTTATGCTCCTGAAAGTTTAAAATTTTTATCGTGTTTATTGATTGTTTGTCGTTTCCACAGCTATGGTGCAATTCGTGATGACCTGCAAGGAAGACCTGACCTACTAAAGAGGAGGGCACCCTAATATAAATTCTAAGGTTTGTGATTATGTGTTTTTGGGAATGTAAATTTTGAAGATCATATTAGTCTACTATGATTTACATTGATTTGCATTCCTTGCTCTTTATTTTGCCTGACTGTAGCTACTGAGTTAAAACATAATTAATTTTCTCTGTTTGATCTAATCTGTAGCTACTGCATTATGTTGTTCTCTTCACTGCAGCTTTGGTGTTGTCTTATCTGTATAAAAATGGGTTCAGTTGGTTGTTAGAGAAAATGGGCTAAAATTAAGTAATTTGCTTTAAAATGACGCCCTTCATTAAAAATCTTGGGGTTGTCTTTTCATTATTGTTCAACTTTTAAGAACTTTACTAGATATATTCATTCTTAGAAACATGATATTCTTTTTCCAGTAAGTGAACCAAGGATTGTTATCAATCTTTAATCAATTGGAGCATTTTTCAAATGCTAGACAACAAAATAGACAAATCAATACTGTGTTGTTCTTTTGATTTCTTTGTCATTTGGCTGTTCAGTAGTATGGGCATGTAATGTAAGACCCCAACTTTTATGAATAAAGATGAATTTTTCTCTAAATATCATTTTAAATATTATGGTGTGGATTTGATATAATGTTATAGTTGTGGGTTATATTTATAAATTTTGTAAAGTAAGCAATTTGTTATAAAATATTCGATTGGTCGGGGAATATTCGTACGACGGCACAATCATTGGTGGAACCCAAAACGAAATTATTGTCGGAGTTAAAAAACGACAGAAATATATCTTTTTATAAAAATAACGGCGAAAGTTTTACCGTTAACTGTTGAAATATCCAGTGGTAAAAAGTACAGTAATACGCGTGGTTGCATAGTAGCACACGGTATTGTACAATATCGTTGATTACTGATGATTTCGTGAGAAGTCACTCAGTTTTATAATATTTTATATTATTAAATCAATAATTGAGATGACAAAGTTATTCATATTATTATTTGCATTATTGACGATATCTAGAAAATTCTGTCGAGTAAAGGGGTTTGGTCATCTAATTGCGCGCCAATAAAGAGAAATTCTTATCGAAAAGCCCCCTCTTTCTTGGGAATGATCTGATTGTTAATATTGTAAGTTATAATATTAATGATGAATGTTATTAAAAATGTGTTTTGAGAAGCCAAGTGAATTGAGATAAATAGAGGGGTATTTTATGAAGTATTTATTATAAATTTGGATTATTATATGGACCCCCACTTACCAATTTTTCAAAATTATCGGTAAAAAGTATCTCAATTTTATTATATATATATATATATGTATTGAATTTAGTCAGAGGTATAGTCACGGGGGGGGGGGGGGGGGGATCCTGGGTGGGTATATATATTTGTTTTTTATGCAAAATAGAATATATTATATTTTATTGATTGCATAGTACTGCATAATGTTGCATAGTACTGCATAGTTCTGCATAGTAAAATCAAATTTTTTTTCCCAAAAAATTCAGCCGAACGCCCGTGATGGTTTTACTGTTCATCCGTGATTTTATAAATTCAAATAGTATCATGTCATTCTCCTATAAATAGGATACTCAGTTTAGAAATGAAAATCACACCAGAATCAGAGAATTCTTCTTCTATAATATTGAGTGTATTTCTTTTGAATTTAAGGAAGCTTTGAGTGTAAAAAATAGTTAAAGTTTTCTTCAAGAACATATCCGCTATACCAGTCAGAAATACTCTTCTTTTTAAGGTAAGGGGTATTATTTATTTCATATTCGCTTATGATATTATTTTTCGTATTCGTAAGAAATTTTGTTATCGTTCAATATTCGTAAGGAATACTTTTTTCGTTCAATATTCGTAAGGAATATTATCTTCGTTCAATATTTGTAAGGAATATTATCTTCATTCAACAGTTGTAAGGGATATTATTTTTGTTCAATATTCATAAGAAATAATATTTTCTTTCATACTCTGTAGTATGTAAGTAATATTATTTCGTTTCAGATTCTGAATTCTATACTTATTTTGTTAAAGTATTGCTTTTATACTCCTTGAAATTAGTAGAATATCCTTGAAATTTGCGTTTTATTTAGTATCGTTTCACACGAATATTTTTCTGAACATTCTTGTTGAATTTTGATCTTTTCATGTTGGGGTACTATTCACGGGGTACTATTCACCCGAGTACTATTCACCCGAAAAATTAATTTTCTTTTCTGTTCTAATTATTTTTGATACATGGATATTATTCTTAAATTTTACTCCACAAAACAGTTATCATATTGTTAATTTGAACATTTTTAAACTCTTGATAAATTAAAATAAATTTTAAAATTTATCTTTGCTCTTATTTAATTGAATTCTTATATCATTGTTATCATCCTCATGCTTATATTGTGATGAAAGTCATCTTTGGCCCGTAGTGCATAGATGGACTGTTGATTGGTATGATTATGACCAGAGATTATTCGGTATAATCATGACCTGTAATGTTACAAATGATGTAGTAAAAATCCTCATTGACCCGTAGTGCATTGATGGACAGTTGTTGGCATTATCATGACCATTGATGATAATACGAATATCATTGGCCCGTAGTACATGGATGATTCGTGGATGTGATAATAATGAATATCATTGGCCCGTAGTGCATGGATAATTCAGTGATATGGATTATTTATTAAGTTGAGTCTCAGCGATAAAATTGATGATAAACTTTTAAATCATAGAAGATGGTAGATATCATGTTCTACTTGACTTTTCTAATGAATTGTTTGTTCCACTGCAGTTAAACTTATTGTCTATTGTATTATATCAGTTTAACACTGTTGAAGACTAACGATAATTTACTGTATTATCTTAGTCATAATATTTCTTACTGAGTTAGTTGTGCTCACCCTTTTCTTTCATTGTTCTCTTCAGAAAATGAGAATATAGTTGGGACTAGTCGGAAAATAGAGTGACGGTTCGAGATGGTGGTTATAGTAGTCCTCACTATTGTATAAAATAGTGTGATAATAATTGTAATGAGAACTTTGTAAGACCCCAACTTTTATAAATAAAGATGAATTTTTTATAAATATCATTTTTGAATATTATGGAGTTAATTTGATATAATATTATAGTTGTGGGTAATATTTATAAATTTTGCAAAGTAAGCAAGTTGTTTTAAAATATTCGTTTGGTCGGGGAATATTCTTTTTGTCGGAGAATATTCGTACGACGGCACAATAATTGGTGGACCCCACAACAGAAGTATAGTCGTAGTTAGAAAACGATAAAATTATCTTTCTATAAAAATAACGGCTGAGGTGTTACCGTTAAAACCGTTAAAACTGTTGAACTACCCGGTAGTAAAAGTACAGTAATACGCGTGGTTGCATAGTAGCACACGGTATTGATTATTGATGCTTACGTGAGAAGTCACTCAGCTATACTCAATTATTGCTACAGTAATTGTTGCATCATATCTCTTAAATTATTGTCATAGTATCATCTGTATAATATGTTATATTATTAAATCAATAATTGAGACGTTGTGGTAAGTTTGGTTATTTTTTATGGGGGGGCCCATATGTCATCATCTAAGAGTCTCTTCGTCAATAGTAATTACCGTCGTCAATAGTATTTACCTTGGTCAATAGTAATTACCGTCGTCAATAGTATTTACCATGGTCAATAGTAATTACCGTCGTCAATAGTATATACCTTGGTCAATAGTAATTACCTTCGTCAATAGTAATTACCTTCGTCAATAGTATTTACCTTGGTCAATAGTAATTACTTTCGTCAATAGTAGTTGTCCCTTCAATATTACCAAGAGTCATTTGACCCTTCGTTAAGACCAAGAGTCATTTGACCCTTCGTTAAGACCAAGAGCCACCCTCAGATTTTCTATAAATAGAGGCCTAGGGCTTCATTATTTTTCACGAATTCATTCAAGCTATAGAGAGAGAAAGTATAGAGAGAATAAGAGAGAGAGAGAATAAAAGTATTCTGCTACTTCACTTTTCCAATATCCAGTTCTTTTAAGGTAAATGGTGTTATTCTTTCTTATTCATGAAGAGAACAGTTGTTATTCTATTTCTTATTATTCTGTTGGAATAACCTGTATACGTGGTCTACCCTATACTTGGTGACATTCTTCTATTATTCTGTTGGAACATCCTGTCTGTGTGTTTTACACCGGACCTGGTTCCGTTTTTATTATTATTTTGTTGGAACATCCTGTCTGTGTGTTTTACACCGGACCTGGTTCCGTCTTGTT
This sequence comes from Panax notoginseng, assembly GCA_016801055.1. Lineage (NCBI taxonomy): Eukaryota > Viridiplantae > Streptophyta > Magnoliopsida > Apiales > Araliaceae > Panax > Panax notoginseng. Next base: position 142,873,323 of record CM029023.1, read on the forward strand.
ATTATTCTGTTGGAACATCCTGTCTGTGTATTTTACACCGGACCTGGTTCCATTATTTATTATTCTGTCGGAATATCCTGTCTGTGCGTTTACGCCGGACCTGGTTCCATTATTTATTATTCTGTCGGAATATCCTGTCTGTGCGTTTACGCCGGACCTGGTTCCATTATTTATTATTCTGTTGGAATAACTTGTCTGTGCGGTCTATCGTATGCATGGTGATTTCTTTTGTTATTCCATTCTTTATTATACTCAGTTGGTTAAGTTTTGACTTCTATACTCCATGAAATTTGTGGAATATCCTTGACATTTGCGCTTCATCTAGTATCTATTCATGAAAATATTCTCCTGATCATTCTTGAATTTTACTCCACAAAGTAGTATCATGTTGACAATTTGGACGTTGTTAATTCTTGGATAAATTAATTCTTGAACTTGTTTTATTGAATTCTTATATCATTGTCATCATCCTCATGTTTATATTCTGTTGAAAGTCATCTGTGGCCTGTAGTGCATAGATGGACTTGGTATGATTATGACCAGGGATTATTCGGTGTAATCATGATCGTAATGTTACGAATGATGTGGTAAAAGTCCTCATTGGCCGTAGTGCATTGATGGACAGTTGTTGGCATGATCATGACCATTAATGAATATACGAATATCCTTGGCCGTAGTGCAGGGGTGATTCGATGATGTGGATTATTTTATTGAGCTGAGTCTCAGCGATCACAGTGTTGGAAAATCTTTTAAATCATAAAAGATAGTAGAGTTTATTTTCTACTTAACTCTTTTAATGGATTGCTTGTTCCGCTGCAGTTAAACTTGATGTCTATTATATTTTATCAGTTTAACATTGTTGAAGGCTAATGATAATTTATTCTGCATTATCTTAGTCATAATATTTCTTACTGGGCTAGTTGAGCTCACCCTTTCTTTCACTGTTCTCTTTAGGAAATGAGAACGTAGCTGGGGCAAGTCGGGGAACGGAGTGATGGTCCGAATGATAGTATTAGTTAGTAGTCCTCACTATTCTATGTAATGGTGTGTTAATAAATGTAATGAGGACTCCTTTTGAGTATGAATACTCTCTAGAAGATAATATTTGTATTCAAACTCACAGTTTATGTTTTGTCGTATTGTACACGACAGTTGTATTAGTAAGTTGTATTTGTATTTTGTACTATGTATCTGACGACCCAAGATGGGTGATGTATACCTAATTTTGGGGGCGTCACAAACTTCATTTGAGTTTGGATATTGTATAGAAGACAATATTCGTGTTAAAACTCTCAGCTCATGTTGTATAATTAAGTTTGTATTTGTATTCTGTACCATGTATTTGGCGACTCAGAATGAGTTATGTATACCTATTTTGGGGGCTTCACATGTAACCTGTAACATTGGGAAGCAGAAAACAGTTTAATCTATCGTCATTTGGATCTTCAGCAGTAAATCAAGTTATTAGAGCTTATTTAAATCAAGTGACTGAACCAGGATGAAAAGTGAGGTAATGAGCTTAGCCCATGAGAAAAGAATCAGAGACACTAGGCATAAATCAATCGTTCGGTTCTTCCTCTTTCGTTTCCCTTCTCGCTTAAATTCAAGCTCATCATCTCTTTATCTTCCGTTTCCCTTCGAATTTTGATATCATACGTTAATCTTATCATGGTTATTTACATCTTTAAAAATTTTATTTGTTATCACGATTATCAGTGTTATTTGGATCTCATATTGTTTCGAAAAGTAAAAAAAAAGGTATGGATTCATACCATTTTGGTGAGGTGCATATCACATATTTGTTGAAATACCATAGAGGAAGAGACAAGTTAATCTGTTATGTGTTTAATTATGTAGCTGAATTTTTTGACCTATCATGTTATGAGTTTCAAATTCCTTTTAAAGTAAAGTAGAGATGACTAATTTTAGTGATTGGCCTTATATGATATCTTTGTGAAAGAAGTTATAGATTATTTTTCTTTTGGTTGAATGTTATTTTGATGCATGGAATTGAGGATAAAGGGTTGACATTACTCATATATTCTAGAAGTAATGTTTAACCGTGAATATATGACCTTTCAAAAAAAAATTTCTACCATGTCATCGACAAGGAAGTTTTTTTTTTTTTCATGCATGGAGTAGCAATAATAAGCAAATGAAAGTACGACGAATTTAATTAAAAAGAAAGATGTAAGCATTTCAATATTATGAAGAGGAATTGTTACCAAGTCAATATGAATATATGTTGATGTAGTAGTTTTTTGTGTTGGGTAATGGCTCTGTGAATTATATGGATCTCAATTCATTACTACAAATGTTCAAGATTGATCTCAATTCATTATAAAATGTATAAGGTTGATGCTTACAGTATTTATATTCACATAAAGTGGGGAAAAGTCGTCCACTCACCGGACTCCGTCGCGTGGATTTGTAACAGCAGATTGATAGCTAACTCTTCATCAATTACTACTGCTACTACAAGAAAAGAAAAAAGGTAAAACTAATCTCTCATTTATTTCTCTCTTCTTTTCTTTACTCTTAATTCAATATCTCCCCCATTTTTAATTATCTCTTTGATTCTCAGGAATCTAAATCAGTCTTTTTATTTCCTTACAATTTTGAAAGAAAATATATCTTCCTCTGCTTATTTGTAGTATTACTGAAAATTTCGTCCAAATTTATTTACACATCTTTATTGGGGATTATTGTGTGATTTGGATAGGTAAAAGTCTTTCTCATGGTGTTCATCTTTATACCTTCAATTGAGAGAGAAAGGATGAACTTAAAATGTTTCCAAGTGTTGTATTTTAACAGTTACTGTTGAACCTTGATTTGCTTGATGAGATTTTGTCTAACCTTAATCTGGATTCTTAATCAACATTATATGTAATGCCAACGAGTAGAATAATTATGTTAATTTTGCAGATTGATGGTGGTTTTAATGACTCCAACCATGAAAATCAGGAGGGACAAAGTTGTATGTCAATACAAACAGCAAATAGAAAATATGTACAAGCAATGTAATTTTATGCTTACAAGTGGTGGTTATTTGTAGTAGGAAGATGGAATCATTAAAGGTTTACAACTTTGTTGTAGCCTAGAACTTAGTTGTATGATATTAATCATAAAAGCTTTAATATCATACAATTTACTGTATTTACTTTTGAAATGAGCTCTTTTTCCTAGACATTCTAAAAGGAAACTAATATACTCTTAATTTGAGACGATGGATAATTTCCAGATTTTTTGTAGTAGAAGGAAATCTCTTCTTTTACTTTTTCTTTTTTCGTGATAGGACAAGGGAATCGGGTTGAACTTATGCTTTAGAACAAGATCCAAGAAAAACAAATTCAATCTCAAAGAAACCATATCAGTTTTGTGCCCACAAAAATATATATATTAAAAATCAAAATAAAAAAGAATAAGAAAAAAAAAGGGAAGGAGGTTTCCAGTTCCATGCTCTTATCAAGGTGGTTCTGCTTTGCAATACTACATTACGACAGCAGGTAACAATGTTGATCGGCGAGCAGATTTAAAAAGGTAATAGGTGACCCTCCTTTGAAAAAGACAAAAGGCTGCAGCATCTTGTCACATAGAGAAACAGGAAAATGCTCAATTTTATGCGCTACAGCAATGTTTGCCAGCTTATATCCTGAGTTCCAACGTCCAGCTCTAGGAGCTCCACTTTCCCTGGATATAAACCCAGTACTCGAGGAACTTGTTCCTGATACTTGGTCACAAACTTGTCCAAAAAAAGCTCCTCAGACAGTTTGAGATAGCCACACATATGTATATCTTTCTTTAATAAGCCCTTCAACTGCAGAAATCTGACAAGCAAACACCTCGGAATGATCCTCTTTTTCAAACTGTAGGTAAGAACCATAGGACTTCTTGCTATATCTCTAGACTTAACGCCCATCTTATTCACAAGAAAATTAATTCCATTCACAATTTTCCTCTCAGATAAACGCAAACACACAGGGTTCCTTCCGAAGGCCAAATCAACGTCATCATCAGACCATCCCAACCTCTTGTAGACTTCAATTTTGTGCTGCCATGTTGATTTACTCATCTGAATAACTGCAGTTAGTGCCGTGACAAATGTCGGTTTTGAAGGGTTGAATCCCATGTCAATGACCTCCTTCACTTTTGCACCAAAAATATCCGTCTTTTGACTCAATACATCGGGGCAAAAACTTGCCAATGAGACAATCTTGGATTGAGGCACGCCAAGCCCTCTCAAAAATTCTATATTGGGGATAATATTTCTTTGCACAGAACTTGCTCGAACCCGGCAATAATGACTCAAAACAGCAGCAACTTTAGTGTTATTACCAACAATTATACCCTTGAGAAAATCATAAAGTGCCATAACCCGGTTTTCCAAGCTATACTGTAATAAGTGTGGCCTTGAACATATTAAATTTAGAAATTCAGAGCCCGATAAACCTAAACTAGAACGAAAGAACTCGAGTTTGGGTATAAGGGTCTTCCTAGGATCAGTTACCAACAACAATTTGGGTACTTTACTAATGACTTTGGAGATTTGGGCATTTTCAAATCCATATTTCCTAAGGAGGAATATAACTGAGTCTGGTCTGTTTGCAGATTCAAAATTTACAAACCTAGATGCAGATATAGCAGTTTCTGGGGATAACCCACATGATTCTATGAGGTAAGACACTGTAAATGAGTGTTGTTTTATATTTTTTTCTTGTGCTGAGGATTTTGATTTTCTTTCGGATGAGAAATATTTGGTGGGCAATACTGATAATATTAGAGTCTTTTGAACAAAACCCGGATCGAAATTAGCTGAAATTGTTGAATTTACGACAAACCCATTACGGATTAACAATCTGTGCTTGCAACAAAAAGCATACATGATGTGTGATGAATGATGATGGAGTATTAAAGTATGAACAGAACTCACCAATTTTGGAGATGCAGGGCTCTGTTGCTTCGCCTGTAAAACCCTCGTCTCGTAAACCCCAATATCTCTCCTCCCTTATATGGAGGGGAAAAACCCCGAGAAGTTAACTAATGAAATATATGTGATTGATCGAGCAAAATGAGCATTTTCCTAATATTCCTAAAAATCCTCGGGAATTCATCCGTCTTATATTTAGAGGTTTTTACCACATAATTTATATGTTAATTAAAAATATAATAATAATAACATGACAGTATCAGTTAGAAACAAGAATATTGATATGTTAAAAAAGGACTCTGCATTCTCTACGAGGATTTTTCTGTGAGGATGTTGTGAAAATTTTGTTATGAGATTATCTACACATTAAAAAAAAGATTCAATGGCTCATAACTCTTTTTTTTGTCTCTGTATCAAAACGACGTCGTTTTGATAGGAATTTTTTTAAAATATATTTTTATGGAACAGATAAATACAAATTATAATAATAATAATAAATAATAATATAAATAAACAAACAAAAACAATAATAAACAAAAAATAACTAAAGCCACATTGAAAACATTAACGATAATTATAACCGATATATTTATTCATTTTTTTAAGCCAAGTTTGTAGTTAGTTATCCTAATATTAATAGCAAGCTAAGTTATTAAATATAAAAAAAATTATATACAGAATAATCAAGAAATTTAAAATAATTATATGTAAAAATAAACGACGTTTGGTGGCTTCTAATTCTTTATCAACTTGTAAAAAAAAATTCTTATCAAAACGACGTCGTTTTGATACACAAACAAAAAAAAGAGTTGTAAGTCATTGGATCTCCTTTTTGATGTGTTGTCAATCTCACAGTAAAACCCTCACAAGATCCTCACAGAGAAATTCTTATAGAGGATACTGATCCTTAAAAAAGTAACAAAAATCATTTCAAAAAAATGGGATAATACACTTTTTGATCACTGTACTAGGGTTCGATTTTTATTGTGGTTACCGAAATTTTTTTTGTTACAATCGAATGATCGTACTCTCAAAAATTATAAAATTGTCATTACTTAAAATTTCCGTCCGAAAAAACGAACGAAAAAGCTGACTGTGCAAGCTGGCCCCTTTCTTTGCTTACGTGGAGCACAATAATGCCTTATCACTTCTCTTCTATATTATCTTTATACAAAGTGGAGTAGTAAAATTTGTTATCTTTGAATAATAATAATAAAAATATTAATAATTTTGAAATAATAAAAATAAAAATAAAAATAAAAATAAAAATAAAAATAATAATTTTTAAATAATAATAATAACAATAACAATAATATTAATTTTTAAAAATTTAAAAATTTAAAAAAAGATTATATAAATTATAAAAATATTATTTTTAAATACACACATCTTCATATAAAAATATTTTTATAATTTATATAATCTTTTTCATACCAATATATAAAAATGTATTTTTATTTTTTTTAATATTAATCTGGGAGACTTCTTCTGACTTTCTAAAGGATTCAAAATATATATATATATATATATATATATATATATATATATATATATATATATATAATAAAACAGAGCGGCTCAAATTCTAATATTTTAACATCCAACGGTCTCAAATCAATCCCAAGGCTTCAGCATCTAACGATCTCAAATTATTTGGAGCTTCAACATCCGACGACCAAAAATTTATCTTTCAAAAATTCAAACCCACATCCATCATCTCATTCTCTCACTTCACAAAAAAATACCATTATTTGAACACATACACATTTAGTGGGTCCAACTGTTCTCCTTTGTGACAACCCCAAAATAGGTTCATTCCATCTAACCTATTCTGAGTCGCCAAATACATGGTACAGAAAATAACTACAACTTTATTACAACAATTGTCGTGCAAAATATAACAACACATATGCTGTGAGTTTGGATACAAATATATACCAAATGTGACTCATGTTCCAACCGTGGACATCACCTCACAATAACACCTTACATAAAGGTATAGTCAAAAACTGTTTTAGAAATTAAAATCTTTGGGAAGTGCTCAAGGAAACCTTCGTACATGGGAGGCCACGCATCTAGGTTATGATAGATATCATATGGCCACAGAATTATCCTTGGTTGACCCAATAGACCCCAAAGAAAAACGAGAAGATTACTATCATATTCTTCCCAATGGTGAGTCTTCTCTTGACTTATCATTATCTCCACTGTCTCTAATTGAGAATTATACTTCAAACAAACACCAAGATTATATAGGTAGTGCCCATAGATATACTCAGCAAGTGGATGAGCACAACCCTGTCTTATGATGACACGAGGTTGTATGTCGTTAGACATCTTGTATGATAGTGGCAAAACACCCTTCCAACGTTGGGTTCGCCTCACCCTATTTTCTTCACCAAATATAACTACTAAATGATGACCACCGTTCTATTCCCTTGTTACCCCCGCTCGACCCAGCTACACTCTTATTACCTGAAAGGAATTGTGAAGCAAAAGGGTGAGCACAACTAGCTCAGTAAAGAATATCATGACTAAAGATAATTAAATTATCAGTAGCCTTCATCAATAATAAATCAGAGATTTAGAACATATGATAAATGATAAAAATTTCAACCATAGTTGCAGCGGAACGAGCAATCCATTAGAAGAGTCAAATAGACTATAAAGTCTATTATCTTCTCCATGTTAAAAATCCACCAACAATGTTTTATCCATGTAACATCACTCAACAGTTCCTTTCCACAATCATATGAATAACTCATAATCATAATTGTGACTATAAATTTTTTTTCGCACCCAGGACGAAGAATATTTTCATCACCTGTCTTTACCTGAAACATCAAAGATCATGGTTATACCAAATCACAATTCCTGTTTATAATCATACTAACAAATCCATCTTTGCACTACGGGCCAAAGATATTCATCAACAAACCATCTTTGCACTACGGGCCAAAGATATTCATCAACAAACCATCTTTGCACTACGGGCCAAAGATATTCAACAACAGTTCATCTTTGCACTACAGGCCAAAGATATTCATCAACAGGCCATCTTTGCACTACATGCCAAAGATATTCATCAATAATTCATATTTGCACTACAGGCCAAATATATTCATATCTCAAAGAAATATATAATCATTTCAGAATTTATATAAACAATAATTATAACCATGTTGATCAATTCACCTTTGCACTTAAGCTTAAGATATTCAATTATAAATTCAATGGTCATGATCATACCAGTCACAATTCAACTTTGCACTACAGGCCAAAGAGAACCCTAGTCATGATCATACCAATAATCTACCCATCTTTACACTCCAGTGAAAGAGAATTTTAACATCAGGGTTATAAAAATATTATATATGATGATAAAAATAATATGATCAACATATAGTTTTAATCTCAAGAGTAATATTCGTAACTCATGAATAGTAAATCGTGAATAGTAACTCATGAATAGTAACCCCGACACAAAAGATAAAAATTCCACAATAAAATCCATACCAATATTTCGGTATAATGATATTGAAAGAATAACATTACTTAAATTTATAAACAATTTATTTTAATTGTTTACACTTTACTAATTAATGCATTTAATCATCATAAAATGCCAACTCTTACAATTTCATCATCAATAACCAAAACCCTCATCAAAAATCTGCATATACCTCATATAGGATTCTCAAGCCATAAAATCCTATTTTCCAATTTTCTTTCTTCACAAAACATATTTAATTCATTTACTCATAACTAGACCATTTTCATGAAAAATACCAAATCAGTTCCAAAAATATTTCTTTTTTGGGATTTAGCATAATATAGTCCCATAGTGAACATATATTTTTCTCAGAATTTTTAAAAGTCATTTACTATTTTTCATATGGCCAAAATAGCCGAATATTTAGACATTTATCAAAAATTGTACTTTTGTCTAAAAATTCTGAAATTTACAGAGTATACTTCTATCATATACATGTACTCCCAATAAAAATTTCATCAATTTTGGAGTTAACCACAAGAAATTATAAGCTGTTACTTCTAAAATAGTCTTTTCTCATAAAATTCATAACTCTCAATCTATACATTCAAAAATCACCATTTTTGGACACAATCAAGAAAACTCATCAAAATATCATTTCAAATTTTTCCAGAATTTTTGAAGGTCAGAAAAATTACGAAACTGAAAATCATAACAACCCTTAAAATCCCTTACTATCCCTTACTTCAAAAGAGCAGTACTTCTGATCGGTATAAGGCTGAAAGAAACTTGCACTGATGAATAGAAACTCTCAAAGTATCTAAATACTCACAAAATATGCTTCATAATATAGAGAGAGAAAGAGAGAAAGCTTATGTTTTTGGTGTGATTTTCAATTCTAACTTAGCCCTCTATTTATAGGAAAATTTTGGTAGGTTTGACCTGCAACCTGATGGCTTTACCTGTTACTATTCCCACCCACCACATTTAAAATATAATTCAGCACATTTCTTCACCAACCACAAGTGGGGCCCACCAATTCTAGAATTTTCCACCAAAAATGATTTATAACCTGATTTCCGAATCAGCCACCTCTTAAAATTCATAACAAATCATACGTTCATTTTTAACGGTTCAAAATTTATGGACATATACTCAACTTATATATGTACAACATATCCAAAAATTACCACGATCCAACGGTCGGATTAAAAATTATAACCCCCGCAAAATATCTCAAAAACCCTGATTTTTAATACCTCCATTCCGACAAAAATACGGATAAAAACCTCAACATTATCTCCTTCATTTTTAACCACAAAAATATATCCCTCATTTATATCCACATAATATAAATATTTCCTTATCATATGAATCAATAATTAATTATTCACAAATAATATTACAGAATCACATTTATGACAACCAGGCCGTTCCCAGGAAAGAGGGGGCTTTCCAATAAGAATTTCTCCTTACTGGCGCGCAATTAGATGACCAAACCTCTCCTTAGACAGAACTTTCTAGACATTGACAATAATGTTATCTAATAATATTATTCAAATAATATGAATTATTGATCTGATAATAGAAAATACTGTGCAGCAACAATTATTGAAACAACAATAATATAAAATATCAACGCAGCAATTATTGAATCAATAAAATAAAATATTGAACAGTAATTACTGTAACAATTATTGAGTAGTGCCTTCTTACGTAAGAATCAATAATTTCAAAAATACTATGCAATACCGTGTGCTACTGTGCAATAACGCGTATTACTGTATTTTAACCACCGGGTATTCCAACAGTGTTAACGGTAACAACTACGCCGTTATTTGTAAAAACTCAAATTTGTCGTTTTCCTTCACCCGACAGTTATTCGTTATGGGGCCCACAAATAGCTGCGCCGTCGTACGAATATTCTCCGACAGAAAGAATATTCCACGACCAAACGAATATTCCCCGACAACAATGATTATTTTATAACCACTTGCTTATTTTGAAAAAAAAAAATTCATATTTCACCCATAACTTTAAACTTTTATCAATTTAACTATTTACTGAATAGTAATTATAAGAAAAATTGCATACTTTTATTTCATAAAATTCGGGGTCTTACAATCTCCCCTCCTTATGAAATTTCGTCCCCGAAATTTACGTACCTGGCATTTCGAAGAGTTGAGAATACCTTGCTTCCATTTCAGATTCTATCTCTCAGATCATCATGATTTCTCCATTGCTCTTCTCCCATGATAACTTCATTTGGGTTCCTCATTTGTTGGGAAGTCATGACAACCGCCATCCCTCGAACTACTCGGCTTTGACTTGTCTGGAGCAACATTTGGCGTCATCATTACCGTTGGAATATACCTTTCTATAGGACATATTCCTCCCTCAACTGCCTCTTCGTACTCCTCATTCATGATCTGAATCATCAATCTTCGATCCATATCGGATTCAGGTTGACCGCTATGTACAGGGTAATTCAAAACTCGATGTTGGGTTCTCCCAATTGCTTTCCAAAAAGAGAAATTCATATCATCTATTTTAGCCTTCTTAGATCGAACATCTCTTTCCACAATATCCACGTGTCGTGCGGCTTTTGCCCATGCATCACTTATTCTCACTCGTTCAATTTTTTCTTCTTTCAGCTCAGATTCTATTTTTATCATCTTATACTCTGCCAAAGAATGCTTCTGTTCAAGCATCACATATCGGGTAACACAAGCTTGAATTGTTGCATCCTTTTGTTCCACGACCGCCTGTCGTTCTTCTGCCTGCTCTTCTAACTCATGAATACGATTTTGAAATTCTACATTTTGATCATATAATACCTCTAATAAACTCTCCTCTGGTACTTCTTCTTCCTCTTCTTCCTCAGTCTCAGCTGTTACCTCTGCGACTATCTCGGGTGCAACTATCAATTCTTCACTCACCACATAGATATCTCTAATTCCTTCTTCGTCTGACATCACATTATCATGGTTAGTGATTAGAGGTATCCCCACAGTCTCATTCACTCCATTGTTAGCATTCTCAGCTGCCATTCTCAAATACTGCCATAAAACAAGGGTTAATTAAACAAATTAACATATCACATAATATCCCAATATTATGACTGACCAACAAATAAGCTTAGGTAGGACACACTAGCGAAGGATTTACTCATCTCTCCCCTCCTAGTTGTATTCCCCGATCTCCGCCAGAGATCATATCCCTAAGCTCTGATACCACCTCTGACAACCCCAAAATAGGTTCATTCCATCCAACCTATTCTGAGTCGCCAAATACATGGTACAGAAAATAACTACAACTTTATTACAACAATTGTCGTGCAAAATACAACAACACATATGCTGTGAGTTTGGATACAAATATATACCAAATGTGACTCATGTTCCAACCGTGGACATCACCTCACAATAACACCTTACATAAAGGTATAGTCAAAAACTGTTTTAGAAATTAGAATCTTTGGGAAGTGCTCAAGGAAACCTTCGTACATGGGAGGCCACGCATCTAGGTTATGATAGATATCATATGGCCACAGAATTATCCTTGGTTGACCCAATAGACCCCAAAGAAAAACGAGAAGATTACTATCATATTCTTCCCAATGGTGAGTCTTCTCTTGACTTATCATTATCTCCACTGTCTCTAATTGAGAATTATACTTCAAACAAACACCAAGATTATATAGGTAGTGCCCATAGATATATTCAGCAAGTGGATGAGCACAACCCTGTCTTATGATGACACGAGGTTGTATGTCGTTAGACATCTTGTATGATAGTGGCAAAACACCCTTCCAACGTTGGGTTCGCCTCACCCTATTTTCTTTACCAAATATAACTACTAAATGATGACCACCGTTCTATTCCCTTGTTACCCCCGCTCGACCCAGCTACACTCTTATTACCTGAAAGGAATTGTGAAGCAAAAGGGTGAGCACAACTAGCTCAGTAAAGAATATCATGACTAAAGATAATTAAATTATCAATAGCCTTCATCAATAATAAATCAGAGATTTAGAACATATGGTAAATGATAAAAATTTCAACCATAGTTGCAGCGGAACGAGCAATCCATTAGAAGAGTCAAATAGACTATAAAGTCTATTATCTTCTCCATGTTAAAAATCCACCAACAATGTTTTATCCATGTAACATCACTCAACAGTTCCTTTCCACAATCATATGAATAACTCATAATCATAATTGTGACTATAAATTTTTTTTCGCACCAGGACGAAGAATATTTTCATCACCTGTCTTTACCTGAAACATCAAAGATCATGGTTATACCAAATCACAATTCCTGTTTATAATCATACTAACAAATCCATCTTTGCACTACGGGCCAAAGATATTCATCAACAAACTATCTTTGCACTACGGGCCAAAGATATTCATCAACAAACCATCTTTGCACTACGGGCCAAAGATATTCAACAACAGTTCATCTTTGCACTACAGGCCAAAGATATTCATCAACAGGCCATCTTTGCACTACATGCCAAAGATATTCATCAATAATTCATATTTGCACTACAGGCCAAATATATTCATATCTCAAAGAAATATATAATCATTTCAGAATTTATATAAACAATAATTATAACCATGTTGATCAATTCACCTTTGCACTTAAGCTTAAGATATTCAATTATAAATTCAATGGTCATGATCATACCAGTCACAATTCAACTTTGCACTACAGGCCAAAGAGAACCCTAGTCATGATCATACCAATAATCTACCCATCTTTACACTCCAGTGAAAGAGAATTTCAACATCAGGGTTATAAAAATATTATATATGATGATAAAAATAATATGATCAACATATAGTTTTAATCTCAAGAGTAATATTCGTAACTCATGAATAGTAAATCGTGAATAGTAACTCATGAATAGTAACCCCGACACAAAAGATAAAAATTCCACAATAAAATCCATACCAATATTTCGGTATAATGATATTGAAAGAATAACATTACTTAAATTTATAAACAATTTATTTTAATTGTTTACACTTTACTAATTAATGCATTTAATCATCATAAAATGCCAACTCTTACAATTTCATCATCAATAACCAAAACCCTCATCAAAAATCTGCATATACCTCATATAGGATTCTCAAGCCATAAAATCCTATTTTCCAATTTTCTTTCTTCACAAAACATATTTAATTCATTTACTCATAACTAGACCATTTTCATGAAAAATACCAAATCAGTTCCAAAAATATTTCTTTTTTGGGATTTAGCATAATATAGTCCCATAGTGAACATATATTTTTCTCAGAATTTTTAAAAGTCATTTACTATTTTTCATCTGGCCAAAATAGCCGAATATTTAGACATTTATCAAAAATTGTACTTTTGTCTAAAAATTCTGAAATTTACAGAGTATACTTCTATCATATACATGTACTCCCAATAAAAATTTCATCAATTTTGGAGTTAACCACAAGGAATTATAAGCTGTTACTTTTAAAATAGTCTTTTCTCATAAAATTCATAACTCTCAATCTATACATTCAAAAATCACCATTTTTGGACACAATCAAGAAAACTCATCAAAATATCATTTCAAATTTTTCCAGAATTTTTGAAGGTCAGAAAAATTACGAAACTGAAAATCATAACAACCCTTAAAATCCCTTACTATCCCTTACTTCAAAAGAGCAGTACTTCTGATCGGTATAAGGCTGAAAGAAACTTGCACTGATGAATAGAAACTCTCAAAGTATCTAAATACTCACAAAATATGCTTCATAATATAGAGAGAGAAAGAGAGAAAGCTTATGTTTTTGGTGTGATTTTCAATTCTAACTTAGCCCTCTATTTATAGGAAAATTTTGGTAGGTTTGACCTGCAACCTGATGGCTTTACCTGCTACTATTCCCACCCACCACATTTGAAATATAATTCAGCACATTTCTTCACCAACCACAAGTGGGGCCCACCAATTCTAGAATTTTCCACCAAAAATGATTTATAACCTGATTTCCGAATCAGCCACCTCTTAAAATTCATAACAAATCATACGTTCATTTTTAACGGTTCAAAATTTGTGGACATATACTCAACTTATATATGTATAACATATCCAAAAATTACCACGATCCAACGGTCGGATTAAAAATTATAACCCCCGCAAAATATCTCAAAAACCCTGATTTTTAATACCTCCATTCCGACAAAAATACGGATAAAAACCTCAACATTAACTCCTTCATTTTTAACCACAAAAATATATCCCTCATTTATATCCACATAAAATAAATATTTCCTTATCATATGAATCAATAATTAATTATTCACAAATAATATTACAGAATCACATTTATGACAACCAGGCCGTTCCCAGGAAAGAGGGGGCTTTCCAATAAGAATTTCTCCTTACTGGCGCGCAATTAGATGACCAAACCTCTCCTTAGACAGAACTTTCTAGACATTGACAATAATGTTATCTAATAATATTATTCAAATAATATGAATTATTGATCTGATAATAGAAAATACTGTGCAGCAACAATTATTGAAACAACAATAATATAAAATATCAACGCAGCAATTATTGAATCAATAAAATAAAATATTGAACAGTAATTACTGTAACAATTATTGAGTAGTGCCTTCTTACGTAAGAATCAATAATTTCAAAAATACTATGCAATACCGTGTGCTACTGTGCAATAACGCGTATTACTGTATTTTAACCACCGGGTATTCCAACAGTGTTAACGGTAACAACTACGCCGTTATTTGTAAAAACTCAAATTTGTCGTTTTCCTTCACCCGACAGTTATTCGTTATGGGGCCCACAAATAGCTGCGCCGTCGTACGAATATTCTCCGACAGAAAGAATATTCCACGACCAAACGAATATTCCCCGACAACAATGATTATTTTATAACCACTTGCTTATTTTGAAAAAAAAAAAATTCATATTTCACCCATAACTTTAAACTTTTATCAATTTAACTATTTACTGAATAGTAATTATAAGAAAAATTGCATACTTTTATTTCATAAAATTCGGGGTCTTACAATCTCCCCTCCTTATGAAATTTCGTCCCCGAAATTTACGTACCTGGCATTTCGAAGAGTTGAGAATACCTTGCTTCCATTTCAGATTCTATCTCTCAGATCATCATGATTTCTCCATTGCTCTTCTCCCATGATAACTTCATTTGGGTTCCTCATTTGTTGGGAAGTCATGACAACCGCCATCCCTCGAACTACTCGGCTTTGACTTGTCTGGAGCAACATTTGGCGTCATCATTACCGTTGGAATATACCTTTCTATAGGACATATTCCTCCCTCAACTGCCTCTTCGTACTCCTCATTCATGATCTGAATCATCAATCTTCGATCCATATCGGATTCAGGTTGACCGCTATGTACAGGGTAATTCAAAACTCGATGTTGGGTTCTCCCAATTGCTTTCCAAAAAGAGAAATTCATATCATCTATTTTAGCCTTCTTAGATCGAACATCTCTTTCCACAATATCCACGTGTCGTGCGGCTTTTGCCCATGCATCACTTATTCTCACTCGTTCAATTTTTTCTTCTTTCAGCTCAGATTCTATTTTTATCATCTTATACTCTGCCAAAGAATGCTTCTGTTCAAGCATCACATATCGGGTAACACAAGCTTGAATTGTTGCATCCTTTTGTTCCACGACCGCCTGTCGTTCTTCTGCCTGCTCTTCTAACTCATGAATACGATTTTGAAATTCTACATTTTGATCATATAATACCTCTAATAAACTCTCCTCTGGTACTTCTTCTTCCTCTTCTTCCTCAGTCTCAGCTGTTACCTCTGCGACTATCTCGGGTGCAACTATCAATTCTTCACTCACCACATAGATATCTCTAATTCCTTCTTCGTCTGACATCACATTATCATGGTTAGTGATTAGAGGTATCCCCACAGTCTCATTCACTCCATTGTTAGCATTCTCAGCTGCCATTCTCAAATACTGCCATAAAACAAGGGTTAATTAAACAAATTAACATATCACATAATATCCCAATATTATGACTGACCAACAAATAAGCTTAGGTAGGACACACTAGCGAAGGATTTACTCATCTCTCCCCTCCTAGTTGTATTCCCCGATCTCCGCCAGAGATCATATCCCTAAGCTCTGATACCACCTCTGACAACCCCAAAATAGGTTCATTCCATCCAACCTATTCTGAGTCGCCAAATACATGGTACAGAAAATAACTACAACTTTATTACAACAATTGTCGTGCAAAATACAACAACACATATGTTGTGAGTTTGGATACAAATATATACCAAATGTGACTCATGTTCCAACCGTGGACATCACCTCACAATAACACCTTACATAACGGTATAGTCAAAAACTATTTTAGAAATTAGAATCTTTGGGAAGTGCTCAAGGAAACCTTCGTACATGGGAGGCCACGCATCTAGGTTATGATAGATATCATATGGCCATAGAATTATCCTTGGTTGACCCAATAGACCCCAAAGAAAAACGAGAAGATTACTATCATATTCTTCCCAATGGTGAGTCTTCTCTTGACTTATCATTATCTCCACTGTCTCTAATTGAGAATTATACTTCAAACAAACACCAAGATTATATAGGTAGTGCCCATAGATATATTCAGCAAGTGGATGAGCACAACCCTGTCTTATGATGACACGAGGTTGTATGTCGTTAGACATCTTGTATGATAGTGGCAAAACACCCTTCCAACGTTGGGTTCGCCTCACCCTATATAAAAATGAAAGAGTTAATGTTGAGGTGTTTTATCTGTATTTTTATCGGAACGGAGGTATTGAAAATCAAATTAGGGTTTTTGAGATATTTTGCGAGGGTTATAATTTTTAATCCGACCGTTGGATCGTGATAATTTTGGATATGTTATACATATATAAGTTGAGTATATGTCCACAAATTTTAAACCGTTAAAAATGAACGTATGATTTGTTATGAATTTTACGAGATGACTGGTTCAGAAATTATTGAATTTTCGGAGTTAATTATTTTGGTGGAAAATTCTAGAATTAGTGGGCCCCACTCTTGGTTGGTGAAGAAATGTGCTGAGATTTTTATCCAAATGTGGTTGGTGGGAATAGTAAAAGGTAAAGCCATCAGGTAGCAGGTCAAGTCTGCTTCGGCGTGCTAACAATTTCCTATAAATAGAGGGCTAAGTTAGAATTGAAAATCACACCAGAAACAAGTTTTCTCTCTTTCTCTCTCTAGATTATTGAACATATTTTATGAGTATTTAGATACTTGGTGAGTTGCTATTCATCAGTGCAAGTTTCCTTCAGCGTTATATCCGATATCCGGTTAGAAGTACTGCTATTTTGTGGTAGGGGATAGTAAGGGATGCTATATTCTTCATAATGATGTTATTCTTTCAATATCATTATTGTGACGCCCCCAAAATAGGTCCATTCCACCCAACCCATTCTGATTCGCCAAATACATGGTACAGAAACAACTACAACCTTATTAATACATTTGTCGTGCAAAATACGACAACACATATATTGTGAGTTTAAATATAAATATTGTCATCTAGACAGTATTCATACTCAATTAAGTCCTCATTATACTTATTGATACACTATTTTATAAAATAGTGAGGACTACTAAAATAACTGTCTTGAACCATCATTCCATACCCCGACTAGTACTCGCTACATTCTCGCCTCCTCAGAAGAAAAATAGAACAACAAGAAAAAGGGTAAGCTCAACTAGCCCAGTAAAGAATATTATGACTAAGATAATATACAACAAATTATCGTTAGTCTTCAACAGGGAAAAATCTAATAGAATACAATAGACAACAACTTTTAAATCAATATTCGCAGCGGAAAATAATAATTCATAGAAGAGTTACGTAGAGAATGAAATCTACGATTATCTATGAATTTAAAAGCCCATCATCAACATTTTATCCCTGTAACATCAATCAATAAATATCTTGAATCAAATAGTCATCTTTGTACTACAAGCCAAAGATATTCATCAGTTGGTCATGTTCACCTCAACACCTGTTCATCTTTGCACTACGGGCCAAAGATATTCATCAGAAATCATTAATCTTTGCACTACAGGCCAAAGATATTCATTTATATCATCATTTAGGACTGAGGATGATGAAAAATATTTTTAAGAAAACGAATCCCGTGAAACAAAATAATAAATATTAAGGATTCGTATTTCAGCTATTCCATGTCCAAAAATACCTCATAAATAATCATAGTGGAGTAAAATTCAAGAATGATCAAAACATAGATACAATCAAAGCTAGTATCCAGAATAGATATTTTGGACGAAAAGAAGAAAATTTTATTTTTCGGTGAATAGTAACTCGTGAATAGTAGCTCATGAATAGTAAACCCGACATGAAAAGTTCTAAATTTGATAAAAAGTTCAGATCAATACTTCGGCATAATGATATTGAAGAAAATAATATCATTTAAGAAGAAATAACATCCCTTACCTCAGCAAAAATAGTACTTCTAGTTGAAACACCGGATATAGGTTATGACTTGAACTTGCACCGTATAGCAATACTCAAAGTATTAGAATACTCACAAGAATATGCTCACTAATATAGAGAGAGAAAGAGAGAGAAACTTGTGTTTCTGGTGTGATTTTCAATTCTAACCTAAGCACCCTATTTATAGGAAAATGCTTAGAACACCAAAACAGAAAATTTAATATAATAATATATATATATATATATATATATATATATATATATATATATATATATATATAAATTTTCAAGCCCACCTTAGAAAATCTGAAATCAGCCACCTTGCACATGCTTATGATGTTCAAAAAAATACAAAAAATGTTTTTCTCAAAATAATTAACTAAAACTCCTAAAAATCAATTATTTCGGAACTTCGAAACTTCAATAATTCATAATAAATAGCTCTTTTGTCAGAAAATTCGAATTTCACGTGGTTTTATAGGAAATTCAATTCTCTACAACTTTGCAGAAGAAAGTTTTTCTAAATTCCAAATAAAAATTGATCGAAATCTACAAACGGACGATTTTACAGTCAATAATAAATTTTCGGTCAAGAATTGTGTCCACCAACACACAAAATATGTGTTAATCATTTAATGTCACAAAAATACTCTTCCTCCTCATATACTCATATATCTCACATTCATTATAAAAATATCACCATCAATATATTATTAAAATAATATATTTAAATGAATTATTTTATCAGAAAAAGATAAAATATTAATTTTCAACAATTGTCACATTAACATTTTTTTCCATCTATATCCATATAAAATCACTATTTTCCTCATCATATAAATCAATAATTAATTATACACAAATAATATTACAGAACCACAATACTGGCAACCAGGCCGTTCCCAGGAAAGAGGGGGCTTTCCAATAAGGATCTCTCTTTACTGGCACGCAATTAGATGACCAAACCTCTCCTTAGACAGAACTTTCTAGGCATTGCCAATAATGTTATCTAATAATATTATTCAGATAATATGAATTATTGTTCTGATAATAGAAAATACTGTGTAGTGATAATTATTAAAACAACAGTAATATAAAATATCAACGCAGCAATTATTGAATCAATAAAATATAATATTAAACAGTAATTACTGTAACAATTATTGAGTAGTGCCTTCTTACGTAAGAATTAATAATTGGTGCAATACCGTGTGCTACTGTGCAACAACGCGTATTACTGTGTTTTAACCACCGTGTATTCCAACAGTATTAACGGTAACAACTACGCTGTTATTTATAAATAAATTATTTTTGTCGTTTTCTTCATCCAATCGCTTTCCGTTATGGGGCCCACAAAAGACTGCGCCGTCGTACGAATATTCTTCGACAGTAAGAATATTCCACGACCAAGCGAATATTCCCCGACAACAATGAATATTTTATAACCACTTGCTTA
Source organism: Panax notoginseng (assembly GCA_016801055.1). Taxonomy (NCBI): domain Eukaryota; kingdom Viridiplantae; phylum Streptophyta; class Magnoliopsida; order Apiales; family Araliaceae; genus Panax; species Panax notoginseng. Next base: position 142,893,716 of record CM029023.1, read on the forward strand.
TTTGAAATATTTGCACATTTTACCCATAACTAACCACATTAATCAAATTAACCCTTACTATTTCAAAATAATAAATAAAGGAAATTCAATTTTATTTATAATAAGTTGGGGTCTTACAATTATACTGAAATATTAGTATGAATTTTATTGTGGGATTTTTACCTTTTTGAGTCGGGATTACTATTCACGTATACGGCATTATTCACGTATACGGCACTATTCATGTATATGGTACTATTTACGTATATGACATTATTTACGTATACGGTACTATGTACGAATACGAAGTATTATTCACGAGTTACTATTCATGAGTTACTATTCATGAGTTAATATTCATGAGTTACTATTCACGAGTTACTATTCATGAGTTACTATTCACGGGTACTATTCATGACAAAAATTGGTTTCTTTTTCTGACCAAATTATCGTTGATTTATGATTGTTGCTCTTGAAAATAAATGCAGTTGTTGATCATATTATTTTTATTATCATATATAACATTTTTATAACCCTGATGTTGAAATTCTCTTTCACTTGAGTGTAAAGATGGGTAGATTATTGGTATGATCATGACTATGTGTTCTCTTTGGCCAGTAGTGCAAAGTTAAATTGTTGACTGGTATGATCATGACCATTGAATTTATAACTGAATATCTTTAGCTTAAGTGTAAAGGTGAATTGATCAACATGGTTATAATTATTGTTTATATAATTCTGAAATGATTATATATTTCTTTGAGATATTAATATATTTGGCCTATAGTGCAAATATGAACTGTTGAAGAATATCTTTGGCCTGTAGTGCAAAGATGAATTATTGATGAATATCTTTGGCCTGTAGTGCAAAGATGAATTGTTGATGAATATCTTTGGCCTGTAGTGCAAAGATGAACTATTGATGAATATCTTTGGCCTGCAGTGTAAAGATAAATTATTGATGAATATCTTTGGCCTGTAGTGCGAAGATGAACTGTTGTTGAATATCTTTGGCCCGTAGTGCAAAGATGGTTTGTTGATGAATATCTTTGGCCGTAGTGCGAAGATGGATTTATTAGCATGATTATGAACAGGAACTGTGATTTGGTGTAACCATGATCTTTGATGTTTCAGGTAAAGACAGGTGATAAAAATATTCTTCGTCCTGGGTGCGAAGAAAAATTTAGAATCACAATTATAATTATGAGTTATTCATATGATTGTGGAAAGGAACTGTTGAGTGATGTTACAGGGATAAAACATTGTTGGTGAATTTTTAACATGGAGAAGATAATAGACTTTATAGTCTATTTGACTCTTCTAATGGATTGCTCGTTCCGCTGCAACTATGGTTGAAATTTTTATCATCTACCATATGTTCTAAATCTCTGATTTATTACTGATGAAGACTATTGATAATTTATTTATCTTTAGTCGTGATATTCTTTACTGGGCTAGTTGTGCTCACCCTTTTGTTTCACAATTCCTTTCAAGTAATAAGAGTGTAGTTAGGTCGAGCGGGGGTAACAAGGGAATAGAACGGTGGTCATCATTTAGTAGTTATATTTGGTGAAGAAAATAGGGTGAGGTGAACCCAACGTTGGAAGGGTGTTTTGTCACTATCATACAAGATGTCTAATGTAAGACCCCAACTTATTAATGAATAAAATCAAATTTTCTCTAAATATTATTGTGAATAATAAGGGGTTAATTTGATATAATACTTTGGTTATGGGTGAAATGTGCAAATTTTGCAAAATAAGCAAGTGGTTATAAAATATTCATTTTGTCGGAAAATATTCGTTTGGTCGTGGAATATTCTTGCTGTCGGGGAATATTCGTACGACGGCGCAGCCTTGTGTGGGCCCCATAACGGAAAGCGATTGGATGAAGAAAACGACAAGTATAAGTTGTTTATAAATAACGGCGTAGTTGTTACCGTTAATACTGTTGGAATACCCGGTGGTAAAAATACAGTAGCACACGGTATTACATCAATTATTGATTCTTACGTAAGAAGGTACTACTCAATAATTGTTACAGTAGTTATTGTTTAATATTTTATTTTATTGATTCAATAATTGCTGCGTTGATATTTTATATTATTGTTGTTTCAATAATTGTTGTTGCACAGTATTTTCCATTATCAGATCAATAATTCATATTATTTGAATAATATTATTAGATAACATTATTGGCAATGTCTAGAAAGTTCTGTCTAAGGAGAGGTTTGGTCATCTAATTGCGCGCCAGTAAGGAGAAATTCTTATTGGAAAGCCCCCTCTTTCCTGGGAACGGCCTGGTTGTCATAAATGTGATTCTGTAATATTATTTGTGAATAATTAATTATTGATTCATATGATAAGGAAATATTTATTTTATGTGGATATAAATTAGGGATATATTTTTGTGGTTAAAAATGAAGGAGTTAATGTTGAGGTTTTTAATCAGTATTTTTATCGGAATGGAGGTATTAAAAATCAGGATTTTTGAGATATTTTGCGGGGGTTATAATTTTTAATCCGACCGTTGGATCGTGGTAAATTTTGGATATGTTATACATATATAAGTTGAGTATATGTCCACAAATTTTGAACCGTTAAAAATGAACGTATGATTTATTATGAATTTTATGAGATGACTGGTTCAGAAATTATTGAATTTCGGAGTTTATCATTTTGATGGAAAATTCTAGAATTGGTGGGCCCCACTCTTGGTTGGTGAAAAAATATGCTGAGATTTTTATTCAAATGTGGTGGGTGGAAATAGTAGCAGGTAAAGCCATCAGGTTGCAGGTTAAGTCTGCTTCGGCGTGCTAACATTTTCCTATAAATAGAGGGCTAAGTTAGAATTAAAAATCACACCAGAAACAAGTTTTCTCTCTTTCTCTCTCTAGATTATGAGTGTATTTTGTGAGTATTTAGATACTTTAAGAGTTTCTATTCATCAGAGTAAGTTTCTTTTAACCTTATACCGGTATTCCTACCAGAAGTACTGATATTTTGAGGTAAGGGATATTATTTTCTTCTTAATGATATTATTTTCTTCAATATCATTATGCTGAAATATTGATATGAGTTTTTATCAAATTTAAAACTTTTTATGTCGGGATTACTATTTACGTATACGACACTATTCACGTATACTATTCACGAATACGGCACTATTCACCGAAAAATAAAATTTTTCCTTTTTGTCCAAGATATCTATAATGGTTACTATCTTTGATTGTATCCATGTTTTGATCTTTATTTTTGAATTTTGCTTCACAATTGATTATTATGAAGTATTATTGATCTTGTATAAACTGTTATACGAATCCCTAATATTTGTCCTTCTGTCTCACTGGATTCGTTCTCTTTAAGATATTTTTCATCATCCTCAGTCCTAAATGATGATATTACTGAATATCTTTGGCCTGTAGTGCAAAGATGTATGATTACTTGATGAATATCTTTGGCCTGTAGTGCAAAGATGAACAGGTGTTGAGATGAACATGACTGACAGGTGATACAAATGAATATCTTTGGCCTGTAGTGCAAAGATGAATATTTGGTTAAAGATGATTATTAATCGATGTTACAGGGATAAAATATTGATGATGGACTTTTAAATCTTAGAAGATAGTAAAATTCTTTCTCTACTTGACTCTTCTAATGGTTTGCTGTTTTCGCTGCAGTTGTTGATCTAAAACTTGTTGTCGATTAGATTCTATCAGATTTTTCCCTATTGAAGACTAACGATAATTTGTTGTATATTATCTTAGTCATAATATTCTTTACTGGGCTAGTTGAGCTCACCCTTTTCCTTTTTGTTCCATTTTTCTTCTCAGGAGGTGAGAACATAGCAGGATCTAGTCGGGGTATGGAGTGATGGTTCTAGAAAGATGTTTTAGCAGTCCTCACTATTTCTGTAAAATAGTATTTGAATAATTGTAATGAGGATTTATTTGAGTGTGGATATTGTCCAGAAGACAATATTTGTATTATTGAAGTTGTAGTTTGCTTTCTGTACCATATATTTGGCGACTCAGAATGGGTGTTGTATATCTATTTTGGGGGTGTCACAGTTGGTATCAGAGCTTAGGGATATGTTCCCTGGCTGAGATGTGAGACAAGAACTAGGAGGGGAGAAACGGGAAATTTCTTCGCTAGTATGACCTGACTAAGTTTATTTGGTGTTTATTTGGTCGGTCAGAGTATAGGGATAATATATGACATGACTATTAACCCTTGTTTTATGGCAGTATTTAAGAATGGCAGCTGAGAACGTTAATAATGGAGTAAATCAGACCGTGGAGACACCTTTGATCACCACCCAGGGGAACGTGCAACAGGAAGGCAATAATCCTCCTGTAAACAACGTTACCGAGCAAACGATGAATGATGGAATGTTTAGGAGCTTTTTACAGTTCATGCAAAATCAGACGAGGGAGACTCGTGTGCAGAATACGGGTGGATATGATAACAACGCGCGGTTTGTCAAAGCTAAGCAGTTCAAAGAATTGGGACCACCAGAATTTAAGGGAAAGTCGGATCCGATCATGGCGGAAACGTGGGTAAAGCAAATTACCAAGATATTCGATGTCTTGGGATGTACGGAGGAACAGAAGGTTCCATTCGCCACCTTTATATTCCGCGGTGAGGCAGACTACTGGTGGGAGTCTGTGAAGCGTACCCAGCCTGACGCACTCAACATATCCTGGGAAACATTTCAAAAACTATTCAATAACAAGTACTTTCCTGAAAGTATTCGTCATATGAAAGAGGTGGAGTTTATCAGACTGGAACAAAACAACATGACGGTGTCCCAGTATGAGGCGAAGTTTGCAGAGTTATCCAGGTTTGCACCTCATTTGGTCGAGAATGAGGAACGAATGACAAGGATGTTTCTGAGAGGTTTAAAATCCGAGATTCGACAATATCTTATCTCTCATAAATTTTCTTTATATTCAGATGTTGTAAATAGGGCTCAATTATTAGAGCGAGATAATGAGTATGTGCAATCGAGGGACCACAGCCAGGGTCATACCGGTGACAGCAGTCATCAGAGCGATGATAACTAACGAGGAGGAAAAAATACGGACAAAGGAGGTAACCACTCTGGTGGTAATCGTGGTCGTGATAATAGAAGGAGCGAGTCGGGAGGAGATTTCAAGAAGAGAAGGTACAACAATGATAACGTGAAGACATCAGCACAAACATCAACTGTTTCTAGGGGAGGAGAACGACCACCGGTCGTATGTTACAAATGTGAGAAAGAGGGACATATCAGCCCAAACTGCCCACAACAATCCAAGGTATGTTATAACTGTGGAAAGGAGGGTCATATAGCTCGAGAGTGTTCTGTAGCAAAACCAAGTTCAGCAGGGATGGTGACTCCAAAAGCTGTCCCGAATAAGTCGAAATCAGCGGTTCCTGGAAGAGCGTTTGTCGTGACTGGCCAAAACGCGAAAAACTTGAACGAGGTGATCACGGGTAAGTTAATCTTGAATTCTTGCGAAGTTTATACTTTACTAGATACCGGTTCTACCCATTCTTTTATCTCTCCTGCTTGTGCTCAACGTTTAAACTTGACTCCAGAGAAATTGGACTTTAACTTATCTGTTGAAACTCCATTGGGTGAAACCTTCGTTACATTTACAGTTTATAAATCTTGCATGATCCAAGTTGGCACTATCACATTACCTGTTGATCTTATCTCTTTAAAGATACTTGCTTTTGATGTGATTTTAGGAATTGATTGGTTAACCACTCATCATGCTAAAATTGATTATTTTCTTAAGGTTGTTAGTTTTCATATTCCTAACCGACCTGTGATACGAATTCAAACTACTAAACCACTAAAATCAGTCACTGTCATATCAAACCATAAAGCCATTCGTTTATTGAAAAACGAATGTCAAGCTTTCTTAGTCCATGTCATGGACTTGAACAAAAATACGTCAGATTTGAATGATATTTCTGTTGTTAGTGAATTTCCTGACGTATTTCCTGAAGAATTTCTTGGCCTAACCCAGAGCGTGATATTAAATTTTTGTATTGATCTTCAACCCGATACAAAACTCATTTCTAAAATCTCATATTGAATAGCTCCTATTGAACTTCAGGAGTTAAAAACCCAACTATAGAAGTTGGTACCCGAGCCTCTATCTGGTGACTTCCTTTGTGGAATGCACCAAAGCCAGACTCTCCGTAAGGGACTCTATATTTGTGTGGTGGTAAAACAATAGGTGTCATTGTGACGTACTATCCAAGATTAGGATATGAATCACAATTGAGAGCAACCGAAGTCGGTGACCAAAGTACGTAGCTTTCTGGGGTTAGCTGGTTATTATCGGAGATTTGTGGAAGAATTTTCTCGAATCGCTACTCCGTTAACTCAGCTGACTCGGAAAGATACAAAATTCGTATGAAGTGAGGAATGTGAGAAGAGTTTTCAAGAACTCAAGAGGAGACTCATTTCGGCACTTGTTCTGACAATACCATCTGGTTCGGATGGATTTGTTATCTACAGCGATGCTTCAGGTAAAGGGTTAGGATGTGTTCTCATGCAACATGGGAAAGTCATAGCCTATGCCTCACGACAACTCAAAGAATATGAGAGGAATTATCCTACTCATGATTTGGAGTTGGCAGCAGTCGTTTTTGCGTTGAAGATCTGGAGACACTACCTATATGGGGAGAAAGTGGAGATCTATACAGATCATAAAAGCCTCAAATATTTCTTCACCCAAAAGGAACTCAACATGCGGCAACGACGTTGGCTTGAGCTGTTGAAAGATGACGATCATACCATCCAATATCATCCTGGAAAAGCAAACGTTGTAAGACCCCGAATTTTATGAAATAAAAGTATTCAATTTTTCTTATAATTACTATTCAGTAAATGGTTAAATTGATAAAAATTTAAAGTTATGAGTGAAATATGATTTTTTTTTTCAAAATAAGCAAGTGGTTATAAAATAATCATTGTTGTCGGGGAATATTCGTTTGGTCGTGGAATATTCTTTCTGTCGGGGAATATTCGTATGACGGCGCAGCTATTTGTGGGCCCCATAACGAATAACTGTCGGGTGAAGGAAAACGACAAATTTGAGTTTTTACAAATAACGGTGTAGTTGTTACCGTTAACACTGTTGGAATACCCGGTGGTTAAAATACAGTAATACGCGTTATTGCACAGTAGCACACGGTATTGCACAGTATTTTTGAAAGTATTGATTCTTACGTAAGAAGGCACTACTCAATAATTGTTACAGTAATTACTGTTCAATATTTTATTTTATTGATTCAATAATTGCTGCGTTGATATTTTATATTATTGTTGTTTCAATAATTGTTGTTGCACAGTATTTTCTATTATCAGATCAATAATTCATATTATTTGAATAATATTATTAGATAACATTATTGTCAATGTCTAGAAAGTTCTGTCTAAGGAGAGGTTTGGTCATCTAATTGCGCGCCAGTAAGGAGAAATTCTTATTGGAAAGCCCCCTCTTTCCTGGGAACGGCCTGGTTGTCATAAATGTGATTCTGTAATATTATTTGTGAATAATTAATTATTGATTCATATGATAAGGAAATATTTATTTTATGTGGATATAAATGAGAGATATATTTTTGTGGTTAAAAATGAAGGAGTTAATGTTGAGGTGTTTTATCTGTATTTTTGTCGGAATGGAGGTATTGAAAATCAAATTAGGGTTTTTGAGATATTTTGCGGGGGTTATAATTTTTAATCCGACCGTTGGATCGTGGTAATTTTTGGATATGTTATACATATATAAGTTGAGTATATGTCCATAAATTTTGAACCGTTAAAAATGAACATATGATTTGTTATGAATTTTAAGAGGTGGCTGATTCAGAAATCAGGTTATAAATCATTTTTGGTGGAAAATTCTAGAATTGGTGGGCCCCACTTGTGGTTGGTGAAGAAATGTGCTGAATTATATTTCAAATGTGGTGGGTGGGAATAGTAGCAGGTAAAGCCATCAGGTTGCAGGTCAAACCTACCAAAATTTTCCTATAAATAGAGGGCTAAGTTAGAATTGAAAATCACACCAGAAACATAAGCTTTCTCTCTTTCTCTCTCTATATTATGAAGCATATTTTGTGAGTTTTTAGATACTTGGTGAGTTGCTATTCATCAGTGCAAGTTTCCTTCAGCATCATATCCGATATCCAGTCAGAAGTACTGCTCTTTTGAGGTAAGGGATAGTAAGGAATTTTAAGGGTTGTTATATTTTCCAGTTTCGTAATTTTTCTGACCTTCAAAAATTCTGGAAAAATTTGAAATGATATTTTGATGAGTTTTCTTGATTGTGTCCAAAAATGGTGATTTTTGGATGTATAGATTGAGAGTTATGAATTTTATGAGAAAAGACTATTTTAAAAGTAACAGCTTATAATTCCTTGTGGTTAACTCCAAAATTGATGAAATTTTTATTGGGAGTACATGTATATGATAGAAGTATACTATGTAAATTTCAAAATTTTTGGACAAAAGTACAATTTTTGATAAATGTCTAAATATTCGGCTGTTTTGGCCATATGAAAAATAGTAAATGACTTTTAAAAATTCTGAGAAAAATATATGTTCACTATGTGACTATATTATGCTAAATCCCAGAAAAGAAATATTTTTGGAACTGATTTGGTATTTTTCATGAAAATGGTCTAGTTATGAGTAAATGAATTAAATATGTTTTGTTAAGTAAGAAAATTGAAAAATAGGATTTTATGGCTTGAGAATCCTATATGAGGTATATGCAGATTTTTATGAGGGTTTTGGTTATTGATGATGAAATTGTAAGAGTTGGCATTTTATGATGATTAAATGCATTAATTAGTAAAGTGTAAACAATTAAAATAAATTGTTTATAAATTTAAGTAATGTTATTCTTTCAATATCATTATACCGAAATATTGGTATGAATTTTATTGTAGAATTTCTATCTTTTGTGTCGGGGTTACTATTCATGAGTTACGAATATTACTCTTGAGATTAAAACTATATGTTGATCATATTATTTTTATCATCATATATAACATTTTTATAACCCTGATGTTGAAATTCTCTTTCACTGGAGTGTAAAGATGGGTAGATTATTGGTATGATCATGACTAGGGTTCTCTTTGGCCTGTAGTGCAAAGTTGAATTGTGACTGGTATGATCATGACCATTGAATTTATAATTGAATATCTTAAGCTTAAGTGCAAAGGTGAATTGATCAACATGGTTATAATTATTGTTTATATAAATTCTGAAATGATTATATATTTCTTTGAGATATGAATATATTTGGCCTGTAGTGCAAATATGAATTGTTGATGAATATCTTTGGCATGTAGTGCAAAGATGGCCTGTTGATGAATATCTTTGGCCTGTAGTGCAAAGATGAACTGTTGTTGAATATCTTTGGCCCGTAGTGCAAAGATGGTTTGTTGATGAATATCTTTGGACGTAGTGCAAAGATGAAGTTATTAGTATGATTATGAACAGGAAATGTGATTTGGTGTAACCATGATCTTTGATGTTTCAGGTAAAGATAAGTGATGAAAATTATCATCGTCCTGGATGAGAAGAGGAATTTAGAACTACAGTTATGATTATGAGTTATTCATATGATTGTGGACCAGAATTGTTGATTGATGTTACAGGGATAAAACATTGTTGGTGGATTTTTAACATGGAGAAGATAATAGACTTTATAGTCTATTTGACTCTTCTAATGGATTGCATGTTCCGCTGCAACTATGGTTGAAATTTTTATCATCTACCATATGTTCTAAATCTCTGATTTATTACTGATGAAGGCTATTGATAATTTAATTATCTTTAGTCATGATATTCTTTACTGAGCTAGTTGTGCTCACCCTTTTGCTTCACAATTCCTTTCAGGTAATAAGAGTGTAGCTGGGTCGAGCGGGGGTAACAAGGGAATAGAATGGTGGTCTCTAGCTGTGGATGTTCTCCCGAAGCAGTATAGAAAAGTTCATTTAGTAGTTTTATTTGGTGAATCCAATAGGGTAAGGTGTACCCAACGTTGGAAGGGTGGTTTGCCACTATCATACAAGATGTCTAACGACATACAACCTCGTGTCATCATAAGACAGGGATGTGCTCATCCACTTGTTGAGTATATATACGAGCACTACCTGTATAATCTTGGTATTTGTTTGAAGTATAATTCTCAATTAGAGACAGTAGAGATAATGATATGTCAAGAGAAGACTCACCATTGGGAAGAATATGATAGTAATCTTCTCGTTTTTCTTTGGGGTCTATTGGGTCAACCAAGGATAATTCTGTGGCCATATGATATCTATCATAACCTAGATGCATGGTCTCCCATGTACGAAGGTTTCCTTGAGCACTTCCCAAAGATTATCATTTCTAAAATAATTTTTGACTATACCTTTATGTAAGGTGCCACTGTGAGGTGCTGTCCACGGTTGGGACATGTGTCACATTTGGTATATATTTGTATCCAAACTCACAACATATGTGTTGTTGTATTTTACACGACAATTGTTGTAATAAAGTTGTAGTTATTTTCTGTACCATGTATTTGACGACTCAGAATGGGTTCGGTGGAATGGACCTATTTTGGGGTTGTCACAAACGTAGTAGCTGACGCATTGAGTAGAAGATCATATGCGTGTACGAGTGCAATGTTGTTAATACAAAGGCCCATTTTGTATGACTTGCAAAGGATGGAGACAGAGATGAAGGCTCCAAGTACCCACACGATGATATCAAATATACGAGTAGAACCAACTTTAATCGATAAAGTTAAAGCTGCTCAAGCTACGGACATAGAGATGATGCATATGAAGAAGAAAGTGCAAGAAGGTGCTATTCCAGAAGCAAGAATCGATGAAGAAAGAATACTTTGAGTCAACTCCAGACTTTGTGTTCCTAATGATTTTGACTTAAAGTATAGAATAATGATGGAGACACACAACACACCGTTTGCAATCCATCTTGGGAGTACCAAAATGTATCACGATCTTCGACATACATTTTGATGGAGCAATATGAAAAGAGAGATCGCAGAGTTTATCTCGAGGTGTTTAACTTGTCAACGTGTAAAGGCGGAGCATCAAGTGCCAAAGGGTCCATTGCAACCACTTGAGATCCCGAAATGGAAGTGGGAACACATTACTATGGATTTTGTTACGGGTCTTCCCAAGGTTTCTCAAGGCATAGATGCGATTTGGGTTATTGTTGATAGATTAACCAAGTTCGCTCATTTCTTGCCGATACGTGAGACTTATTCCCTTGAACGTCTTGCTAGTATGTACGTGAACGAGATTGTAAGATTGCATGGCATGCCAGTATCCATAGTTTCGGATCGTGACCCAAGATTCACTTCACGATTTTGGGTTAGCTTGCAGAAAGCTATGGGTACAGATTTACGATTCAGTTCGGCATACCATCCTCAAACGGACGGACAATCATAGAGGATTATTCAAACTCTTGAAGATCTATTAAGACTTTGTATCCTAGATCTGAAAGGGAGTTGGGATAAGTACCTACCATTGGTGGAATTCTCCTACAACAACAGTTATCAGGCGAGCATAGGTGTGGCTCCATTCGAGGCGTTGTATGGAAGAAAATGTTGTTCTCCAGTATGCTGGGACGAGGTAGGTGAAGCAACATTGTTGGGACCAGAGTTGGTACGCATGACTACAGAGAAGATCCAAACGATTCGACAATGTATACAAACGGCACAGGATCGACAAAAGAGTTATGCGGATCTTCATCGGAAGGACGTGGAATTTAATAATGGGGATCATGTATTGTTACGTGTTGCACCATGGAAGGGAGTTACAAGATTTGGGAAGAGAGAAAAGCTCAATCCAAGATTTGTTGGTCCATTTGAGATTCTTGAGCGAATAGGAAATGTGGCATATAGACTCGCATTACCTCTAAGCATGTCTCGTGTTCATAATGTTTTTCACATATCTATGCTTCGTAAATATGTTAAAGACCCGAACCACATTATTGAGTTAGAACCAGACGAGATAGCTGAAGATTTAACGTACGAGGAGGTACCTGTTAAGTTCTTGGATAGGAAAGAGCATGTCCTAGGCACGAAGGTTATACCACAAGTTAAGGTTTTATGGAGAAACCATGCTATTGAAGAAATGACCTGGGAGTTGGAATCAAAAAAGAAAGCGAGGTATCCTAACCTTTTTGAAACATCAGGTACGTACGTCAATTTCGAGGACGAAATTTCATACGGAGGGGAGGTTGTAAGACCCCAACTTATTAATGAATAAAATCAAATTTTCTCTAAATATTATTGTGAATAATAAGGGGTTAATTTGATATAATACTTTGGTTATGGGTGAAATGTGCAAATTTTGCAAAATAAGCAAGTGGTTATAAAATATTCATTTTGTCGGGGAATATTCGTTTGGTCATGGAATATTCTTGCTGTCGGGGAATATTCGTACGACGGTGCAGCCTTGTGTGGGCCCCATAACGAAAAGCGATTGGATGAAGAACACGACAAGTATAAGTTGTTTATAAATAACGGCGCAGTTGTTACCGTTAATACTGTTGGAATACCCGGTGGTTAAAATACAGTAGCACACGGTATTGCACCAATTATTGATTCTTACGTAAGAAGACACTACTCAATAATTGTTACAGTAGTTATTGTTCAATATTTTATTTTATTGATTCAATAATTGCTGCGTTGATATTTTATATTATTGTTGTTTCAATAATTGTTGCTGCACAATATTTTCCATTATCAGATCAATAGTTCATATTATTTGAATAATATTATTAGATAACATTATTGACAATGTCTAGAAAGTTCTGTCTAAGGAGAGGTTTGGTCATCTAATTGCGCGCCAGTAAGGAAAAATCCTTATTGGAAAGCCCCCTCTTTCCTGGGAACGGCCTGGTTGTCATAAATGTGATTCTGTAATATTATTTGTGAATAATTAATTATTGATTCATATGATAAGGAAATATTTATTTTATGTGGATATAAATGAGGGAGATATTTTTGTGGTTAAAAATGAAAGAGTTAATGTTGAGGTTTTTAATCAGTATTTTTGTCGGAATTGAGGTATTAAAAATCAGGGTTTTTGAGATATTTTGCGGGGGTTATAATTTTTAATCCGACCGTTGGATCGTGGTAATTTTTGGATATGTTATACATATATAAGTTGAGTATATGTCTACAAATTTTGAACCGCTAAAAATGAACGTATGATTTATTATGAATTTTATGAGATGACTGGTTCAGAAATTATTGAATTTCGGAGTTTATCATTTTGATGGAAAATTCTAGAATTGGTGGGCCCCACTCTTGGTTGGTGAAGAAATGTGTTGAGATTTTTATTCAAATGTGGTGGGTGGGAATAGTAGCAGGTAAAGCCATTAGATTACAGGTTAAGTTTGCTTCGGCGCGTTAACATTTTCCTATAAATAGAGGGCTAAGTTAGAATTGAAAATCACACCAGAAACAAGTTTTCTCTCTTTCTCTCTCTAGATTATTGAGTGTATTTTATGAGTATTTAGATACTTTGAGAGTTTCTATTCATCAGAGTAAGTTTCTTTTAGCCTTATACCGGTATTCCTACCAGAAGTACTGATATTTTGTGGTAAGGGATATTATTTTCTTCTTAATGATATTATTTTCTTCAATATCATTATGCTGAAATATTGATATGAGTTTTTATCAAATTTAAAACTTTTTGTGTCGGGGTTACTATTCACGTATACGGTACTTTTCACGTATACTATTCACGAATACGGCACTATTCACCGAAAAATAAAATTTTCCCTTTTTGTCTAAGATGTCTATTATGGTTACTATCTTTGATTGTATCCATGTTTTGATCATTATTTTTGAATTCTGCTTCACAATTGATTATTATGAAGTATTATTGATCTTGGATAAACTGTTATACGAATCCCTAATATTTGTCCTTCTGTCTCACTGGATTCGTTCTCTTTAAGATATTTTTCATCATCCTCAGTCCTAAATGATGATATTACTGAATATCTTTGGCCTGTAGTGCAAAGATGTATGATTACTTGATGAATATCTTTGGCCTATAGTGCAAAGATGAACAGGTGTTGAGATAAACATGACTGACAGGTGATACAAATGAATATCTTTGGCCTGTAGTGCAAAGATGAATATTTGGTTAAAGATGATTATTAATCGATGTTACAGGGATAAAATATTGATGATGGACTTTTAAATCTTAGAAGATAGTAAAATTCTTTCTCTACTTGACTCTTCTAATGGTTTGCTGTTTCCGCTGCAGTTGTTGATCTAAAACTTGTTGTCGATTAGATTCTATCAGATTTTTCCCTGTTGAAGACTAACGATAATTTGTTGTATATTATCTTAGTCATAATATTCTTTACTGGGCTAGTTGAGCTCACCATTTTCCTTTTTGTTCCATTTTTCTTCTCAGGAGGTGAGAACATAGCAGGATCTAGTCGGGGTATGGAGTGATGGTTCTAGAAAGATGTTTTAGCAGTCCTCACTATTTCTGTAAAATAGTGTTTGAATAATTGTAATGAGGATTTATTTGAGTGTGGATATTGTCCAGAAGACAATATTTGTATTTAAACTCACAGTATGTGTTGTCGTATTTTATACGACAATTGTATTATTGAAGTTGTTGTTTGCTTTCTGTACCATATATTTGGCAACTCAGAATGGGTGTTGTATACCTATTTTGGGGGCGTCACATCTAATATCGTACAACCTCATGTCATTATAAGACAGGGTTGTGCACATCCACTTGCTGAGTATATTTATGAGCGCTACCTATATAATCTTGGTGTTTGTTTGAAGTATAATTCTCAATTAGAGACAGTGGAGATATTGATATGTCAAGAGAAGACTCACCATTGAAAAGAATATGATAGTAATCTTCTTGCTTTTCTTTGGGGTTATTAGGTCAACCAATGATAATTCTGTGGACATATGATATCTATCATAACCTGGAAGCATGGCCTCCCATGTACGATGGTTTTCTTGAGCACTTCCCAAAGATTCTAATTTTTAAAACAGTTTTTGACTATACCTTTATGTAAGGTGTCATTGTGAGGTGTTGTCCACGGTTGGGACACGAGTCACATTTGGTATATATTTGTATCCAAACTCACTGTATATGTGTTGTTATATTTTGCACGATAATTGTATTATTGAAGTTGTTGTTTGCTTTCTGTACCATGTATTTGGCGACTCAGAATGGGTTGGATGGAATGGACCTATTTTAGGGGCGTCACAGTTAGTCTAAAATTAAAGATATAATTATGTACTCTCACTGTTACTAAAAAGAATTTTATTTATTAACCTTTCTGTCACATAAAAGATTTTTTTTTATATTTTTTGTTTTATTGATAGTAATATAAAAAGACAAATATTCTTAAGCTATATTTGAGAATCAATTAATTATACTTGAGAATCGATTATTAATCATAAATATGTTGTTTGTTTTTTAAAATAGACATGTGACTATTAATCCGGGATAATAAAATGACCTGAAATGAGGAAGTATTTAGTACCATGTCCAACTATATATCCAGAGCGGCTCAAATCCCAAGGCTTCAACATTCAACGACCAAAAATTTATCTCTCAAAAATTTAAACTCACATCCATTATCTTACTCTCTCACTCTCTCACTTCCCAAAAAATATCATTATTTGAACACACACTCTTAAAATGAATCAGTTTTATAAAAAAAATTAATCAACATTGAGAAAAGTGATACTTTAAAGTTAAAAGTAATTTTTTGTGAAATTTTGAAAGGGAGATTTTTAACCCTTAATAGAAAATTTAAAGTAAACAAGACAAGAGTGTATAATAAACTCTAAAATGACTGAAAATAAATTCACGAAAGTAGTGTAACTTAACTTACTATAATGTAGGATGTATTCCAATGACGTACGTACAATGTCTAAGACAGTGAATCCAATCTTCCACTATTCCATATTCCATAGCCTTCCTAAGTTAGAAGCAGTGATAGATAGAACAAGTCACTCGAATTTTAAATTTGATTATAATTTTTTATTTTAATAATACAACGTAGCATAAAATTCTTAACCTTTTTAGTGTATCACATTATCATTATTAAATTTTTAATTAAAAAATATTATTTAAATTTATCTTTAATTTTAATTTTAAAATTAAAAATAAAGAATTTTTTTTGCCAAACTACAACCAACTTTACACTACCCAATTTACTAAATTTCAATGTTAATATAAAATATTTGTGTGTTTATTATCTACACTAATTTATTTCTACCAAGTATTAATTAATTATTATTATAATAATTCAAATATCTTTGATATAATTATCATAAATTAATAAATATAGTATGTTGTCTGAAGGCACTTTATTATATGTATTTAATTAGAAATTCCAATTGAAACTTTGGACTTGTTTGGTAACTGAGAAAGTAGAATAAACTAGGAGAAATTTGATTAAAAAGTTTTGAGTCCTTTCTTTTCTCCTTTTTAGTGGTTATGGTTTTTTGTTGTGTTTTCTTATTTTGATAAATAGATTTATGGGTGTTCTTTATTTTTAAAACAATAAATAGAACTATATTGATGGTTGGGTGTAGTCATTATATTGATTCTGACTTCCCAAGAAATAATGAAAGAAACAAAATCACAGCTTAAAGTCAAAAGGCTGTGTTATGCCTCCTTGGGTGGATGTTTGTTTTCTTTGGTGTCTCAAGGCATGAAATTTTTTTTAAACTTTTCTATATTGTTATTACTTCTATTGCTCATATTTTTAATCTAACAAAATTTATGTTTGCTTGATGTTTCTTATTTTATTGCTATTTCAATTATATCGAGTAATTGAGTCAGTTGAAATTTACCCATTTGTTTGAATTTGTTTGAATACATGTGATTTAAAATTGTAAATTCTTGTTGTTTTCCATCTTCTGTATTTTTTGATCTGGGCTGGAGGAGAACAATTATTTTTAAAATTCTTTGGCTTGAGATTATATGCTTTTATTGTCATGTCCCTGCTAGAGCCCTTGTCATTTTGCCTAAATGGTCAAAGTAAGACTATAGGTTTACGTTCCCTCATTCTATTTCCTATTTTCCTTATTTGAAAAAGTTTTTTGTGGGTGACCTCATTTGTTGACCTCACTGCGTGCTTTTGTGCCTTCCTTTTGGATGAATGTGTTTTTTCTTTGGTTGTTTTAAAAATTTTTGTTTCTGCATGTCCTTTTATAGTTGTTTACCATTATTTGATTGATCTAATGAAGGAAGCTACATAGGTCATCCATATATATATTGATAAAAATTCATAAAGATTTGATCCTGCAATCTGTTACATTAGCAAGTTGTAAAATTGATCATATAACTTAACCATTAGTCATTCGTCACCTTATTTGTTTGACCTCTCTCTCTCTCTTATTTGTCTTGGTTCTTCACTTTTAAACTTCGTTGCTGAGCTAGTCCTAAATTTATATAACGACCTACAATCAGGTTTTGTATCAAGTTACGACTCTGTGAAATTATATACCCATCTACGAGTAACACAAAAAAAGAGTTGTTATAACAAGCAAACAATAATTTTTAATTGTCAAGTTACTATTTAAAAATTTACAATCAATCAAAAAGGCTTATGAATAATAAAAAATAAATCTTGAAATATAGTTAAACTTATTTTAAATTTATGAGAATTTGACTATTAAAGTTGGATATTCTTTATTTATTCATTGAAATTTGTCTTCATAAGAATTGTCATTTAAATGCTTTGTAGAGTATGTATGAAAAGTGCGGGTGTGTTAAGAATTAATTTAAGCTTTTAGTTTAGTATGTGTCCATATTCAGTGCTTCATTTTTTTGTGTTCATGATTTATATTTATTTATTTTTAAATTATACAGTGCCTTCAGGCACGAGTTATCGCTAGTACTCTTATATATATATATATATATATATATATATATATATATATATCCAATCATCTTTGATCAGAATTATTATCACTAGTATTTATTCATATAATTGAAAATCTAAAAATTAAGTCTGAAAATATCTTCTTGCCAAGACAGCTAATTTCAAATTATATATATATATATATATATATATATATATATATATATATATATATATATATCATATTAAATATACTTCTTTCCTATTAAAAAAAATAGAAATACATTTTTATATATTGTTATGAAAAAGAATATATAAATTATAAAAATATTTTTATATGAAGCTGATGTGTATTTAAAAATAATATATTTATAATTTATATAATCTTTTTTTAAATTTTTATAGATTATTATTATTGTTATTGTTGTTATTATTATTAAAAAAAAATTATTATTATAAAATTTTATTATTATTATTTTTATTTTTATATTTATTATTATTTTTATTTTTATTATTATTATTTCAAAATTATTAATATTTTTATTATTATTATTTAAAGATAACAAATTTTACTACTTCACTTTGTTTAAAGATAACATAGAAGAGAAATGATAAGGCACTACTGTGCTCCACGTAAGCAAAGAAAGGGGCCAGCTTGCACAGTTAGTTTTTCCGTCCGTTTTTTCGGACGAAAATTTTATGTAATGACCATTTTATAATTTTTGAGAGTACGATTATTCGATTGTAACAAAAAAAGTTTCGGTAACTACAATGAAAATCGTATCCTAGTACAGTGACCAAAAAGTGTATTATTCCCAAAAAAATTATTTATAACCGGACCATAGCCACTAAAGATGACCCGCCCGGAACCCGGCCCGTCTAAAATAATTGAAAGGCATATTATTTATTTGTTATTGTCTTAATTTCAAATTTACAAAGAAATACAGAAAATATAAAATGGTAAGAATATTGCAACCAATCATAATCATATTTGTCTCATCATCTTTGTGATACTCCCAAAATAGGTATACATCACCCATTCTGAGTCGCCAAATACGTGGTACTGAATACAAATACAAACTTAATTATACAACATGAGCTGTGAGTTTTAATACAAATATATTCAAACTCAAAATAAGTCCTCATTATAATTATTATCACACTATTTCACAGAATAGTGAGGACTACTAATGCAACCATCTGGACCGTCAATCCATTTTTCGACTAGTCCCAGCTATATTCTTATTTTCTGAATAGAACAGTGAAAGAAAGGGTGAGCTCAACTAGCCCAGTAAAGAATATCATGTCTAAAGATAATTAAATTATCAATAGTCTTCATCAGTTATGAATCAGAGATTTAGAACATATGATAGATGAATAAACTTTTCAACCATAGTTGCAGCGGAACGAGCAATCTATTAGAAGAGTCAAATAGACCATAAAGTCTACTATCTTCTCCATGTTAAAAGTCCATCAATAATATTTTACCTCTGTTACATCAATCAACAGTTTTTGTCCACAATCATGTGAATAACTCATAATCATAATCATAATTGTGGTTCTAAATTCCTCTTCGCACCCAGGACGAAGATAATTTTCATCACTTGTCTTTACCTGAAACATCAAAGATCATGGTTATACCAAATCACAGTTCCTTTCATAATCATACTAATAAATTCATCTTTGCACTATGGACCAAAGATATTCACCAACAGTTCATCTTTACACTACATGCCAAAGATATTCAACAACAAGTCATCTTTGCACTACAGGTAGGCATGCACAACAGGCCGGCCTGGTCAGGTCTGGCCTAGGCCTGCTAGGCCTTGGGCTTTGACCAGGCCAAGCCAGGCCGTTGACTTTTGGCCTCCAGGCCAGGCCTTGGTCGCTGGGCTGTGGCCTGACTAGGCCTGCAGGCCAGGCCCAGGACCAAGGCCAGGCCAGGCCAGGCCCAAGGCCTTGGCTAGTCTGGTCCCTTTCTTTTAATGTTACATATTAAATATTAAAAATATAAATTAATAAATTTAATAAAATATTAATATTGTAGATTACTTAAATACTGTACATTACACTTTTATTTTTTTAATATGAAGTTAGTTTCGATTTTATTTTCTTATAGTACATACTAGGATCGGTTGGACATATATTTTGTAAAGTTTAAACACACATATCTTTTTATTTATGATCATTAAACTCTTACATGGTTATATCTCAAGTATTAATTTCAGTTAATTTTCTAATTACTTTACAGAATTTTTATTTAAATTGGTACAACAGAATACCTAAAATATAACTAAAATCATAAATCCCCCCCAAGAATTTAGCATATCCAAATTAATGAAGAACTTGAGTATTTACAAGAAACTACCTTATTATTAATATTTAATATTAAAAATTAATTTATTGATGTATTAATTAATATTAATATTTAACATTAAAGTAACAAAGAATATTAATAAAATTTTATTGTTAAATAATAGTACTTTAGTATTTACAATAAATTAACTTATTATTAATATTTAATCAACTAAGTAACTAACTTATTATTAATATTAAATATACTAACTAGTTATATTCATTGAATATGTATATTAATTAAATGTATCAACAAGAAATCAAGAATGAATAATTAAAATTTTAAATTTTATTGATGTATTAATTAAAACTAATGTATTATAATTTATAAATTACAATAATAAATAAGTAAAAAGTTATACTTTATTGATGAATAATTATAAATTTAAAGTTCAAAAATTACAAATAATTGGATAAAAAATCATGTAAGGTCTCAGGCCAGGTCAGGCCTCATGTCAGGCCAGGCCAGGCTAGGCCTAGCCAGGCTAGGCCAGGCTAGGCCTAGCCAGGCCAGGCCAGGCCAGATCCCAGGCCAGGCCCAAGGCCAGGCCTTTTTGCAGGTCAGGCCAGGCCAGATTTTTGTCTAAAAAAGGCGGCCTTTTCAGGCCTTCCAGGCCAGGCCTTGACCGGGACGAACTTTGACCAGGCCGAGCCCAGGCTAGACCATGGCCAGGCCGCATGCCTCGGGCCTTTTGTGCATCCCTAACTACAGGCCAAAAATATTAATATCTCAAAGAAATATATTTCAAAATTTATATAAACAATAATTATAACCATATAAATCAATTCACCTTTGCACTTAAGTTAAAGATATTCAATTACAAATTCAATGGTCATGATCATACCAGTCAACAATTCATCTTTGCATTACTGGCTAAAGAGAACACATAGTCACGATCATACCAATAATCTACCCATCTTTACACTCAAGTCAAAGAGAAATTTAATCACTATGATTATAAAAATGTTATATATGATAATAAAAATAATATAATCAAAATATGAATTTAATTTCAATAGTAAGATTCATAAATCAACAATAATTTGGTCAGAAAAAGAAATTAATTTTATCGTAAATAGTATCCCGTGAATAGTAACTCATGAATAGTAACTCGTGAATAGTAACCCGTGTATAGTACCTCGTATTCGTACATAATACCGTATACATAAATAGTATCGTATACATAAATAGTGTCATATACATGAATAGTGCCGCATACGTGAATAGTAACCCCGAGACAAAAAGACAAGAATTTCACAACAAAATTCATATCATTATTTCGTTATAATGATATTAAAGGAAATAACATCATTTACTTCAAAAAATAACATCCCTTATCATCTCTTACAATCCCTTACCTCAAAAGAGCAGTACTTCTGACTGAAATATCGGATATAACGGTGAAAGAAAATTACACCGTATAGCAACACTCAAGATATCTAAATACTCACAAAAATATGCTCGATAATATAGAGAGATAAAACTTCAGTTTCTGGTGTGATTTTTAATTCTAACTTAAGCATTCTATTTATAGAAAAATGCTTAGAACACCAAATTAGAAAATTTAATAAAATATTATTATTTTTATAAAAATCATACGCATACTTAGACAAATCTGAATTCAGCATTTACCACATGCAAGTGGGGTTCACCAAAATGAAAAACATGTTTTAAATATTTTTTGTAACAAAATCAATTCAAACCCAATATTCCGGAACTTCAATAATTCATAATAAATAACCCTTTTATCAAAAAAATTTGAATCTTATGTCCATTCTATAGGAAATTCAATTCTCTACAACTTTATAAGTTTAAGTTTTTTCAAATTTCAAGCAGAAATAGACTGAAATCCACATACAGACGATTTTGCAAGCTATAATCAAATTTCAGTCAAAAATAGGGTCCACTAATACACAAAACATGTGTTAAATATTTTTTGTAACAAAAATACTCTTTCTCCTTATTTATTCATATATCACACATTCATTGTAAAAACATCATCATTATTATATTATTGTAATATAATAATATATTTTATCAGAAAAGATAAAATATTAATTTTCAATAATTATCACTTTTCTAAAAATTCTTCCATTTATATCCACATAAATAAATATTTTTCTTATCATATAAATCAATAATTAATTATTCACAAATAATATTACAGAATCACAATAATGACAACCAGGCCGTTCCCAGGAAAGTGGGGGCTTTCCAATAAGGATTTCTCCTTACCGGCGCGCAATTAGGTGAACAAACCTCTCCTTAGACAGAACTTTTTAGACATTGTCAATAATATTATCTAATAATATTATTAAAATAATATGAATTATTGATCTGATAATGTAACACCCCCTTTCTGAAATAGAAAGAGAGGTTACTCAAAACACAACAAAACTAATAAATTTAATAGCAAGGCTCAAAGCCACAAAAGAATAGTCTTAATAACTGATAAATACCACAAGTCAACCATAATAAATCTCCAACTGTCTTAAACCACAATCTAAAATAATTATTACAATTCAAAATAAACAGACACATCAAGTCTAAACAGAATATTTCTAAATCATTGGAATGAATGGAGCTCTCATCACACTTGCCCTTGATTCCCCTGATTACCTGCTGGAAGAAAACACAGCATGAGCCAAACGCCCTGTACGGATATAGAATACAAATAATGAACCAAAATAACTAACTCAATTAAATGAAAAGAAACGAAACGAACTGAAACGAAACGAACAAATCTAACACAACGAAATAATAGGCTGAATCAAATGGCTGGGTGTTATTTCATACCGAGCTCATAATAAAACAGAAATATACCTTGCCACACAGACAAGTCAAATAATGCCACATAGGCAAATCAAATAATGCCACACAGGCAAGTCACACACATTGGACCGCGAATCCAATACATGTAAAATTGGAAGGCGTGTTTGGCACAAACATCACCAATCCGCAGAACAGAACAGAACAGAACAGAAAACTAGGGTCGACCCATACGCCTCCCACAACAAAACACCAAATGGTCAACTCCCACCGGAGCACAAAATGGAGACGCCGTGGACTGGTCACACCGCCACGAAAGGTGTTATGCTTCGGTGCCAAGAGGACATGCCTGTGGTACCCCCACAGGTGGTTATAGCTCAGGTATACCTTATGGTATTCTAACAAAAATATAATGTCACAACACATACGATAAAATATCAACACAAAGGGATTCTAACGTGTACATGCTAAATCAAACGAATCATCAACACAAGTCTCAAAATAATAACATGTACATTACTATGAATATCAAAATAAAATTTAGACATGATGCCCTAGTCTAAATAATACAAATATGAATTCTAATACAATGCCAAAATAATTTATCACAATAAATTGACAAGGGACAATTCTGAGAGACAATACTAAATTTCAAAACGAATAACGAAACGAACAAATCAAAACAAAAGAGTCTCGCTGAAAGAGTACAGAATCCGTACCTGAATTAAGTAATGTAATACCCAAAATTTAAATTCCAAATTTGTCTCGTTAAATTTCTTCCGTTCAAACTAATTAAACAAAATAATATGATAAAATTTTTATTACAAACTTACTCATCAACAATGTAATATTGTTAAATTGTTACCAAGTAAATTTTATAATATTAACAACAAGATTAATTAATTTAAACTGATAGACATAACTTTCAATTTGATTCATTAATTCGATTTATACGCTTCATAAATTAAATACTCAGTAAAATAAAATATAAAAATCTATATATATAATTCGCCCAATAACCTGCAATCAACCAATATATATAATAATCCTTGTTATTGTTATACACGAAAAGTTCAGTAGCTTCCAATTTTACAATCCTGTTAATGACTATATATTTATATATAAACTACACCACAATTTCATAACAGTAGTCTTAGAAAGAAAATCAAAGTAACTAATTTCTAAGGAATAACAAATCATGTCTATGAGCCAACAATTAGTAAAAAAAAAAGAAAGAAAGAAAAGACACCTGCTTGCTTCTCTTTTCTGCTATGATCTCTCACCGCCGCCTCCTCTTTTCTTTTCTTTTCTGATTTGTAGCGCTTGTGATTAGGTTTTAGTGTTTATTTATTTATTAATTATCTTATTTATTCTCCTAATTGTAATAAAATTAATATTACCCACATTTAATTAAATTAAATCCAAATAAATTTTAAGGCCCAAATTGTACTAAATTAATTTACCCATCACTTATTAATATTTATTAGCCCACACAAACTAAATAACTAGTTGACCCAAAAATAAATGACAAAATCCAATTAATATGTTTTAAAAAAAAGAAATTTTTTATTATTTAATATTTATTTATTTTACTTGGTATTACATCACCTACCCCTTAAAAGAATTCCGTCCCGGAATCAAAAGAATAGAACGTACCTAATTATCAAAAAGATGCGGATATTCCGCTCGAATAGACTCCTCAAGCTCCCAAGTGGCTTCTCGCTCCGAATGGTTCCTCCACAGAACCTTAACAAACGGAATAGTCTTCCTCCTCATAATCCTTTTTTGACGATCCAAAATCGCCTCCGCTTTCTCCTCACAAGTAAGATCCTCCCGAATCTTATCGAACGGATATTGCACCACGTGCAACGGATGATAATGATAACTTCTCAATACCGACACATGGAACACATTGTGCACGTGAGCTAGCTGCGGAGGCAAATCTAACCGATACGCAACTTCACCAACCCTCTCCAAAATCTCAAATGGGCCGATATAACGTGGACTAAGTTTTCCTTTCAACCCGAATCGCCGAATGCCCTTCCAAGGATAAACTTTTAGAAACACATGCTCACCAGGTTCAAACTCTAAAGTCCTCCTATGCTTATCAGCATAACACTTCTGTCGTGATCGAGCCGACTTCAATTTCTCCTTAGCCACCGCTACCTTCTCCGTAGTGATTTGAACTAACTCAGGCCCTTCTATGGCCCTTTCGCCAATCTCATCCCAACAAGTTGGTGCCAGACACTTTCTACCATACAATGCCTCAAACGGAGCCATTCCAATACTTGCATGCCAGCAGTTGTTATAAGCAAACTCAACTAAGCTCAAGTAATCATCCCAATTACCCGACCACTCAAGTGCACAAGACCTCAACATGTCCTCTAATGTTTGAATAGTCCGTTCAGATTGCCCATTAGTTTGCGGATGAAAAGAAGTACTAAAGTTGAGCCGAGTACCCCAAGCTCGTTGAAACCCTTTCCAGAACCGTGAAGTGAACCGTGGATCCCGATCTGAAATAATAGACACCGGAGTACCATGAAGTCTAACAATCTTCTGCTGAAAGATATGTGCCAACCTATCCACCGAGTAACTGTGACGCCCCCAAAACAGGTATACAACACCTATTCTGAGTCGTCAATAACATGGTACAGAAACAACTACAACTTTATTAATACAACATAAAAACTGTGAGTGTAAATACAAATATTGTCATCTAGACAATATCCACACTCAAATAAGTCCTCATTACAATTATTGGAATAATATTTTATAAAAAAAATGGTGAGGACTACTAAAATAACTTCCTAGAACCTTCATTCCATACCCCGACTAGTACCTGCTACATTCTCGCCTCCTGAGAAGAAAATGGAACAACAAGGAAAAGGGTGAGCTCAACTAGCCCAGTAAAGAATATTATGACTAAGATAATATACAACAAATTATCGTTAGTCTTCAACAGGGAAAAATTTAATAGAATACAATAGACAACAAGTTTTAATTCAATATTCGCAGCGAAAAATAATAATTCATAGAGAAGTTACGTAGAGAATGAAATCTACGATTATCTATGAATTTAAAAGCCCATCATCAACATTTTATCCCTGTAACATCAATCAATAAATATCTTGAATCAAATAGTCATCTTTGCACTACAGGCCAAAGATATCCATCAGTTGGTCATGTTCACCTCAACACCTGTTCATCTTTGCACTACGGGCCAAAGATATTCATTAAAAATTATTCATCTTTGCACTACAGGCCAAAGATATTCAGTTATATCATCATTTAAGACTGAGGATGATGAAAAATATTTTAAAGAAAACGAACCCAGTGAAGCAAAATAACAAATATTAAGGATTCGTATTTCGATTTATCCATGTTCAAAAATACCTTATTATAGTGAAGTAAAATTCAAGAATGATCAAAACATGGATACAATCAAAGCTAGTATCCAGAATAGATATTTGGACGAAAAGAAGGAAATTTCATTTTTCGGTGAATAGTAACTCGTGAATAGTAACTCGTGAATAGTAACTCATGAATAGTAACCCCGACATGAAAAGTTCCAAATTTGATAAAAAGTTCAGATCAATACTTCGGCATAATGATATTGAAGAAAATAATATCATTTAAGAAGAAATAACATCCCTTACTTCGGAAAGACGGTACTTCTGACTGGAATACTAGATATAGTGCTGAAGGAAACTTGCACCGTATAGCAACACTCAAAGTATCAAATACTCACAAGAATACGCTCGATATAGAGAGAGAAATAGAGAGAAACTTGTGTTTCTGGTGTGATTTCAATTCTAACCTAAGCACCCTATTTATAGGAAAATGCTTAGAACACCAAAGCAGAAAATTTAATATAATAATAATATATTTATCAAATTTTCTTTAGCCCACCTCTAGACATCTGATCTCAGCCCATTTATATCACATGTTAGCCCACTTAAATGCCAAAAAAATGTTTTTCTTCAAAATAATAAATAAAACTTCCAAAAATCAATTATTTCGGAACTTCAGAACTTCAATAATTCATAATAAATAGCCCTTTTATCAGAAAATTCGAATCTCGCGAGTTTTTATAGAAATTCAATTCTCTACAACTTTGCAGAAGAAAGTTTTTCCAAATTTCAAACAAAAATTGACCGAAATTCACAAACGGGCGATTTTACAGTCAATAATAAATTTTCTGTCAAGAATTATGTCCACCAACACACAAAACATGTGTTAATCATTTAATGCCACAAAAATACTCTTCCTCCTCATATACTCATATATCCCACATTCATTGTAAAAATACCACCATCAATATATTATTAAAATAATATATTTAAATGAATTATTTTATCAGAAAAAGATAAAATATTAATTTTCAACAATTGTCACATTAAAATTTTTCTCTATCTATATCCACATAAAATCACTATTTTTCTCATCATATAAATCAATAATTAATTATACACAAATAATATTACAGAACCACAGTACTGGCAACCAGGCAGTTTCCAGGAAAGAGGGGGCTTTCCAATAAGGATTTCTCCTTACTGGCGCGCAATTAGATGACCAAACCTCTCCTTAGACAGAACTTTCTAGACATTGCCAATAATGTTATCTAATAATATTATTCAGATAATATGAATTATTGCTCCGATAATAAAAAATACTGCGTAGTGACAATTATTGAAACAACAGTAATATAAAATATCAACGCAGCAATTATTGAATCAATAAAATACAATATTGAACAGTAATTACTGTAACAATTATTGAGTAGTGCCTTCTTACGTAAGAATCAATAATTGGTGCAATACCGTGTGCTACGCGTATTACCGTGTTTTAACCACCGGGTATTCCAACAGTATTAACGGTAACAACTACGCCGTTATTTATAAACAACTTATTTTTGTCGTTTTCTTCATCCAATCGCTTTCTGTTATAGGGCCCACACAAGGCTGCGCCGTCGTACGAATATTCCCCGACAACAAGAATATTCCACGACCAAACAAATATTCCCCGACAACAATGAATATTTTATAACCACTTGCTTATTTAAAATATTTGCGCATTTTACCCATAACTAACCACATTAATCAAATCAACTCTTACTATTTCAGAATAATAAATAGAGGAAATTAAATTTTATTTATTAATAATTTGGGGTCTTACAACCTCCCCTCCTTATGAAATTTCGTCCTCGAAATTGACATACGTACCTGGTGTTTCGAAAAGATGAGGATACCTCGCTTTCATTTCCGTTTCCAACTCCCAGGTCATTTCCTCAATAGCATGGTTTCTCCACAAAACTTTAACTTGTGGTATGACCTTCGTGCGTAGGACATGCTCCTTCTTATCCATGATCTTGACAGGTACCTCCTCGTACGTTAAGTCTTCAGCTATCTCGTCCGGTTCTAACTCAATAACATGGTTCGGGTCTTTCACATATTTACGAAGCACAGATATATGAAAAACATTATGAACACGAGACATACTTGGAGGTAACGCAAGTCTATAGGCCACATTTCCTACTCGGTCAAGAATCTGAAATGGACCAATAAATCGTGGATTGAGCTTTTCTCTCTTCCCAAATCTTGTAACTCCTTTCCATGGAGCTACACGTAATAATACATGATCCCCAATGTCAAATTCCACGTCCTTTCGATGAAGATCCACATAACTCTTTTGTCGATCCTGTGCCGTTTGTATACGTTGTCGAATCGTTTGGATCTTCTCTGTAGTCATTCGTACCAACTCTGGTCCCAACAATGTTGCTTCTCCCACCTCATCCCAACATACTGGAGAGCGACACTTTCGTCCATACAATGCTTCAAAGGGAGCCACACCTATACTTGCCTGATAACTGTTGTTGTAGGAGAATTCCACCAATGGTAGGTACTTATCCCAACTTCCTTTGAAATCGAGGACACAAAGTCTTAATAGATCTTCAAGAGTTTGAATAGTCCTCTCTGATTGCCCGTCCGTTTGAGGATGGTATGCCGAACTGAACCGTAAATCCGTGCCCATAGCTTTTTGCAAGCTAACCCAAAATCTTGAAGTGAATCTTGGGTCACGATCCGAAACTATGGATACTGGCATGCCATGCAACCTTACAATCTCATTCACGTACATACTAGCAAGACGTTCAAGGGAATAAGTCTCCCGTATCGGCAAGAAATGAGCAGACTTGGTTAATCTATCAACTATAACCCAAATAGCATTTATGCCTTGAGAAACCGTGGGAAGACCCGTAACAAAATCCATGGTAATGTGTTCCCACTTCCATTTCGGAATCTCAAGTGGTTGCAATGGACCCTTTGGTACTTGATGCTCCGCCTTTACACGTTGACAAGTTAAACACCTCGAGATAAACTTTGCAATCTCTCTCTTCATATTGTTCCACCAAAATGTATGTCGAAGATCACGATACATTTTAGTACTTCCAGGATGGATTGCAAATGGTGTATTGTGTGCCTCCATCATGATCTTGTACTTTAAATCAGAATCGTTAGGAACACAAAGTCTGGAGTGGACTCGAAGTATTCCTTCTTCATCGATTCTTGCTTCTGGAATAGCACCTTCTTGCACTTTCTTCTTCATACGCATCAGCTCCGGGTCTGTAGCTTGAGCAACTTTAACTTTATCGATTAAAGTTGGTTCTACGCGTATACTTGACATCATCGCACTCGTTCCTGCATATGATCTTCTACTCAACGCGTCAGCTACCACGTTTGCTTTTCCAGGATGGTATTGAATAGTGTGGTCGTAATCTTTTAACAGCTCGAGCCAACGTCGTTGCCGCATGTTGAGTTCTTTCTGAGTGAAGAAATATTTGAGGCTTTTATGGTCTGAATATATCTCCACTTTCTCCCCATATAGATAGTGCCTCCAGATCTTTAGCGCAAAAACGACTGCTGCCAACTCTAGATCATGAGTAGGATAATTCCTCTCATATTCTTTAAGTTGTCGCGAGGCATAGGCTATGACTTTCCCACGTTGCATGAGAACACATCCTAACCCTTTACCTGAAGCATCGCTGTAGATAACAAATCCATCCGAACCAAATGGTATTGTGAGAACAGGTGCCGAAATGAGTCTCCTCTTAAGCTCTTGGAAACTCTTCTCGCATTCTTCGCTCCATACGAATTTGATATCCTTCCGAGTCAGCTGAGTTAACGGGGTAGCGATTCGAGAAAACCCTTCTACGAATCTCCGATAATAACCAGCTAAGCCCAGAAAGCTACGTACATCGGTCACCGTCTTCGGTTGCTCCCAGCTTTGTATTGCTTCAATCTTCGCCGGGTCCACAGATACTCCATGTTTTGACACCACGTGCCCTAGGAATGCTACTTCCTCAAGCCAGAACTCGCATTTCTTCAACTTAGCATATAGCTTGTTTCCACGCAGCCTTTGGAGTACCAGCTTCAAATGGTGCTCATGATCTTCACGACTTTTGGAATATATGAGGATGTCATCAATAAAGACAACAACGAACTGATCCAAATAATCCTTGAATACTCGGTTCATCATATCCATGAAAGCCGCAGGAGCATTAGTCAATCCAAAAGACATGACTAAGAATTCATAATGCCCGTACCGAGTTCTAAAGGCAGTCTTCGGAATATCCTCAGTTTTAACCTTCAGCTGATGATATCCAGAACGAAGATCGATTTTTGAAAAGAATTGTGCTCCTTGTAACTGGTCAAACAGGTCATCAATACGAGGTAGCGGATACCTATTCTTGATGGTGACATGGTTTAATTCCCGGTAATCGATACAAAGTCGCATACTCCCGTCTTTCTTCTTTACAAATAAAACAGGAGCACCCAAGGAGATGTACTAGGACGAATGAAACCGATGTCTAACAACTCTTGTAGTTGGACTTTTAACTCCTGAAGTTCAATAGGAGCCATTCGATATGGGGTTTTAGAAATGGGCTTTGTACCAGGTTCAAGATCAATGAAGAATTCAACTTCACGTTCTGGGGGTAGACCGGGAAGTTCTTCAGGAAATACGTCAGGAAAGTTACTAACAATAGGAATATTATTCAAATTTGACGTGTCTTTATTCAAATCCATAACATGGGCTAGGAAAGCTTGACATCCGTTTTTCAATAAACGAATGGCTTTATGACTTGATATGACAGTGATTGATTTTAATGGCTTTGTTGCTTGAATTCGAACAACAGGTTGATTAGGAATATGAAAACTAACCACCTTACGAAAACAATCAATTTTGGCATGATGAGTAGTTAACCAATCAATTCCTAAAATCACGTCAAATGCAAGTATCTTTAAAGAGATAAGGTCAACAGGTAAGGTGATGGTGCCAACTTGGATCAAACAAGATTTATAAACAGTGGATGTGATGAAAGTTTCCCCTAACGGAGTCTCCACAGATAAATCAAAGTCTAATTTCTCCGGAGTCAAGTTTAAACGTTGAGCACAAGCAGGAGAAATAAATGAATGGGTAGCACCGGTATCTAGTAAGGTATAAACTTCACATGAATTTATGATTAGCTTACCCGTGATCACCTCGTTTGGGTTCCTCGCATGTTGACCAGTCACGACAAACGCTCTTCCAGGAACCGTTGACTTTGACTTTTCTGGGGCAGCCTTTTGAGTCACCGTTCCCGCTGAACTTGGTTTCGCTATCGTACAATCTCGAGCGATATGTCCTTCCTTTCCACAATTATAGCATACCTTGAACTGTTGTGGACAGTTTGGGCTGATATGTCCCTCTTTTCCACATTTATAGCATATGACCGGTGGTCATTCTCCTCCCTTGGAACCAATTGCTGCCGGTGCTGACGTCTTCGTATTATCATTGTTGAATCTCCTCTTTTTAAAATCTCCTCCCGACTCGCTTCTTCTATTTTCATAGCCACGATTACCACCAGAGTGGTTGCCGTTCTTGTCTATACTTTTCTTTCTCCGCTGGTTATCATTATTCTGATGACTGTTGTCACCGATATGATCCTGATTGTGGTCCCTCGGTTGACCGTACTCGTTATCTCGCTCCAACAATTGAGCCCTGTTGACAACATCTGAATAGAGAAAAAATTTATGAGAAATGAGATATTGACGTATGCCGGGTTTCAAACCTCTCAGAAACATCCGCGTCATACGTTCCTCATTCTCCACCAAATGAGGTGCAAACCTGGACAACTCCGCAAACTTCGCCTCGTACTGGGACACCGTCATGTTATTCTGCTCCAGTCTAATAAACTCTACCTCCTTCATATGACGAATACTTTCAGGAAAGTACTTGTCATTGAATAGCTTCTGAAATATCTCCCAAGACATGCTGAGTGCAGCTGGATGGGTACGCTTCACAGATTCCCACCAGTAGTCTGCCTCGCCACGGAACATAAAGGTGGCGAATGGAACCTTCTGTTCCTCCGTGCATCCCAAGACATCAAATATCTTGGTAATTTGCTTGACCCATGTCTCCGCCTTAATCGGATCTGACTTTCCCCAGAATTCTGGTGGTCCCGACTCTTTGAACTGCTTGGCTGTGACCAGCTGTGCGTTGCCATTGTTTCTTCCTATATTTTGAACAGGAATCTCCTTCGTCTGGTTTTGCATGAATCGCAAAAAGCTTCTAAACATCTCATCGTTCACCGTCTGCTCAGTGGTGTTGTTCACAGGAGGAACATTGCCAGCCTGTTGCACGTTCTCCTCGTTGGTGAGTACAGGTGTCTCCACGGTTTCATTTACTCCACTGTTAACATTCTCAGTCGACATTCTCAAATACTGCCATAAAACAAGGGTTAATTTAACAAATTAACAAATCACATAATATTCCTATATTATGATCGACCAACAAATAAGCTTAGGTAGGACACACTAGCGAAGGATTTACTCGTCTCTCCCCTCCTAGTTCTATTTTCCGATCTCCGCCAGAGATCATATCCCTAAGCTCTGATACCAACTGTGACGCCCCCAAAATAGGTATACAACACCTATTCTGAGTCGTCAATAACATGGTACAGAAACAACTACAACTTTATTAATACAACATAAAAACTGTGAGTGTAAATACAAATATTGTCATCTAGACAATATCCACACTCAAATAAGTCCTCATTACAATTATTGGAATAATATTTTACAAAAAAAATGGTGAGGACTACTAAAATAACTTCCTAGAACCTTCATTCCATACCCCGACTAGTACCTGCTACATTCTCGCCTCCTGAGAAGAAAATGGAACAACAAGGAAAAGGGTGAGCTCAACTAGCCCAGTAAAGAATATTATGACTAAGATAATATACAACAAATTATCGTTAGTCTTCAACAGGGAAAAATTTAATAGAATACAATAGACAACAAGTTTTAATTCAATATTCGCAGCGGAAAATAATAATTCATAGAGAAGTTACGTAGAGAATGAAATCGACGATTATCTATGAATTTAAAAGCCCATCATCAACATTTTATCCCTGTAACATCAATCAATAAATATCTTGAATCAAATAGTCATCTTTGCACTACAGGCCAAAGATATCTATCAGTTGGTCATGTTCACCTCAACACCTGTTCATCTTTGCACTACGGGCCAAAGATATTCATCAAAAATTATTCATCTTTGTACTACAGGCTAAAGATATTCAGTTATATCATCATTTAAGACTGAGGATGATGAAAAATATTTTAAAGAAAACGAACCCAGTGAAGCAAAATAACAAATATTAAGGATTCGTATTTCGATTTATCCATGTTCAAAAATACCTTATCATAGTGAAGTAAAATTCAAGAATGATCAAAACATGGATACAATCAAAGCTAGTATCCAGAATAGATATTTGGACGAAAAGAAGGAAATTTCATTTTTCGGTGAATAGTAACTCGTGAATAGTAACTCATAAATAGTAACCCCGACATGAAAAGTTCCAAATTTGATAAAAAGTTCAGATCAATACTTTGGCATAATGATATTGAAGAAAATAATATCATTTAAGAAGAAATAACATCCCTTACCTCGGAAAGACGGTACTTCTGACTGGAATACTAGATATAGTGCTGAAGGAAACTTGCACCGTATAGCAACACTCAAAGTATCAAATACTCACAAGAATACGCTCGATATAGAGAGAGAAATAGAGAGAAACTTGTGTTTCTGGTGTGATTTCAATTCTAACCTAAGCACCCTATTTATAGGAAAATGCTTAGAACACCAAAGCAGAAAATTTAATATAATAATAATATATTTATCAAATTTTCCTTAGCCCACCTCTAGACATCTGATCTCAGCCCATTTATATCACATGTTAGCCCACTTAAATGCCAAAAAAATGTTTTTCTTCAAAATAATAAATAAAACTTCTAAAAATCAATTATTTCGGAACTTCAGAACTTCAATAACTCATAATAAATAGCCCTTTTATCAGAAAATTCGAATCTCGCGAATTTTTATAGAAAATTCAATTCTCTACAACTTTGCAGAAGAAAGTTTTTCCAAATTTCAAACAGAAATTGACCGAAATTCACAAACGGGCGATTTTACAGTCAATAATAAATTTTCTGTCAAGAATTATGTCCACCAACACACAAAACATGTGTTAATCATTTAATGCCACAAAAATACTCTTCCTCCTCATATACTCATATATCCCACATTCATTGTAAAAATACCACCATCAATATATTATTAAAATAATATATTTAAATGAATTATTTTATCAGAAAAAGATAAAATATTAATTTTCAACAATTGTCACATTAAAATTTTTCTCTATCTATATCCACATAAAATCACTATTTTTCTCATCATATAAATCAATAATTAATTATACACAAATAATATTACAGAACCACAGTACTGGCAACCAGGCAGTTCCCAGGAAAGAGGGGGCTTTCCAATAAGGATTTCTCCTTACTGGCGCGCAATTAGATGACCAAACCTCTCCTTAGACAGAACTTTCTAGACATTGCCAATAATGTTATCTAATAATATTATTAAGATAATATGAATTATTGCTCCGATAATAAAAAATACTGCGTAGTGACAATTATTGAAACAACAGTAATATAAAATATCAACGCAGCAATTATTGAATCAATAAAATACAATATTGAACAGTAATTACTGTAACAATTATTGAGTAGTGCCTTCTTACGTAAGAATCAATAATTGGTGCAATACCGTGTGCTACGCGTATTACCGTGTTTTAACCACCGGGTATTCCAACAGTATTAACGATAACAACTACGCCGTTATTTATAAACAACTTATTTTTGTCGTTTTCTTCATCCAATCGCTTTCTGTTATGGGGCCCACACAAGGCTGCGCCGTCGTACGAATATTCCCCGACAACAAGAATATTCCACGACCAAACAAATATTCCCCGACAACAATAAATATTTTATAACCACTTGCTTATTTAAAATATTTGCGCATTTTACCCATAACTAACCACATTAATCAAATCAACTCTTACTATTTCAGAATAATAAATAGAGGAAATTAAATTTCATTTATTAATAATTTGGGGTCTTACAGTAACCCTTACGGATAGCCAAAAAGTGTGCCGATTTGGTCAACCGGTCCACCACTACCCATATGGCATCATTCTTCCTGAAAGTCTTCGGCAAACCAGTCACAAAATCCATCGTGATATCCTCCCACTTCCACACTGGAATGTCTAACTATTGCAGCAAACCACTAGCTCGTTGATGTTATATCTTCACTTGTTGACAAGTAAGACACT
This sequence comes from Panax notoginseng, assembly GCA_016801055.1. Lineage (NCBI taxonomy): Eukaryota > Viridiplantae > Streptophyta > Magnoliopsida > Apiales > Araliaceae > Panax > Panax notoginseng. The sequence continues at coordinate 142,929,433 of CM029023.1, forward strand.
TCCCAACATATCCAGCCACGTCTCGTTTCATCCCATTCCACCAAAAATTCTTCTTCAAATCCCTATACATCTTGGTAGAACCAGGATGAATAGAAAATGGCGAACTATGAGCCTCGGCCAACACAGCCTCTCGAATGATTAGATCCGATGGTACACACAACCGCTCACCCAACCAAATCACACCATGATCATCAATACGAAACTCGGACTGCTTGCCCTCCTCTAGATTCTGCGTCATACTCCACAACTCCCCATCTTTTTGAGCTTCTTTGACCCGCGAGAAAAGAGAGGGCTCCACTCTCATACCTGCCAAATGCCGATCTGAACCTCGTACATACAACTCCAACTCGAGTCGTTCCATATCCGAAATAAGCTGAGGTTGTGTAATAAAGGCTGCTACACTCCCTGCACTCTTTCGACTAAGAGCATCTGCAACCACATTTGCCTTCCCGGGTGATACTGAATTCTAACATCATAATCTTTTAGAAGCTCCAACCAACACCTCTGCCTCATATTGATCTCCTTCTGAGTGAAAATGTATTTAAGACTTTTGTGATCGGTGAAGATATCACAAGTCTCTCCATACAAATAATGCCTCCAAATCTTTAAGGCAAATATCACTGCTGCCAACTCCAAATCATGTGTGGGGTAGTTCACCTCATAAGGTTTAAGCTGCCTAGAAGCATAAACAATCACCTTACCGTATTGCATCAAAACACACCCCAAGCCCTTCTTAGAAGCATCACTATAAATCTGGTAACCTCATGTCCCCGACGACAATGCAAGTATAGGAGCTGTCACAAGTCATTTCTTCAATTCCTCGAAACTCTTCTCACGCTCCTCATTCCACACAAACTTCACGCCCTTTCTCATCAACTGGGTTAATGGTAAGGCAAGCAAGGAAAACCATTCCACAAACCGCCTATAATACCCTGCCAAACCCAAGAAACTCCTAATCTCTGTCACTGTAGTAGGTCTCGGCCATTTAGTGATAGCCTCAACCTTCGCATGATCCACCTTAATGCCCTCAGCAGAAACGACGTGGCCCAAAACTGCCACCTACTCCAACCAACACTGTGCGAAGGTGCTCCTCATGCTCTTCCTTAGACTTGGAGTAAACCAAAATGTCATCAATAAAGACAATGACAAATTGGTCCAAGTACTCCCTGAACACTCGATTCATCAAATCCATAAACACCGCCGGAGCGTTAGTCAACCCGAATGGCATCACCAAAAACTCGTAATGCCTATAGCGAGTGCGAAAAGCTGTCTTAGGGATATCCTCATCCCTCACCCTCAACTGATGATAGCCCGACCTCAAGTCTATCTTCGAAAAATACTTTGCCCCCTGAAGTTGGTCAAACAAGTCATCAATCCTCGGCAATGGATACCGATTCCTGATAGTGATCTTGTTCAACTCTCTATAGTCTATACACAAACAAAACTGGAGCACCCCACGGCGAAACACCCGGCCGAATCACACCACGATCTAACAGTTCCTGCAACTGCTCTTTCAACTCCTGCAACTCCAATGGTGCCATCCAATACGGCGCCTTAGAGATAGGCTCCGCACCAGGAACAAGCTCAATAGAAAATTCTACTTCCCGCTGTGGTGGCAACCCTGACAACTCCTCAGGAAACACATCAGAAAAGTCACGAACAATTGGAACATCTTCAATACGAGACTCACCCTTGGAGGTATCTTTCACAAACGCCAAATACCCCTCACAACCCTTTGCTACCAACTTTTCAGCCTTCAAAGCTGAAATCAACTTCAACACCCTACTCGGCTGTGAACCCTGAAACACGAACTCCGGAGACTTCACATCTCCAAATATAACCTTCTTCACTTGACAATCGATAGTGGCATGGTGCTTATCCAACCAGTCTATCCCAAGAATGGCATCAAAATCGTGCATACTCATCGGAAGAAGATTAGCCCTACGAATCGTATCTCCAAAACTGATCGGACACCCTCGATACAAATCAAAAATAACAACAGAAGTCCCCATCGGGGTAGCAATAGACATAACAGAATCTAAAGACTGAGATGGCACACCCAGGTGCCGAACAAAAGACTGAGCAACAACGAAATGAGTAGAACCCATATCAAATAAAATAGACGCCTCACGATTGCCAACTAAAAGAGTGCCAGAAACAGTACCTGGTGCACCTGCCGCCTGATTATACGTCAATGCAAACACTCGACCACCCTGACGCTGACATCCATTACCACCATGGTCGCCACCTCCACCATTACCACGTGAATCGGTACAATCCCTAGCAATATGACCCATTTTTCCACAGAAGAAGCATGCACCGGTGAGTTTGTGGCACTGCCTCCCTAGATGATTAGCCCCACACGTAGCACAAGGAGCTATCGGGATAAGATTTGGGTTACCCCCACCAGCTGGTCCCGGATAACAACCTTGATTCTGTCCCTACTGACGATTCTGCCACTGCGGACGATTCTGACCATTCCAAGGTAGCTGCAACTGACGATTCTGCCCTTGCTGAGCCATCTGCTGATAACCCCTATTTTGATTCTGTCCACGCTATTGCCCCTGTTGACCACCACGGTTCCTATTCCACTGACCACCCTGACTTCTCCCATACTGAATTGAAGTTTGACCCTGCTGGTCATCTCTGTCCCTCTTTCGACTCCCATCCGGTTTAGAAGACCGAAAGTCCTGTCGCTCCATCTCAATATTTTTGGCTGCATTTGCCACAGCCGACACATCTCCAAACTTGTTGTTAGTGAGATGTTGTCGATACCTATAATGAATCCTCCACTTAAACTTCTCTGCCTGTTCTATTGCAGTCCCTGCTGAGGTTCCAGCAAAGCCTGCCAACCTAGTAAACCTCGTCACGAAGTCCGTGATGGACTCATCATCTTTCTGCCGAATCGACAGATACTCTCTAGCATAGGCCTCTTTATCAGCAGCTGGGAAGTACTGCTGATAAAAGACCTCACAAAACTCTGCCCAGCTAAGTGCCTCAACATAACCATCACCCTTTGTTACTTTCATCGCTTTCCACCACCTCTGTGCATCCCCTTCTAGCTTGTAGGCTGCAAGCAACACTTTTTAATTATCTGAGCGCCCCAACACATCAAAGATCTTCTCTAGGTGGGCAATCTAATTCTCTACATCAATTAGAGTTGGAGCTGAACTGAATGCCTGTGGTTTCTGCTTTTGAAACATTTCAAACCACACATACATTGGAACCACCTGCTGATCAATACCATCTGCATTCCCTTCCTCTTCGTTTGCCTGTGGACCATTATTTCTCGGGTTCTCCTGCTCAGGAATTTCTGGTGGCGGCTGCTGCATTGCCTGTACCGCCTGTGCCACCAACTGAGGTAAAGCCTGTTTTACTACCTAATTCACCAAGGTATCCAATTAAGCATTAATCTGATTATTAGGTTGCTCATTGGGCTGACCCTCACCTCTTCCCCTATTGTTGCCTCGCCTCCCAACAACTCTGGCGGATCTTCGAGCCATCTAACAAAGAGATAACGATTATAAATAAAGCAGATTAGGGATAAATTCAAATATAACGGATATAATAGCTGAACAGAAAATCAACGAAACAAAAACCTAACCCAGAAGTCTACCCATAACTCACAGGTCAAACCTAAATAGGTTTTCTACAAGAAAGAACCTAAGCTTTGATACCAACTCTGTAACACCCCCTTTTCTAAATAGAAAGAGAGGTTACTCAAAACACAACAAAACTAATAAATTTAATAGCAAGGCTCAAAGCCACAAAAGAATAGTCTTAGTAACTGATAAATATCACAAGTCCACCATAATAAATTTCCAACTGTCTTAAACCACAATCTAAAATAATTATTACAATTCCAAGTAAACTGACACATCAAGCCTAAACAGAATATTTCTAAATCATTGGAATGAATGGAGCTCTCATCACACTTGCCCTTGATTCCCCTGGTTACCTGCCGGAAGAAAACACAGCATGAGCCAAACGCCCAGTACGGATATAGAATACAAATAATGAACCAAAATAACTAACTCAATTAAATGAAAAGAGACGAAACGAACTGAATCGAAACGAACAAATCTAACACAACGAAATAATAGGCTGAATCAAATGGCTGAGTGTTATTTCATACCGAGCTCATAATAAAACAGAAATATACCTTGCCACACAGACAAGTCAAATAATGCCACATAGGCAAATCAAATAATGCCACACAGGCAAGTCACACACATTAGACCGCGAATCCAATATATGTAAAATCGGAAGGCGTGTTTGGCACAAACATCACCAATCCGCAGAACAGAACAGAACAAAAAATTAGGGTCGACCCATACGCCTCCCACAACAAAACACCAAATGGCCACTCCCACCGGAGCACAAAATAGAGACGCCGTGGACTGATCACACCGCCACAGAAGGTGTCATGCCTCGGTGCCAAGAGGACATGCCTGTGGTACCCCCACAGGTGGTTATAGCTCAGGTATACCCTATGGTATTCTAACAAAAATATAATGTCACAACACATGCGACAAAATATCAACACAAAGGGGTTCTAACGCGTACATGTTAAATCGAACGAATCATCAACACAAGTCTCAAAATAATAACATGTACATCACTATGAATATCAAAATAAAATTTAGACATGATGCCCTAGTCTAAAGAATACAAATATGAATTCTAATACAACGCCAAAATAATTTATCACAATAAATTGACAAGGGACAATTATGAGAGACAATACTAAATTTCGAAACGAATAACGAAACGAACAAATCAAAACAAAAGAGTCTCGCTGAAAGAGTACGGAATCCGTACCTGAATTAAGCAATGTAATACCCAAAATTTAAATTCTAAATTTATCTCGTTAAATTCCTTCCGTTCGAACTAATTAAACAAAATAATATGATAAAAATTTTATTACAAACTTACTCATCAACAATGTAATATTGTTAAATTGTTACCAAGTAAATTTTATAATATTAACAACAAGATTAATTAATTTAAACTATATACATAACTTTCAATTTGATTCATTAATTCGATTTATACGCTTCATAAATTAAATACTCAGTAAAATAAAATATAAAAATCTATATATATAATTCGCCCAATAACCTGCAATCAACCAATATATATAATAATCCTTGTTATTGTTATACACGAAAAGTTCAGTAGCTTCCAATTTTACAATCCCGTTAATGACTATATATTTATATATAAACTACACCACAATTTCATAACAGTAGGCTTAGAAAGAAAATCAAAGTAAATAATGTCTAAGGAATAACAAATCATGTCTATGAGCCAACAATTAGTAAAAAAAAGAAAGAAAGAAAAGACACCTGCTTGCTTCTCTTTTCTGCTATGATCTCTCACCGCCGCCTCCTCTTTTTTTTTCTTTTCTGATTTGTAGCGCTTGTGATTAGGTTTTAGTGTTTATTTATTTATTAATTATCTTATTTATTCTCCTAATTGTAATAAAATTAATATTACCCACATTTAATTAAATTAAATTCAAATAAATTTTAAGGCCCAAATTGCACTAAATTAATTTACCCACCTCTTATTAATATTTATTAGCCCACACAAACTAAATAACTAGTTGACCCAAAAATAAATGACAAAGTCCAATTAATATGTTTTAAAACAAAGAAATTTTTTATTATTTAATATTTATTTATTTTACTAGGTATTACAGATAATGAGAAATACTGTGTAGTGATAATTATTGAAACAACAATAATATAAAATATCAACGCAGTAATTTTTGAATCAATAAAATAAAATATTGAACCGTAATTACTGTAACAATTATTGAGTAGTGACTTCTTACGTAAGAATCAATAATTGGTGCAATACTGTGTGCTATTGTGCAACACTGCGTATTACTGTATTTTAACCACCGGGTATTCCAACAGTGTTAACGGTAACAACTACGCCATTATTTATAAACACTTATACTTGTCATTTTCTTCATCCAACAGTTATTCTGTTATGGGGACCACAAATGGTTGCGCCGTCGTACGTATGACGCCCCCAAAATTAGGTATACATCACCCATCTGGGGTCGTCAGATACATGGTACAGAATACAAATACAACTTTCGTGTACAATACGACAAAACATAACTTTGAGTTTGAATACAATTATTTTCTACTAGAGACTATACAAACTCAAAAGGAGTCCTCATTACAATTATTGTCATAATATTAAATAGAATAGTGTGGACTACTAATACTATCATCTGGTCCATCACTCCGTTCCCCGACTCGTCCCAGCTATATTCTTATTTACTGAAGAGAACAGTGAAAGAAAGGGTGAGCTCAATTAGCCCATTAAGAAATATTATGACTAAGATAATGCAGAATAAATTATCATTAGCCTTCAACAGTGTTAAACTGATAAAATATAACGAACATCAAGTTTAACTGAAGCGGAACAAGCAATCCATTAAAAGAGTCAAGTAGAGAATAAAATCTACTATCTTCTATGATTTAAAAGGTTTTTCAACACTGTTATCGTTGGGACTCAGCTTAATAAAATAATCCACATCATCGAATCACCCCTGCACTACGGCCAAGGATATTCTTTAGTATCACGACCACAATTATCCATGCACTACGGGCAAAGAATATTTGTGTACTCATTAATGGTCATGATCATGCCAACAACTGTCCATCAATGCACCACGGGCCAATGAGGACATTTACCACATCATTTATAACATTACGGTCATGATTATATCGAATAATCCCTGGTGATAATCATACCAAGTCCATCTATGCACTACAGGCCACAGATGACTTTCAACATTTTATAAACATGAAGATGATGACAATGATATAAGAATTCAATAAAATAAATTCAAGAATTAATTTATCCAAGAATTAACAACGTCCAAATTGTCAACATGATACTGCTTTGTGGAGTAAAATTCAAGAATGCTTAGAAGAATATTTTTATGAAAAGATACTGGATGAACCGTAATTATCAAGGATATTGCACTAATTTCATGGAGTATAGAAGTTAAAACTTAACCAACTGAGTATAATAAAGAATGGAATAACAAAAGAAATCACCCGGCATGCGATAGACCGCACCGACGGGTTATTCCAACAGAATAATAAATAATGGAACCAGGTCCAGCGCAAACGCACAGACAGGATATTCCAACAGAATAATAAATAATGGAACCAGGTCCGGTGTAAACGCACAGACAGGATATTCCGACAGAATAATAAATAATGGAACCAGGTCCGGTGTAAAACACATAGACAGGATGTTCCAACAGAATAATAACAAGACGGAACCAAGTCTGGTGTAAAACACACAGACAGGATGTTCTAACAGAATAATAATAAAAACGGAACCAGGTCCGGTGTAAAACACACAGACAGGATGTTCCAACAGAATAATAGAAGAATGTCACCAAGTATAGGGTAGACCGCGTATACAGGTTATTCCAACAAAATAATAAGAAATAGAATAACACCAGTACTCTTCATGAATAAGAAAGAATAACACCCCTTACCGTTTTAAAGAAGAATTGAAATAAGGAAGTAGTTAAGTAGCAGAATACTTTTCTTCTCTCTCTCTATAGTTTTTCTCTATAGTTTCTCTCTCTAGAGTTCAGTGAATTCGTAAGAAATAATGAAGGAATGAGCTGCTATTTATAGAAGAATGGACTGCATAGTAACTAATCCATGAACGGTCCAGATTGATTTACTTTAATCTGACGGTCCATATTTAAAGAAAAATCTTTTAAATAAATTATAATATATTCTATTTATAGAATAACTTTAATAAAGTATTCTGTTTCATATAAAAAGATGTTTCTGTTTTATTACGTTAATAATACGAATAAAACAAAACTTCATTATCGCTAAATAATTCATATTATTAACTGACAATAATTGAATCAAACTGAGTGACTTCTCACATAAGCATTAATAATCAATACCGTATGCTATTATGCAACCACACGTATTACTGTACTTTTACTATCGAGTAGTTCAATAGTATCAATGGTAAAACTTCCGCCGTTATTTTTAATAAAATATTTTTGTCGTTTTCTCAATTCGACAATAATTTTGTTGTGGGGTCCACCAATGATTGTGCCGTTGTACGAATATTCCCTGTTAAAATGAATATTCCCCGACCAATCGAATATTATATAATAACTTGCGTACTTTGCAAAATTTATAAATATTATCCACAACTATAACATTATATCAAATTAACTCCATAATATTCAAAAATGATATTTATAGAAAATTCATCTTTATTTATAAAAGTTGGGGTCTTACAACCTCCCCTTCTTATGAAATTTCGCCCTCGAAATTAGTGTACGTACTTGGTATGTCGAAGAGGTAAGGATACATTGATTTCATTTCAGATTCTAACTCCCAAGTCATTTCCTCAACATCGTGGTTTCTCCACAAAACTTTAACTTGAGGTATAACTTTGGAGCGTAGAATATGTTCCTTCTTATCCAAGATTTGAACAGAAACTTCTTCATACGTCAAATCTTCTGCTATTTCGTCCGGTTCTAACTCAATAATGTGGTTCGGGTTTTCCACATATTTACGTAACATGGATATGTGAAAAACGTTATGAACACGAGACATACTTGACGGTAAAGCGAGTCTATAAGCCATAGTTCCTACTCGATCAAGGATTAAAAATAGACCGATGAATCGAGGATTGAGCTTTCCTCTCTTTCCAAATCTCGTAACTCCTTTCCATGGAGCAACACGTAAGAACACATGATCTCCTATATCAAATTCCACGTCCTTTCAATGAAGATCATCATAACTCTTTTGTCGATCTTGTGAGGTTTTTATACGTTGTCGGATCGTTTGAATCTTTTCTGTAGTCATACGTACCAACTCCGGTCCCAACAACGTTGCTTCACCCACCTCATCCCAGCATACTGGAGAACGATATTTTCTTCCATACAATGCTTCGAATGGAGCCATGCCATTTTCAGATACTGCCACAAAATAAAAATTAATTGATATGTCATATATTATCCTTATATTCTGACCGACCAATTAAATACCATGCAAATAAACTTAGGTAGGTCATACTAGCGAAGGAATTCCCCGTCTCTCGCCTCCTAGTTCTATTCTCACATCTTAGACAGGGATCATATCCCCAAGCTCTGATACCAATTGTAACGCCCCCAAAATTAGGTATACATCATCCATCTTGGGTCGTGAGATACATGGTACAGAATACAAATACAACTTACTAATACAACTGTCGTGTACAATACGACAAAACATAACTGTGAGTTTGAATATAATTATTGTCTACTAGAAACTATACAAACTCAAAAGGAGTCCTCATTACAATTATTGTCACAATATTTAATAGAATAGTGATGACTACTAATACTATCATCTGGTCCATCACTCCGTTTCCCGACTCGTCCCAACTATAATCTCATTTTCTGAAGAGAACAGTGAAAGAAAGGGTGAGCTCAACTAGCCCAGTAAGAAATATTATGACTAAGATAATACAGAATAAATTATCATTAGCCTTCAACAGTGTTAAACTGATAAAATATAACGAACATCAAGTTTAACTGCAGCGGAACAAGCAATCCATTAAAAGAGTCAAGTAGAGAATAAAATCTACTATCTTCTATGATTTAAAAGGTTTTTCAACACTGTTATCGCTGGGACTCAGCTTAATAACATAATCCACATCATCGAATCACCCCTGCACTACGGCCAAGGATATTCTTTAGTATCACGACCACAATTATCCATGCACTACGGGCCAAGAATATTTGTGTACTCATTAATGGTTATGATCATGCCAACAACTGTCCATCAATGCACCACGGGCCAATGAAGACTTTTACCACATCATTTGTAATATTACAGTCATGATTATACCGAATAATCCCTGGTCATAATCATACCAAGTCCATCTATGCACTACAGGCCACAGATGACTTTTAACATTTTATAAACATGAGGATGATGACAATGATATAAGAATTCAATAAAACAAGTTCAAGAATTAATTTATCCAAGAATTAACAACGTCCAAATTGTCAACATGATACTGCTTTGTGTAGTAAAATTCAAGAATGCTTAGAAGAATATTTTTATGAAAAGATACTGGATGAACTGCAATTATCAAGGATATTCCACTAATTTCATGGAGAATAGAAGTTAAAACTTAACCAACTGAGTATAATAAAGAATGGAATAACAAATAAAATCACCCGGCATGCGATAGACCGCACCGACAGGTTATTCCAACAGAATAACAAATAATAGAACCAGGTCCGGCGCAAACGCACAGACAGGATATTCCGACAGAATAATCAATAATGGAACCAGGTCCGGCGTAAACGCACAGACAGGATATTCCAACAGAATAATAAATAATGGAACCAGGTTCGGTGTAAAACACACAGACAGGATGTTCCAATAGAATAATAACAAGACGGAACCAGGTCCTGTGTAAAACACACAGACATGATGTTACAACAGAATAATAATAAAAACGGAACCAGGTCCGGTGTGAAACACACAGACAGGATGTTCCAATAGAATAATAATAAAAACAGAACTAGGTCCGGTGTAAAACACACAGACAGGATGTTCCAACAGAATAATAGAATAATATCACCAAGTATAGGGTAGACCGCGTATACAGGTTATTCCAACAGAATAATAAGAAATGGAATAACAACAGTTCTATTCATGAATAAGAAAGAATAACACCCCTTACCGTTTTAAAGAAGAACTGAAATAAAGAAGTAGTTAAGTAGCAGAATACTTTTCTTCTCTCTCTCTATAGTTTTTCTCTATAGTTTCTCTCTCTAGAGCTCAGTGAATTCGTAAGAAATAACGAAGGAATGAGCTGCTATTTATAGAAGAATAGACTGCATAGTAACTAATCCATGAACGATCCAGATTGATTTACTTTAATCTGACGGTCCATATTTAAAGAAAAATCTTTTAAATAAAATATAATATATTCTATTTATAGAATAACTTTAATAAAGTATTCTGTTTTATATAAAAAGATGTTTCTGTTTTATTACGTTAATAATACGAATAAAACAAAACTTCATTATCGCTAAATAATTCATATTATTAACTGACAATAATTGAATCAAACTGAGTGACTTCTCACATAATCAATACCGTATGCTATTATGCAACCACACGTATTATTGTACTTTTACTATCGAGTAGTTCAATAGTATCAATGGTAAAACTTCCGCCGTTATTTTTAATAAAATATTTTTGTCGTTTTCTCAATCCGACAATAATTCTGTTGTGGGGTCCACCAATGATTGTGCCGTTGTACGAATATTCCCTGTTAAAACGAATATTCCCCGACGAATCGAATATTATATAACAACTTGCGTACTTTGCAAAATTTATAAATATTACCCACAACTATAACATTATATCAAATTAACTCCATAATATTCAAAAATGATATTTATAGAAAATTCATCTTTATTTATAAAAGTTGGGGTCTTACAGTACGAATATTTTCCGACAGCAAGAATATTCCACGACCAAACGAATATTCCCCGACAACAATGAATATTTTATAATCACTTGTTTATTTTGAAAAAATTTCATATATCACCCTTAACTTAATTTTTTATCAATTTAACCATTTACTGAATAATAATTATAAAAAATTGAATACTTTTATTTCATAATATTCGGGGTCTTACAATATCCCCTCTTTATAAAATTTCGTTCTCGAAATTTATGTACCTGGTATTTCAAAGAATTGAGAATACCTTGCTTTTATTTTAGATTTCATCTTCCCTGTCATCATGATTTCTCCATTGCTCATCTCCTGTATTTCAGATATCATTCTAGAATACAGCTTCAAAATAAAGGTTAATTGGTATATCGCAATTTATCAACTTAAGTAAAAAATTTCAGCTTAGGTAGGACACACTAGCGAAGGATATTACTCGTCTCTCCCCTCTTAGTTCTATTCCTCGATCTCCGTCAGAGATCATATCCCTAAGCTCTGATACCAACTGTGACTTATGTCGTCCCAACCGTGGACATCACCTCACAGTGATACCTATCAGTTTGCCACCGCAGAACGGCGTCCCCTACGGAGAGTCTGGCTTCGGTGCATCCCCCATCAACAGGAAATCACCAGATAGAGGCTCGGGACTCTTTACTTATGGCTCTGATACCAACTGTGACGACCCCAAAATAGGTATACATCACCCATTCTGAGTCGCCAAATATATGGTACTGAATACAAATACAAACTTAATTATACAACATGAGCTGTGAGTTTTAATATAAATATTATCTTCTAGACAGTATTCAAACTCAAAATAAGTCCTCATTACAATTATTATCACACTATTTTACAGAATAGTGAGGACTACTAATGCAACCATCTGGACCGTCAATCCATTCTCCGACTAATCCCAACTATATTCTCATTTTCTGAATAGAGCAGTGAAAGAAAGGGTGAGCTCAACTAGCCAAGTAAAGAATATCATGTCTAAAGATAATTAAATTATCAATAGCCTTCATCAGTTATGAATCAGAGATTTAGAACATATGGTAGATGAATAAACTTTTCAACCATAGTTGCAGCGGAACAAGCAATCCATTAGAAGAGTCAAATAGACCATAAAGTCTATTATCTTCTACATGTTAAAAGTCCACCAATAATATTTTATCCCTGTAACATCAATTAACAGTTCCTGTCCACAATCATGTGAATAACTCATAATCATAATTGTGGTTCTAAATTCCTCTTCGCACCCAGGACGAAGATAATTTTCATCACCTGTCTTTACCTGAATCATCAAAGATCATGGTTATACCAAATCACAGTTCCTGTTCATAATCATACTAATAAATTCATCTACAAGCCAAAGATATTCATCAACAGTTCATCTTTGCACTACATGCCAAAGATATTTAACAACAAGTCATCTTTGCACTACAGGCCAAAGATATTAATATCTCAAAAAAATATATTTCAAAATTTATATAAACAATAATTATAACCATGTAAATCAATTCACGATCATACCAATAATCTACCCATCTTTACACTCAAGTCAAATAGAAATTTAATCACTAGAATTATAAAAATGTTATATATGATAATAAAAATAATATAATCAAAACATAGATTTAATTTCAAGAGTAAGATTCATAAATGAACAATAATTTGGTCATCAAAAGAAACAAATTACATCATATTAAAGGAAATAACATCATTTACTTCAAAAAATAACATCCCTTACAATTTTTTACCTCAAAAGAGCAGTACTTCTAACTGGAATATCGGATATAACGCTGAAGGAAACTTGCACCGTATACCAACACTCAAGATATCTAAATACTCACAAAAATATGCTCGATAATATAGAGAGAGAAATCTTCAGTTTCTGGTACGATTTTCAATTCTAACTTAAGCATTCTATTTATAGGAAAATGCTTAGAACACCAAAGTAAAAAATTTAATAAAATATTATTATTTTTATAAAAATCATACGCATACTTAGACAAATCTGAATTCAGCATTTACCACATGCAAGTGGGGCCCACCAAAATGAAAAATATGTTTTAAATATTTTTTGTAACAAAATCAATTCAGACCCAATATTCTGAAACTTCAATAATTCATAATAAATAGCCCTTTTATCAGAAAAATTCAAATCTTATGTCCATTCTATAGGAAATTCAATTCTCTACATCTTTGTAAGTTTAAATTTTTTCAAATTCCAAGCAGAAATAGACCGAAATTCACGTACAGACGATTTTGCGGGCTATAATCAAATTTCAGTCAAAAATAGGGTCCACTAACACACAAAATGTGTTAAATATTTTTTATAACAAAAATACTCTTCCACCTCATTTATTCATATATCACACATTCATTGTAAAAATATCATCATTATTATATTATTGTAATATAATAATATATTTTATCAGAAAAGATAAAATATCAATTTTCAACAATTATCACTTTTCTAAAAATTCTTCCATTTATATCCACATAAATAAATATTTTTTTTATCATATAAATTAATAATTAATTATTTACAAATAATATTACAGAATCACAATAATAACAACCAGGCCGTTCTCAAAAAAGATGGGGCTTTCCAATAAGAATTTCTCCTTACTGGCGCGTAATTAGGTGAACAAATCTCTCCTTAGACAGAACTTTCTAGACATTACCAATAATGCTATTTAATAATATTATTAAAATAATATGAATTATTTTTCTGATAATGGAAAATACTGTGCAGTGATAATTATTGAAACAACAATAATATAAAATATCAACGTAGTAATTATTAAATTAATAAAATAAAATATTGAACTGTAATTACTGTAACAATTATTGAGTAGTGACTTCTTACGTAAGAATCAATAATTGGTGCAATAAGGTGTGCTACTGTGCAACACTGCGTGTGACGCCCCCAAAATTAGGTATACGTCACCCATCTTGGGTCGCCAGTTACACGGTACATAAATTAAATACAACTTAATAATATAACTGTCGTGTACAATACGACAGAACATAAATAGTGAGTTTGAATACAAATATTGTCTTCTAGAGAGTATCCATACTCAAAAGGAGTCCTCATTACAATTATTATCACACTATTACATAGAATAGTGAGGATCACTAATGCTATCATCTAGGACCATCACTCTGTTCCCCGACTAGTTCCAGCTACGTTCTCATTTCCTGAAGAGAACAGTGAAAGAAAGGGTGAGCTCAACTAGCCCAGTAAGAAATATTATGACTAAGATAATGCAAAATAAATTATCGTTAGTCTTCAACGATGTTAAACTAATAAAATATAATTGACATCAAGTTTAACTGCAGCGGATCAAGCAAACCATTAAAAGAGTCAAGTAGAGAATAAAATCTACTATCTTTTATGATTTAAAAGGTTTTTCATGACTTTTATCGCTGGGACTCAGCTTAATAAATAATCCACATCATCGAATCACCCCTGCACTACGGCCAAGGATATTCTTTAGTATCACGACCACAAATTATCCATGCACTACGGGCCAAAGATAATCGTGTTTTCATCAATGGTCCTGATCATGCCATAAAATAATTCATATTTGCACTACGGCCAAAGAGAATCTATAGCCATAATCATACCAAAAATTGTCCATCAATGCACTACGGGCCAATGAGGATTTTTTTTTCCACATCATTTATAACATTACAGTCATGATTACACCGAATAATCCCTGGTCATAATCATACCAAGTCCATCTATGCACTACAGGCCACAGATGACTTTCAACAAAATATAAACATGAGGATGATGACAATGATATAAGAATTCAATAAAACAAGTTCAAGAATTAATTTATCTAGGAACTGATAACGTCCAAATTGTCAACATGATACTTCTTTGTAGAGTAAAATTCAAGAATGCTCAAAAGAATATATTTTCATGAAAAGATACTGGATGAAGCGTAAATATCAAAGATATTCCACTAATTTCATGGAGTATAGAAGTCAAAGTTTTAACCAACTGAGAATAATAAGAAATGGAATAACAACAGAAATCACAATGCATGCAGTACTTCGCATAGACAGGTTATTCCAACAGAATAATAATAACGGAACCAGGTCAGGTGAAAATCACACCGACAGGATGTTCCAACAGAATAATAAAGAATGGAATAACAACAAAAATCACCATGCATGCGGTACTTCGCATAGACAGGTTATTCCAACAGAATAATAAATACAAAATAATAAAGATGGAACCAGGTCCGGTGTAAAACACACAGACAGGATATTACAACAGAATAATAAAAATAGAATAATAAAGACAGAACCAGGTCCGGCGTAAAGCACAGACAGGATGTTCCAACGGAATAATAAAGACAGAATAATAAAGACGGAACCAGGTCCGGCGTAAAGCACAGACAGGATGTTCCAAAGGAATAATAAAGACGGAACTAGGTCCGGCGTAAAGCACAGACAGGATGTTCCAACGGAATAATAAAGACAGAATAATAGAAGAATGTCACCAAGTATAGGGTATTCCGCGTAAACAGGTTATTCCAACAGAATAATAAAGAAATGGAATAACAGAAGTTCTCTTCCTGAATACAAAAGAATAATATCCCTTACGGGTACAACAAATAATATCCCTTACCGTAAAAGAAACTTGATATAAAAGTAGGGAAGTAGCAGAATACTTTTCTTCTTTCTCTCTATAATTTTCTCTCTCTAGAGTTTCAGTGAATTTGTAAGAAATAATGAAGGAATGAGCTTCTATTTATAGGAGAATGGAAGTGCACTATTCATGAACGAAATTATTTTGCAGCATTATTTCTTCAATCAACTAATAACTAAGTCAAACAACTAACCAATAAGATTTCAACAAAAATTAAAATATAATACATATATATAAACACATGTTTTCAACTTATATATATCAATATTATATATACACCACTTAATTTTTCTCCCCCATAACCAACATCAATCCCCCACCCACTCAATAATCAAATTCACTACACTCTTACACATTACTACCACACACAAACACATCTTACACCCAACACTTTCATATAATTACTTTTCCACCATTTTTCACTCACACACATCACTTTCACTCTTCCTTTTCTTCCACCACTCTCCACTCACACATATAATATTATATATATACACACACATTACAATCTTATATATATAAACTCCTTCCCCTACGTAACTCTCTCCCACCCCCATTTCTAAAATCAGTTTTTAACACATATGGGCCTCACATGTGGCCCCCATTTTTAAAAATTTTCTACCAATTATTTTGAAAAATAGGTAAATGGGAGTCTATAAAATAAGCAAAATTGAGTAACTTCTCACATAAGCATCAATAATCAATACCGTGTGCTACTATGCAACCACGCGTATTACTGTACTTTTACTACCGAGTAGTTCAACAGTATTAACGGTAAAACTTCCGCCGTTATTTTCATAAAAATATTTTTGTCATTTTCTCAATCCGACAATAATTCCGTTGTGGGGTCCACCAATAATTGCGCCGTTGTACGAATATTTCCCGACAAAAAGAATATTCTTCGACCAATCGAATATTATACAACAACTTGCATACTTTGCAAAATTTATAAATACTACCCACAACTATAACATTATCTCAAATTCACACCATAATATTTAAAAAAATATTTCGAAAAATTAAATCTTTATTCATAAAATTAGGGATTTTACAATCTCCCCTCCTTATGAAATTTTACCCTCGAAATTTACGTACGTACCTGGTATGCCGAACAGATGAGAATACCTTGACTTCGCTTCAAATTCTAACTCTTGATGTATAACCTTTGAGCGTCGAATATGATCCTTCTTATCCAAGATGTTAACACGTATCTTCTCATACGTTAAATCTTCTGCAATCTCATCTAGTTTTAATTCAATAATGTGGTTCAAGCCATCCACATATTTATGTAACATCAGTACGTAAAAAAAATGTTCTGAACACGCAACATACTTGGCGGTAAAACGAGTCTATAGGCCACAGTTTCTACTTCATCGAGAATTTTAAATGGGCCAATTAAATCGAGGGTTGAGATTTACTCTATTCGTCGATTCTTGCTTCCAGAATAACGCCCTCTTGAACCTTCTTCATTCTTCACATTAATAAGCTCCGGGTGTGTAGCTTGAGCGGCTTTAACTTTATCGATTAAAGTCGATTCTAATCATATATTCGTTATCTTCACGTGGGTTCGTATATTCGCATTTGTAACCGCATACAATCTTCTACTCAACGCGTCAGCTACCACGTTCGCACTTCCATGATGATATTGCATAGTACGATTGTAATCTTCAACAGCTCGAGCCAACGTCTTTGGCGCATGTTACGTTCATTTTAGTTGAAGAAATATTGAGGGGTTTTAGAAATGGGCTTTGTATTGGGGTCAATACAAAATTCAATTTTACGCTCTAGGGGTAGGCTAAGAAGTCTTCAAGAATACGTCAAGAAATTTATTAATGATAAAAATATCATTCAAAACTGTGACCCTCATCCAAGACTTGGATAGCACGTCACATTGATACCTATCAATTTGCCATCGTCATTCACAACGTCACTTACGGAAAGTCTGGCTTCGGTGCATTCCACACAAGAAAGTCAACAACGAAAGGATCGGGGCTCTTTATTTATGGCTTGATATGACAATGATTGACTTTAGTGGTTTGGTTACTTTGAATTCGCATAACAGGTTGGTTAGGAGTATGAAAGCTAACAACCTTACGAAAAGCATGATGAGTAGTTAACTAATTAATTCCAAAAATCACATCAAAGGCAAGTATTTTCAAAGAGATAAGATCGACAGGTAACGTGAAAGTGTTGATTTGAATCAACAAGATTTATAAATAGTGGAGGTAACGAAGGTTTCTCCCAACTGAGTTTAAACAGATATATCAAAGTCTAACTTCTCCAGAGTTAAGTTCAAACATTGAACATAACTAGGTGAAATAAAAGAGTGAGTAGAACCGGTATCTAACACGATATAGACTTCGCAAGAGTTTATGACTAACATACCCGTGATAATTTTATTCAGGTTCCTCGTCACGAAAAAAACGCTCTCTCTTAAACTACCGGCTTTGGCTTGTCTGGGACATCCTTTGGCATCACTATCCCAGCTGGACTTGACTTCACCATATGATAAAATCGAGCTAGGTGACCTTCTCTTCCGCAATTAAAACACCCTTTGGATTGCTGCGTACAGTTTGGACGGATGTGTCCCTCCTGTCCGCATTTGAAATATACGACCGGTGGTCGTTCTTCTTCCTTTGAAACGGGTGCTGGTACCGACGTCTTCACGTTATTGTTGAACCTTCTCTTCTTGAAATGTCCATTCTTATTGTTTTGGCCATGATTACCACCGAAGTGGTTACCATTTCTGGCATATTGATTCCCTCCATGCTTATTGTCACCGCTTTGATGACTGTTATCACCAGTATTATTATTTTGTCGATTGCTCTTTTTTGGTTGCGTTGACTCGTTATCGCGCTCTACTAACTGAGCCCTATTTACAACATCTGAATACAAACACAGTTTATGCGAACTCAGATATTGACGTATCTCAGGCTTCAAACCTCTTAAAAACATCTGCGTCATTCTTTCTTCCTTATCAACCAAGTGGGACGTAAATCGGGACAACTCGGTAAACTTGGCTTCGTACTGCGACACGGTCATGTTGTTTTGCTCCAACTTGATAAATTCCACCTCCTTCATGTGACGAATGCTTTCGAGAAAGTACTTGTCATTGAACAGCTCTTGGAATTTCTCCCAAGACATCTTGAGTGCGTCAGGCTGGGTACGTTTTACAGATTCCCACCAGTGATCTGCCTCTTCACGCAACATAAAGGTGGCAAAGGGAACCTTTTGCTCCTCGAAGCATCCCAAGACATCAAATATCTTGGTGATCTGCTTTAACCACGTCTCCGCCTTAAGTGGTTATGGCTTTCCCAAAAACTCCGGTGGTCCCAGCTCCTTGAACTGCTTAGCGGTGACCAACCGTGGGTTGTCATTATTTTTACCTGCATTATGAACAGGAACCGCCTTCGCCTGATGTTGCATGAATTCTAAAAAACTCCTAAACGTACCGTCGTTCGTCAATTAATCAGTGTTGTTGTTTACAAGAAGATTATCGTCATCCTGTTGCACATTGTCCTGATTATTGATCTGTGGAGACTCAACGGTCTCCTGTGCTCCATTGCTTATCTCAACATTTTCATATGCCATTTTCAAATATTGTTACAAAATAAGGGTTAATTAACATATCATATATTATCTCTATACTCTGACCGACCAATTAAATTACAAGTAAATTAGGTAGGTCATACTAGCGAAAGAATTTCCCGTCTCTCCCCTCCTAGTTCTATTCTCACATCCTAGCCATGGATCATATCCCTAAGCTTTAATACCAACTGTGACGCCCCCAAAATTAGGTATACGTCACCCATCTTGGGTCGCCACTTACATGGTACATAAATCAAATACAACTTAATAATACAACTGTCGTGTACAATACGACAGAACATAAACTGTGAGTTTGAATACAAATATTGTCTTCTAGAGAGTATCCATACTCAAAAGGAGTCCTCATTACAATTATTATCACACTATTACATAGAATAGTGAGGATCACTAATGCTATCATCTAGGACCATCACTCTGTTCCCCGACTAGTTCCAGCTACGTTCTCATTTCCTGAAGAGAACAGTGAAAGAAAGGGTGAGCTCAACTAGCCCAGTAAGAAATATTATGACTAAGATAATGCAAAATAAATTATCGTTAGTCTTCAACGATGTTAAACTGATAAAATACAATAGACATCAAGTTTAACTGCAGCGGATCAAGCAAACCATTAAAAGAGTCAAGTAGAGAATAAAATCTACTATCTTTTATGATTTAAAAGGTTTTTCATGACTTTTATCGCTGGGACTCAGCTTAATAAATAATCCACATCATCGAATCACCCCTGCACTACGGCCAAGGATATTCTTTAGTATCACGACCACGAATTATCCATGCACTACGGGCCAAACATAATCGTGTTTTCATCAACGGTCCTGATCATGCCATAAAACAATTCATCTTTGCACTACGGCCAAAGAGAATCCATAGCCATAATCATACCAAAAACTATCCATCAATGCATTACGGGCCAATGAGGATTTTTTTTTTCACATCATTTGTAACATTACGGTCATGATTACACCGAATAATCCCTAGTCATAATCATACCAAGTCCATCTATGCACTACAGGCCACAGATGACTTTCAACAAAATATAAACATGAGGATGATGACAATGATATAAGAATTCAATAAAATAAGTTCAAGAATTAATTTATCTAGGAACTGATAACGTCCAAATTGTCAACATGATACTTCTTTGTAGAGTAAAATTCAAGAATGTTCAAAAGAATAATTCCATGAAAAGATACTAGATGAAGCGCAAATATCAAAAATATTCCACTAATTTCATGGAGTATAGAAGTCAAAGTTTTAACCAACTGAGAATAATAAGGAATGAAATAACAACAGAAATCACCATGCATGCAGTACTTCGCATAGACAGGTTATTCCAACAGAATAATAATAACGGAACCAGGTCAGGTGAAAATCACACCGACAGGATGTTCCAACAGAATAATAAAGAATGGAATAACAACAAAAATCACCATGCATGCGGTACTTCGCATAGACAGGTTATTCTAACAGAATAATAAATACAGAATAATAAAGATGGAACCAGGTCCGGTGTAAAACAAACAGACAGGATATTCCAACAGAATAATAAAGACAGAATAATAAAGACGGAACCAGGTCCGGCGTAAAGCACAGACAGGATGTTCCAACGGAATAATAAAGACAGAATAATAAAGACGGAACCAGGTCCGGCGTAAAGCACAGACAGGATGTTCCAACGGAATAATAAAGACAGAATAATAGAAGAATGTCACCAAGTATAGGGTATTCCGCGTATACAGGTTATTCCAACAGAATAATAAAGAAATGGAATAACAGAAGTTCTCTTCATGAATACAAAAGAATAATATCCCTTACGAGTACAACAAATAATATCCCTTACCGTAAAAGAAACTTGATATAAAAGTAGGGAAGTAGCAGAATACTTTTCTTCTTTCTCTCTATAATTTTCTCTCTCTAGAGTTTCAGTGAATTTGTAAGAAATAATGAAGGAATGAGCTTCTATTTACAGGAGAATGGAAGTGCACTGTTCATGAACGAAATTATTTTGCAGCATTATTTCTTCAATCAACTAACAACTAAGTCAAACAACTAACCAATAAGATTTCAACAAAAATTAAAATATAATACATATGTATAAACACATGTTTTTAACTTATATATATATATATATATATATATATATATATATATATATATATATATATATATATATATCAATATTATATATACACCACTTAATTTTTCTCCCCCATAACCAACATCAATCTCCCACCCACCCAATAATCAAATTCACTACACTTTTATACATTACTATCACACACAAACACATCTTACACCCATCACTTTCATATAATTACTTTTCCACCATTTTTCACTCACACACATCACTTTTACTCTTCCTTTTCTTCCACTACTCTCCACTCACACATATAATATTATATATATACACACACATCACAATCTTATATATATAAACTCCTTTCCCTACGTAACTCTCTCCCACCCCCATTTCTAAAATCAGTTTTTCAACACATATGGGCTCCACTTTTAAAATTTTTTTACCAATTATTTTGAAAAATGGGTAAATGGGAGTCTATAAAATAAGCAAAACTGAGTAACTTCTCACATAAGCATCAATAATCAATACCGTGTGATACTATGCAACCACGCGTATTACTGTACTTTTACTACCGAGTACTTCAACAGTATTAACGGTAAAACTTCCGCCGTTATTTTCATAAAAATAATTTTGTCGTTTTCTCAATCCTACAATAATTATGTTGTGGGGTCCACCAATGATTGCGCCGTTGTACGAATATTTCCCGACAAAAAGAATATTCCCCGACCAATCGAATATTATACAACAACTTACATTCTTTGCTAAATTTATAAATATTACCCACAACTATAACATTATCTCAAATTCACACCATAATATTTAAAAAAATATTTCGAAAAATTAAATCTTTATTCATAAAATCTGGGATTTTACACCGCGTATTACTGTATTTTAACCACCGGGTATTCCAACAGTGTTAACGATAACAACTACGCCGTTATTTATAAAAACTCATACTTGTCATTTTCTTCATCCGACAGTTATTCTGTTATGGGGCCCACAAATGGTTGCGCCGTCGTACGAATATTTTGCGACAGCAAGAATATTCTACGACCAAACGAATATTCTCCGACAACAATGAATATTTTATAATCACTTTTTTATTTTGAAAAAATTTCATATATCACCCTTAACTTAACTTTTTATCAATTTAACCATTTACTGAATAATAATTATAAAAAATTGATGTAAGACCCCGAATTTTATGAAATAAAAGTATTCAATTTTTTTATAATTACAATTTAGTAAATGGTTAAATTGATAAAAAATTTAAGTTATGGGTGAAATGTGAAAATTGTTCAAAATAAACAAGTGGTTATAAAATAATCATTGTTGTCGGGGAATATTCGTTTGGTCGTGGAATATTCTTTCTGTCGGGGAATATTCGTACGACGGCGCAGCTATTTGTGGGCCCCATAACGAATAACTGTCGGGTGAAGGAAAACGACAAATTTGAGTTTTTACAAATAACGGCGTAGTTGTTACCGTTAATACTGTTGGAATATCCGGTGGTTAAAATACAGTAGCACACGGTATTGCACCAACTATTGATTCTTACGTAAGAAGACACTACTCAATAATCGTTACAGTAATTACTGTTCAATATTTTATTTTATTGATTCAATAATTGCTACGTTGAAATTTTATATTATTGTTGTTAAATAATTGTCACTGCACAGTATTTCCCATTATCAGATCAATAATTCATATTATTTGAATAATATTATTAGATAACATTATTGGCAATGTCTAGAAAGTTCTGTCTAAGGAGAGGTTTGGTCACCTAATTGCGCGCCAGTAAGGAAAAATTCTTATTGGAAAGCCCCCTCTTTCCTGGGAACGGCCTGGTTGTCATAAATGTGATTCTGTAATATTATTTGTGAATAATTAATTATTGATTCATATGATAAGAAAATATTTATTTTATGTGGATATAAATGAGGGATATATTTTTGTGGTTAAAAAATGAAGGAGTTAATGTTAAGATTTTTATCCGTATTTTTATCGGAATGGAGGTATTAAAAATCAGGATTTTTGAGATATTTTGCGGGGGTTATAATTTTTAATCCGACCGTTGGATCGTGGTAATTTTTGGATATGTTATACATATATAAGTTGAGTATATGTCCACAAATTTTGAACCGTTAAAAATGAACGTATGATTTGTTATGAATTTTACGAGATGACTGGTTCAGAAATTGTTGAATTTTTGGAGTTTATCATTTTGGTGAAAAATTCTAGAATTGGTGGGCCCCACTTGTGGTTGGTGAAGAAATGTGCTGAATTATATTTCAAATGTGGTGGGTGGGAATAGTAGCAGGTAAAGCCATCAGGTTGCAGGTTAAGTTAGAATTGAAAATCACACCAGAAACATAAGCTTTCTCTCTTTCTCTCTCTATATTATGAAGCATATTTTGTGAGTTTTTAGATACTTGGTGAGTTGCTATTCATCAGTGCAAGTTTCCTTCAGCATCACATCCGATATCCAGTCAGAAGTACTGCTCTTTTGAGGTAAGGGATTGTAAGGGATTGTAAGGGATATTAAGGGATTTTAAGGGTTGTTATGATTTTCAGTTTCGTAATTTTTCTGATCTTCAAAAATTCTGGAAAAATTTGAAATGATATTTTGATGAGTTTTCTTGATTGTGTCCAAAAATGGTGATTTTTGGACGTATATATTGAGAGTTATGAATTTTATGAGAAAAGACTATTTTAGAAGTAACAGCTTATAATTCCTTGTGGTTAACTCCAAAATTGGTGAAATTTTTATTGGGAGTACATGTATATGATAGAAGTATACTCTGTAAATTTCAGAATTTTTGGATAAAAGTACAATTTTTGATAAATATCTAAATATTCGGCTGTTTTGGCTATATGAAAAATAGTAAATGACTTTTAAAAATTCTGAGAAAAATATATGTTCACTATGGGACTATATTATGCTAAATTTCAGAAAAGAAATATTTTTGGAACGGATTTGGTATTTTTCATGAAAATAGTCTAGTTATGAGAAAATGAATTAAATATGTTATGTGAAGTAAGAAAATTGGAAAATAGGATTTTATGGCTTGAGAATCCTATATATGAGGTATATGCAGATTTTTTATGAGGGTTTTGGTTATTGATGATGAAATCTTAAGAGTTGACATTTTATGATGATTAAATGCATTAATTAGTAAAGTGTAAACAATTTAAATAAATTGTTTATAAGCTTAAGAATATTATTCTTTCAATATCATTATACCGAAATATTGGTATGTATATTATTGTGAAATTTCTACCTTTTTCATGTCAGGGTTACTATTCACGAGTTACTATTCATGAGTTACTATTCACGAGTTACTATTCATAAGTTACTATTCACGAGTTACTATTCACGATAAAATTGGTTTCTTTTTCTAACCAAATTATAGTTGATTTATGAATATTGCTCTTGAAATTAAATCCATGTTTTGATCATATTATTTTTATAATTATATATAACATTTTTATAACCTTGATGTTGAAATTCTCTTTCGCTTGAGTGTAAAGATGGGTAAATTATTGGTATGATCATGACTATGGGTTCTCTTTGGCCAGTAGTGCAAAGTTGAATTGTTGACTGGTATGATCATGACCATTGAATTTACAACTGAATATCTTTAACTTAAGTGCAAAGGTGAATTGATCAACATGGTTATAATTATTGTTTATATAAATTCTGAAATGATTATATATTTCTTTGAGATATTAATATATTTGGCCTGTAGTGCAAATATGAACTATTGATGAATATATTTGACTTGTAGTGCAAATATGTACTGTTGAAGAATATCTTTGGCCTGTAGTGTAAAGATGAATTATTGATGAATATCTTTGGTCGTAGTGCAAAGATGGATTTATTAGTATGATTATGAACAGGAACTGTGATTTGGTATAACCATGATCTTTGATGTTTCAGGTAAAGACAGGTGATGAAAATATTCTTCGTCCTGGGTGCGAAGAAAAATTTATAGTCACAATTATGATTATGAGTTATTCATATGATTGTGGAAAGGAACTGTTGAGTGATGTTACATGGATAAAATATTGTTGGTGGATTTTTAACATGGAGAAGATAATAGACTTTATAGTCTATTTGACTCTTCTAATGGATTGCTCGTTCCGCTGCAACTATGGTTGAAATTTTTATCATTTACCATATGTTCTAAATCTCTGATTTATTATTGATGAAGGCTATTGATAATTTAATTATCTTTAGTCATGATATTCTTTACTGAGCTAGTTGTGCTCACCCTTTTGCTTCACAAATCCTTTCAGGTAATAAGAGTGTAGCTGGGTCGAGCGGGGGTAACAAGGGAATAGAACGGTGGTCATCATTTAGTAGTTATATTTGGTGAAGAAAATAGGGTGAGGCGAACCCAACGTTGGAAGGGTGTTTTGTCACTATCATACAAGATGTCTAATGACATACAACCTCGTGTCATCATAGGACAGGGTTGTGCTCATCCACTTGCTGAGTATATCTATGGGCACTACCTATATAATCTTGGTGTTTATTTGAAGTATAATTCTCAATTTGAGACAGTGGAGATAATGATAAGTCAAGAGAAGACTCACCATTGGGAAGAATATGATAGTAATCTTCTCGTTTTTCTTTGGGGTCTATTGGGTCAACCAAGGATAATTCTGTGGCCATATGATATCTATCATAACCTAGACGCGTGGCCTCCCATGTACGAAGGTTTCCTTGAGCACTTCCCAAAGATTCTAATTTCTAAAACAGTTTTTGACTATACCTTTATGTAAGGTGTTATTGTGAGGTGATGTCCACGGTTGGAACATGAGTCACATTTGGTATATATTTGTATCCAAACCCACAGCATATGTGTTGTTGTATTTTGCACGACAATTGTTGTAATAAAGTTGTAGTTGTTTTCTGTACTATGTATTTGACGACTCAGAATGGGTTGGGTGGAATGGACCTATTTTGGTGTTGTCACTGGTGGTATCAGAGCTATAAGTAAAGAGCCCCGAGCCTCTCGCTGGTGACTTCCTGTTGATGGGGGATGCACCGAAGCCAGACTCTCCGTAGGGGACGCCGTTCTGCGGTGGCAAACTGATAGGTACCATTGTGAGGTGCTGTGGTTAAAGCACCATGAGTGTCACAGGTGGTATCAGAGCTTAGGGATATGATCTCTGGCGGAGATCGGGGAATACAACTAGGAGGGGAGAGATGAGTAAATCCTTCGCTAGTGTGTCCTACCTAAGCTTATTAGACAGTCATAATATCGTGATATAATGTGATATGTTAATTTGTTAAATTAACCCTTGTTTTGAAGCTGTATTCTAGAATGATATTTGAAATACAGAAGATGAGCAATGGAGAAATTATGATGACAGGGAAGATGGAATCTGAAATGAAAGCAAGGTATTCTCAACTCTTTGAAATACCAGGTACGTAAATTTCGGGGACGAAATTTCATAAGGAGGGGAGATTGTAAGACCCCGAATTTTATGAAATAAAAGTATTCAATTTTTTTATAATTACAATTTAGTAAATGGTTAAATTGATAAAAAATTTAAGTTGTGGGTGAAATGTGAAAATTGTTCAAAATAAACAAGTGGTTATAAAATAATCATTGTTGTCGGGGAATATTCGTTTGGTCGTGGAATATTCTTTCTGTCGGGGAATATTCGTACGACGGCGCAGCTATTTGTGGGCCCCATAACGAATAACTGTCGGGTGAAGGAAAACGACAAATTTGAGTTTTTACAAATAACGGCGTAGTTGTTACCGTTAATACTGTTGGAATACCCGGTGGTTAAAATACAGTAGCACACGGTATTGCACCAACTATTGATTCTTACGTAAGAAGGCACTACTCAATAATTGTTACAGTAATTACTGTTCAATATTTTATTTTATTGATTCAATAATTGCTACGTTAAAATTTTATATTATTGTTGTTCAATAATTGTTGCTGCACAGTATTTTCCATTATCAGATCAATAATTCATATTATTTGAATAATATTATTAGATAACATTATTGGCAATGTCTAGAAAGTTCTGTCTAAGGAGAGGTTTGGTCATCTAATTGCGCGCCAGTAAGGAAAAATTCTTATTGGAAAGCCCCCTCTTTCCTGGGAACGGCCTGGTTGTCATAAATGTGATTCTGTAATATTATTTGTGAATAATTAATTATTGATTCATATGATAAGAAAATATTTATTTTATGTGGATATAAATGAGGGATATATATTTTTGTGGTTAAAAAATGAAGGAGTTAATGTTAAGATTTTTATCCTTATTTTTGTCGGAATGGAGGTATTAAAAATCAGGATTTTTGAGATATTTTGCGGGGGTTATAATTTTTAATCCGACCGTTGGATCGTGGTAATTTTTGGATATGTTATACATATATAAGTTGAGTATATGTCCACAAATTTTGAACCGTTAAAAATGAACGTATGATTTTTATGAATTTTACGAGATGACTGGTTCAAAAATTGTTGAATTTTCGGAGTTTATCATTTTGGTGGAAAATTCTAGAATTGGTGGGCCCCACTTGTGGTTGGTGAAGAAATGTGCTGAATTATATTTCAAATGTGGTGGGTGGGAATAGTAGCAGGTAAAGCCATCAGGTTGCAGGTCAAACCTACCAAAATTTTCCTATAAATAGAGGGCTAAGTTAGAATTGAAAATCACACCAGAAACATAAGCTTTCTCTCTTTCTCTCTCTATATTATGAAGCATATTTTGTGAGTTTTTAGATACTTGGTGAGTTGCTATTCATCAGTGCAAGTTTCCTTCAGCATCATATCCGATATCCAGTCAGAAGTACTGCTCTTTTGAGGTAAGGGATTGTAAGGGATTGTAAGGGATATTAAGGGATTTTAAGGGTTGTTATGATTTTCAGTTTCGTAATTTTTCTGACCTTCAAAAATTCTGGAAAAATTTGAAATGATATTTTGATGAGTTTTCTTGATTGTGTCCAAAAATGGTGATTTTTGGATGTATAGATTGAGAGTTATGAATTTTATGAGAAAAGACTATTTTAAAAGTAACAGCTTATAATTCCTTGTGGTTAACTCCAAAATTGATGAAATTTTTATTGGGAGTACATGTATATGATAGAAGTATACTCTGTAAATTTCAGAATTTTTGGATAAAAGTACAATTTTTGATAAATGTCTAAATATTCGGCTGTTTTGGCCATATGAAAAATAGTAAATGACTTTTAAAAATTCTGAGAAAAATATATGTTCACTATGGGACTATATTATGCTAAATCCCAGAAAAGAAATATTTTTGGAACTGATTTGGTATTTTTCATGAAAATAGTCTAGTTATGAGTAAATGAATTAAATATGTTATGTGAAGTAAGAAAATTGGAAAATAGGATTTTATGGCTTGAGAATCCTATATATGAGGTATATGCAGATTTTTGATGAGGGTTTTGGTTATTGATGATGAAATCTTAAGAGTTGGCATTTTATGATGATTAAATGCATTAATTAGTAAAGTGTAAACAATTTAAATAAATTGTTTATAAGCTTAAGAATATTATTCTTTCAATATCATTATACCGAAATATTGGTATGTATTTTATTGTGAAATTTCTACCTTTTTCATGTCGGGTTACTATTCACGAGTTACTATTCATGAGTTACTATTCACGAGTTACTATTCATAAGTTACTATTCACGAGTTACTATTCACGACAAAATTGGTTTCTTTTTCTAACCAAATTATAGTTGATTTATGAATATTGCTCTTGAAATTAAATCCATGTTTTGATCATATTATTTTTATAATTATATATAACATTTTTATAACCTTGATGTTGAAATTCTCTTTCGCTTGAGTGTAAAGATGGGTAAATTATTGGTATGATCATGACTATGAGTTCTCTTTGGCCAGTAGTGCAAAGTTGAATTGTTGACTGGTATGATCATGACCATTGAATTTATAATTGAATATCTTTAGCTTAAGTGCAAAGGTGAATTGATCAACATGGTTATAATTATTGTTTATATAAATTCTGAAATGATTATATATTTCTTTGAGATATTAATATATTTGGCCTGTAGTGCAAATATGAACTGTTGATGAATATCTTTGACTTGTAGTGCAAAGATGTACTGTTGATGAATATCTTTGGCCTGTAGTGCAAAGATGAATTGTTGATGAATATCTTTGGCCGTAGTGCAAAGATGGATTTATTAGTATGATTATGAACAGGAACTGTGATTTGGTATAACCATGATCTTTGATGTTTCAGGTAAAGACAGGTGATGAAAATATTCTTCGTCCTGGGTGCGAAGAAAAATTTATAGTCACAATTATGATTATGAGTTATTCATATGATTGTGGAAAGGAACTGTTGAGTGATGTTACATGGATAAAATATTGTTGGTGGATTTTTAACATGGAGAAGATAATAGACTTTATAGTCTATTTGACTCTTCTAATGGATTGCTCGT
Source organism: Panax notoginseng (assembly GCA_016801055.1). NCBI lineage: Eukaryota > Viridiplantae > Streptophyta > Magnoliopsida > Apiales > Araliaceae > Panax > Panax notoginseng. The sequence continues at coordinate 142,959,794 of CM029023.1, forward strand.
TCCGCTGCAACTATGGTTGAAATTTTTATCATTTACCATATGTTCTAAATCTCTGATTTATTATTGATGAAGGCTATTGATAATTTAATTATCTTTAGTCATGATATTCTTTACTGAGCTAGTTGTGCTCACCCTTTTGCTTCACAATTCCTTTCAGGTAATAAGAGTGTAGCTGGGTCGAGCGGGGTAACAAGGGAATAGAACGGTGGTCATCATTTAGTAGTTATATTTGGTGAAGAAAATAGGGTGAGGCGAACCCAACGTTGGAAGGGTGTTTTGTCACTATCATACAAGATGTCTAATGACATACAACCTCGTGTCATCATAAGACAGGGTTGTGCTCATCCACTTGCTGAGTATATCTATGGGCACTACCTATATAATCTTGGTGTTTGTTTGAAGTATAATTCTCAATTAGAGACAGTGGAGATAATGATAAGTCAAGAGAAGACTCACCATTGGGAAGAATATGATAGTAATCTTCTCGTTTTTCTTTGGGGTCTATTGGGTCAACCAAGGATAATTCTGTGGCCATATGATATCTATCATAACCTAGACGCGTGGCCTCCCATGTACGAAGGTTTTCTTGAGCACGTCCCAAAGATTCTAATTTCTAAAACAGTTTTTGACTATACCTTTATGTAAGGTGTTATTGTGAGGTGATGTCCACGGTTGGAACATGAGTCACATTTGGTATATATTTGTATCCAAACCCACAGCATATGTGTTGTTGTATTTTGCACGATAATTGTTGTAATAAAGTTGTAGTTATTTTCTGTACCATGTATTTGACGACTCAGAATGGGTTGGGTGGAATGGACCTATTTTGGGGTTGTCACTGGTGGTATCAGAGCTATAAGTAAAGAGCCCCGAGCCTCTCGCTGATGACTTCCTGTTGATGGGGGATGCACCGAAGCCAGACTCTCCGTAGGGGACGCCGTTCTGCGGTGGCAAACTGATAGGTACCATTGTGAGGTGCTGTGGTTGAAGCACCATGAGTGTCACAGGTGGTATCAGAGCTTAGGGATATGATCTCTGACGGAGATCGGGGAATACAACTAGGAGGGGAGAGATGAGTAAATCATTCGCTAGTGTGTCCTACCTAAGCTTATTAGACAGTCATAATATCGGGATAATGTGATATGTTAATTTGTTAAATTAACCCTTGTTTTGAAGCTGTATTCTAGAATGATATTTGAAATACAGGAGATGAGCAATGGAGAAATTATGATGACAGGGAAGATGGAATCTGAAATGAAAGCAAGGTATTCTCAACTCTTTGAAATACCAGGTACGTAAATTTCGGGGACGAAATTTCATAAGGAGGGGAGATTGTAAGACCCCGAATTTTATGAAATAAAAGTATTCAATTTTCTTATAATTACAATTCAGTAAATGGTTAAATTGATAAAAATTTAAGTTATGGGTGAAATATGAATTTTTTTCAAAATAAGCAAGTGGTTATAAAATAATCATTGTTGTCGGGGAATATTCGTTTGGTCGTGGAATATTCTTTCTGTCGGGGAATATTCGTACGACGGCGCAGCTATTTGTGGGCCCCATAACGAATAACTGTCGGGTGAAGAAAACGACAAATTTGAGTTTTTACAAATAACGGCGTAGTTGTTACCGTTAACACTGTTGGAATATCCGGTGGTTAAAATACAGTAGCACACAGTATTGCACCAATTATTGATTCTTACGTAAGAAGGCACTACTCAATAATTGTTACAGTAATTACTGTTCAATATTTTATTTTATTGATTCAATAATTGCTACGTTGAAATTTTATATTATTGTTGTTCAATAATTGTTGCTGCACAGTATTTCCCATTATCAGATCAATAATTCATATTATTTGAATAATATTATTAGATAACATTATTGGCAATGTCTAGAAAGTTCTGTCTAAGGAGAGGTTTGGTCATCTAATTGCGCGCCAGTAAGGAAAAATTCTTATTGGAAAGCCCCCTCTTTCCTGGGAACGGCCTGGTTGTCATAAATGTGATTCTGTAATATTATTTGTGAATAATTAATTATTGATTCATATGATAAGAAAATATTTATTTTATGTGGATATAAATGAGGGATATATTTTTGTGGTTAAAAAATGAAGGAGTTAATGTTGAGATTTTTATCCGTATTTTTGTCGGAATGGAGGTATTAAAAATCAGGGTTTTTGAGATATTTTGCGGGGGTTATAATTTTTAATCCGACCGTTGGATCGTGGTAATTTTTGGATATGTTATACATATATAAGTTGAGTATATGTCCACAAATTTTGAACCGTTAAAAATGAACGTATGATTTGTTATGAATTTTACGAGATGACTGGTTCAGAAATTGTTGAATTTTCGGAGTTTATCATTTTGGTGGAAAATTCTAGAATTGGTGGGCCCCACTTGTGGTTGGTGAAGAAATGTGCTGAATTATATTTCAAATGTGGTGGGTGGGAATAGTAGCAGGTAAAGCCATCAGGTTGCAGGTCAAACCTACCAAAATTTTCCTATAAATAGAGGGCTAAGTTAGAATTGAAAATCACACCAGAAACATAAGCTTTCTCTCTTTCTCTCTCTATATTATGAAGCATATTTTGTGAGTTTTTAGATACTTGGTGAGTTGCTATTCATCAGTGCAAGTTTCCTTCAGCATCATATCCGATATCCAGTCAGAAGTACTGCTCTTTTGAGGTAAGGGATTGTAAGGGATAGTAAGGGATATTAAGGGATTTTAAGGGTTGTTATGATTTTCAGTTTCGTAATTTTTCTGATCTTCAAAAATTCTGGAAAAATTTGAAATGATATTTTGATGAGTTTTCTTGATTGTGTCCAAAAATGGTGATTTTTGGATGTATAGATTGAGAGTTATGAATTTTATGAGAAAAGACTATTTTAAAAGTAACAGCTTATAATTCCTTGTGGTTAACTCCAAAATTGATGAAATTTTTATTGGGAGTACATGTATATGATAGAAGTATACTCTGTAAATTTCAGAATTTTTGGACAAAAGTACAATTTTTGATAAATGTCTAAATATTCGGCTATTTTGGCCATATGAAAAATAGTAAATGACTTTTAAAAATTCTGAGAAAAATATATGTTCACTATGGGACTATATTATGCTAAATCCCAGAAAAGAAATATTTTTGGAACTGATTTGGTATTTTTCATGAAAATAGTCTAGTTATGAGTAAATGAATTAAATATGTTATGTGAAGTAAGAAAATTGGAAAATAGGATTTTATGGCTTGAGAATCCTATATATGAGGTATATGCAGATTTTTGATGAGGGTTTTGGTTATTGATGATGAAATCTTAAGAGTTGGCATTTTATGATGATTAAATGCATTAATTAGTAAAGTGTAAACAATTTAAATAAATTGTTTATAAGCTTAAGAATATTATTCTTTCAATATCATTATACCGAAATATTGGTATGTATTTTATTGTGAAATTTCTACCTTTTTCATGTCAGGGTTACTATTCACGAGTTACTATTCATGAGTTACTATTCACGAGTTACTATTCATAAGTTACTATTCACGAGTTACTATTCACGACAAAATTGGTTTCTTTTTCTAACCAAATTATAGTTGATTTATGAATATTGCTCTTGAAATTAAATCCATGTTTTGATCATATTATTTTTATAATTATATATAACATTTTTATAACCTTGATGTTGAAATTCTCTTTCACTTGAGTGTAAAGATGGGTAAATTATTGGTATGATCATGACTATGGGTTCTCTTTGGCCAGTAGTGCAAAGTTGAATTGTTGACTGGTATGATCATGACCATTGAATTTATAATTGAATATCTTTAGCTTAAGTGCAAAGGTGAATTGATCAACATGGTTATAATTATTGTTTATATAAATTCTGAAATGATTATATATTTCTTTGAGATATTAATATATTTGGCCTGTAGTGCAAATATGAACTATTGATGAATATATTTGGCTTGTAGTGCAAAGATGTACTGTTGATGAATATCTTTGGCCTGTAGTGCAAAGATGAATTGTTGATGAATATCTTTGGCCGTAGTGCAAAGATGGATTTATTAGTATGATTATGAACAGGAACTGTGATTTGGTATAACCATGATCTTTGATGTTTCAGGTAAAGACAGGTGATGAAAATATTCTTCGTCCTGGGTGCGAAGAAAAATTTATAGTCACAATTATGATTATGAGTTATTCATATGATTGTGGAAAGGAACTGTTGAGTGATGTTACATGGATAAAATATTGTTGGTGGATTTTTAACATGGAGAAGATAATAGACTTTATAGTCTATTTGACTCTTCTAATGGATTGCTCGTTCCGCTGCAACTATGGTTGAAATTTTTATCATTTACCATATGTTCTAAATCTCTGATTTATTATTGATGAAGGCTATTGATAATTTAATTATCTTTAGTCATGATATTCTTTACTGAGCTAGTTGTGCTCACCCTTTTGCTTCACAATTCCTTTCAGGTAATAAGAGTGTAGCTGGGTCGAGCGGGGGTAACAAGGGAATAGAACGGTGGTCATCATTTAGTAGTTATATTTGGTGAAGAAAATAGGGTGAGGCGAACCCAACGTTGGAAGGGTGTTTTGTCACTATCATACAAGATGTCTAATGACATACAACCTCGTGTCATCATAAGACAGGGTTGTGCTCATCCACTTGCTGAGTATATCTATGGGCACTACCTATATAATCTTGGTGTTTGTTTGAAGTATAATTCTCAATTAGAGACAGTAGAGATAATGATAAGTCAAGAGAAGACTCACCATTGGGAAGAATATGATAGTAATCTTCTCGTTTTTCTTTGGGGTCTATTGGGTCAACCAAGGATAATTCTGTGGCCATATGATATCTATCATAACCTAGACGCGTGGCCTCCCATGTACGAAGGTTTTCTTGAGCACTTCCCAAAGATTCTAATTTCTAAAACAGTTTTTGACTATACCTTTATGTAAGGTGTTATTGTGAGGTGATGTCCACGGTTGGAACATGAGTCACATTTGGTATATATTTGTATCCAAACCCACAGCATATGTGTTGTTGTATTTTGCACGATAATTGTTGTAATAAAGTTGTAGTTGTTTTCTGTACCATGTATTTGACGACTCAGAATGGGTTGGGTGGAATGGACCTATTTTGGGGTTGTCACTGGTGGTATCAGAGCTATAAGTAAAGAGCCCCGAGCCTCTCGCTGATGACTTCCTGTTGATGGGGGACGCACCGAAGCCAGACTCTCCGTAGGGGACGCCGTTCTGCGGTGGCAAACTGATAGGTACCATTGTGAGGTGCTGTGGTTGAAGCACCATGAGTGTCACAGGTGGTATCAGAGCTTAGGGATATGATCTCTGGCGGAGATCGGGGAATACAACTAGGAGGGGAGAGATGAGTAAATCATTCGCTAGTGTGTCCTACCTAAGCTTATTAGACAGTCATAATATCGGGATATAATGTGATATGTTAATTTGTTAAATTAACCCTTGTTTTGAAGCTGTATTCTAGAATGATATTTGAAATACAGGAGATGAGCAATGGAGAAATTATGATGACAGGGAAGATGGAATCTGAAATGAAAGCAAGGTATTCTCAACTCTTTGAAATACCAGGTACGTAAATTTCGGGGACGAAATTTCATAAGGAGGGGAGATTGTAAGACCCCGAATATTATGAAATAAAAGTATTCAATTTTCTTATAATTACAATTTAGTAAATGGTTAAATTGATAAAAAATTTAAGTTATGGGTGAAATGTGAAAATTGTTCAAAATAAACAAGTGGTTATAAAATAATCATTGTTGTCGGGGAATATTCGTTTGGTCGTGGAATATTCTTTCTGTCGGGGAATATTCGTACGACGGCGCAGCTATTTGTGGGCCCCATAACGAATAACTGTCGGGTGAAGGAAAACGACAAATTTGAGTTTTTACAAATAACGGCGTAGTTGTTACCGTTAATACTGTTGGAATATCCGGTGGTTAAAATACAGTAGCACACGGTATTGCACCAACTATTGATTCTTACGTAAGAAGACACTACTCAATAATCGTTACAGTAATTACTGTTCAATATTTTATTTTATTGATTCAATAATTGCTACGTTAAAATTTTATATTATTGTTGTTCAATAATTGTCACTGCACAGTATTTCCCACTATCAGATCAATAATTCATATTATTTGAATAATATTATTAGATAACATTATTGGCAATGTCTAGAAAGTTCTGTCTAAGGAGAGGTTTGGTCAACTAATTGCGCGCCAGTAAGAAAAAATTCTTATTGGAAAGCCCCCTCTTTCCTGGGAACGGCCTGGTTGTCATAAATGTGATTCTGTAATATTATTTGTGAATAATTAATTATTGATTCATATGATAAGAAAATATTTATTTTATGTGGATATAAATGAGGGATATATTTTTGTGGTTAAAAAATGAAGGAGTTAATGTTAAGATTTTTATCCGTATTTTTGTCGGAATGGAGGTATTAAAAATCAGGATTTTTGAGATATTTTGCGGGGGTTATAATTTTTAATCCGACCGTTGGATCGTGGTAATTTTTGGATATGTTATACATATATAAGTTGAGTATATGTCCACAAATTTTGAACCGTTAAAAATGAACGTATGATTTGTTATGAATTTTACGAGATGACTGGTTCAAAATTGTTGAATTTTCGGAGTTTATCATTTTGGTGGAAAATTCTAGAATTGGTGGGCCCCACTTGTGGTTGGTGAAGAAATGTGCTGAATTATATTTCAAATGTGGTGGGTGGAAATAGTAGCAGGTAAAGCCATCAGGTTGCAGGTCAAACCTACCAAAATTTTCCTATAAATAGAGGGCTAAGTTAGAATTGAAAATCACACCAGAAACATAAGCTTTCTCTCTTTCTCTCTCTATATTATGAAGCATATTTTGTGAGTTTTTAGATACTTGGTGAGTTGCTATTCATCAGTGCAAGTTTTCTTCAGCATCATATCCGATATCCAGTCAGAAGTACTGCTCTTTTGAGGTAAGGGATTGTAAGGGATTGTAAGGGATATTAAGGGATTTTAAGGGTTGTTATGATTTTCAGTTTCGTAATTTTTCTGATCTTCAAAAATTCTGGAAAAATTTGAAATGATATTTTGATGAGTTTTCTTGATTGTGTCCAAAAATGGTGATTTTTGGATGTATATATTGAGAGTTATGAATTTTATGAGAAAAGACTATTTTAGAAGTAACAGCTTATAATTCCTTGTGGTTAACTCCAAAATTGGTGAAATTTTTATTGGGAGTACATGTATATGATAGAAGTATACTCTGTAAATTTCAGAATTTTTGGATAAAAGTACAATTTTTGATAAATGTCTAAATATTCGGCTGTTTTGGCTATATGAAAAATAGTAAATGACTTTTAAAAATTCTGAGAAAAATATATGTTCACTATGGGACTATATTATGCTAAATTTCAGAAAAGAAATATTTTTGGAACGGATTTGGTATTTTTCATGAAAATAGTCTAGTTATGAGAAAATGAATTAAATATGTTATGTGAAGTAAGAAAATTGGAAAATAGGATTTTATGGCTTGAGAATCCTATATATGAGGTATATGCAGATTTTTGATGAGGGTTTTGATTATTGATGATGAAATCTTAAGAGTTGACATTTTATGATGATTAAATGCATTAATTAGTAAAGTGTAAATAATTTAAATAAATTGTTTATAAGCTTAAGAATATTATTCTTTCAATATCATTATACCGAAATATTGGTATGTATATTATTGTGAAATTTCTACCTTTTTCATGTCAGGGTTACTATTCACGAGTTACTATTCATGAGTTACTATTCACGAGTTACTATTCATAAGTTACTATTCACGAGTTACTATTCACGACAAAATTGGTTTCTTTTTCTAACCAAATTATAGTTGATTTATGAATATTGCTCTTGAAATTAAATCCATGTTTTGATCATATTATTTTTATAATTATATATAACATTTTTATAACCTTGATGTTGAAATTCTCTTTCGCTTGAATGTAAAGATGGGTAAATTATTGGTATGATCATGACTATGGGTTCTCTTTGGCCAGTAGTGCAAAGTTGAATTGTTGACTGGTATGATCATGACCATTGAATTTACAACTGAATATCTTTAACTTAAGTGCAAAGGTGAATTGATCAACATGGTTATAATTATTGTTTATATAAATTCTGAAATGATTATATATTTCTTTGAGATATTAATATATTTGGCCTGTAGTGCAAATATGAACTGTTGATGAATATATTTGACTTGTAGTGCAAATATGTACTGTTGAAGAATATCTTTGGCCTGTAGTGTAAAGATGAATTATTGATGAATATCTTTGGTCGTAGTGCAAAGATGGATTTATTAGTATGATTATGAACAGGAACTGTGATTTGGTATAACCATGATCTTTGATGTTTCAGGTAAAGACAGGTGATGAAAATATTCTTCGTCCTGGGTGCGAAGAAAAATTTATAGTCACAATTATGATTATGAGTTATTCATATGATTGTGGAAAGGAACTGTTGAGTGATGTTACATGGATAAAATATTGTTGGTGGATTTTTAACATGGAGAAGATAATAGACTTTATAGTCTATTTGACTCTTCTAATGGATTGCTCGTTCCGCTGCAACTATGGTTGAAATTTTTATCATTTACCATATGTTCTAAATCTCTGATTTATTATTGATGAAGGCTATTGATAATTTAATTATCTTTAGTCATGATATTCTTTACTGAGCTAGTTGTGCTCACCCTTTTACTTCACAAATCCTTTCAGGTAATAAGAGTGTAGCTGGGTCGAGCGGGGGTAACAAGGGAATAGAACGGTGGTCATCATTTAGTAGTTATATTTGGTGAAGAAAATAGGGTGAGGCGAACCCAACGTTGGAAGGGTGTTTTGTCACTATCATACAAGATGTCTAATGACATACAACCTCGTGTCATTATAGGATAGGGTTGTGCTCATCCACTTGCTGAGTATATCTATGGGCACTACCTATATAATCTTGGTGTTTGTTTGAAGTATAATTCTCAATTTGAGACAGTGGAGATAATGATAAGTCAAGAGAAGACTCACCATTGGGAAGAATATGATAGTAATCTTCTCGTTTTTCTTTGGGGTCTATTGGGTCAACCAAGGATAATTCTGTGGCCATATGATATCTATCATAACCTAGACGCGTGGCCTCCCATGTACGAAGGTTTCCTTGAGCACTTCCCAAAGATTCTAATTTCTAAAACAGTTTTTGACTATACCTTTATGTAAGGTGTTATTGTGAGGTGATGTCCACGGTTGGAACATGAGTCACATTTGGTATATATTTGTATCCAAACCCACAGCATATGTGTTGTTGTATTTTGCACGACAATTGTTGTAATAAAGTTGTAGTTGTTTTCTGTACCATGTATTTGACGACTCAGAATGGGTTGGGTGGAATGGACCTATTTTGGGGTTGTCACTGGTGGTATCAGAGCTATAAGTAAAGAGCCCCGAGCCTCTCGCTGGTGACTTCCTGTTGATGGGGGATGCACCGAAGCCAGACTCTCCGTAGGGGACGCCGTTCTGCTGTGGCAAACTGATAGGTACCATTGTGAGGTGCTGTGGTTGAAGCACCATGAGTGTCACAATTGAATACTTTTATTTCATAAAATTCGAGGTCTTACAATCTTGCCCTCACTCTTTTGAGAATTACGTATATTGTGAGTAGACCAGCCCATATAATTAGTTAACTGTTGGGTCAAACTATATTAATCGGAACCAAATGAGTTGGTTAACCATTTTTATTTATTCAGGTTGGTTAAAGTTTGAACCCATATTTTTTAAGGTTCTTTACATAAGTATACAATAAATAGAAAGTAATTACAAGAAAAGTGTATCAACCAAATAATTATAAAAAAGAGTGTAATTAGGACTCATATTACAAAAATAGTACAATTCACATTAATAAAGAAACTAAAAACCAAGGACAAATAACTGTCATAATTAATAATTCAAATTCAAATATTTGGATTTAACAACAAAAATAAATTCAAATTCAAAATAATAATTCAAATTTAAATATTCAAATTCAAATCTTCATCTCCCTCACATACACTTTAAAATAATAGTCCGCCGCTACACCTCACATACTCCGCCGCTACACCGCCGCGAATCTCCGTTGTCCAAAATGCCAATGAGAATAAGAAGAAGATTCGCTCTATAAAAAAGTTTAAAAATAAATAGATGTAACTTTTAATGTTCTGAAAAAAAATTTATAACTATTTTGTTACTCATAAATAATAAAATGGTTACCTTTGTATGAATGGTTGGCTACCAACTGCATCACATTCAAACGAAATTGGTAATTTAATAAAATTGAATTGATTACCTTGGTCTGAAGGTTTGACTACCAACTGCACTATGAAAAAACTGTATGTGTGGATGTGAATTAGTTACTTTGTTATGAAGGTTTTGTTACCTTGGTACGAAGGTTTGCTTACCTTGATCCGAAGGTTTGGTAATCAGCTGTACTAAGAAAAAAAATTAAAGTTTGGAAGTTGATTGGTTGGTTACTTTGATATGACAGTTTGGTTACCTTGGTTTGAAGGTTTGGTTATCATCATCCAGTATTCATATCCACCGCTACCACCGCCTGAATCTTCATACCCACCTCTATTTTGACCCTTCATTTTGAGAAGTTACTGGAGATATACAGTTAGTTGACTCATAAATATATATATATATATATGAAGCACGAATTGATTGGAACTAAAAGTACATTCCGACTTGCTTACATATATACCGAGAACACAGAAGTTAACAAACAATGAGAAGCAGAAGCACAGTAATAAAAAAAACTAAAAAATCGTACCTTCATAGACTTCATCGTTTTGACTGTCATCATGGACCTCCACATCATTATCATCTCCATCGTCATCACTATTATCATTGTCATCGTCATTATCTGTATGTTATGTATCATCGTTTTGACCGTGATTGGAGAAATGATTAATGAAGAAGACAACGATTTATGAGAAGCATGTACGACTAACTAATATATATATATATATATATATATATATATATATATATATATATGTATATAAAGAATACGTTGAATGAAGAAAAAGGGTGATGACTAACTGCAGTTGTTATAGACGAGGAGAGAGAAAAGAAGCCATGGGTATAACTAATCCCTAAATTAAGAAATTCTAATTGAATACTAACTCCGTAAATTAAAAAATCCTAATTGCACTAATATTGTAAATAAATATGGAATTGTATTAGTTGTGTAAAGATTTTATGAGTGCACTATTATTATAATTATTTTTCAAAATGTAATAGAATATGTAATTCAAAACAAATATAGTTCTGAATCGGTTAACCATTTTTCAACCTATATTCCATTCCCCTTATATTAATTTTTATTTCTATGGAAATAACAGTATTATAGACAAGTTATACATATAATAATAAATTTAGGGAAAGAATAAATTCAATAAATTACTTTGGCATGTATTTTCAATAGCAGCCATATGCTGTAATGGTGAATTACGGTGACACCCTTCTGTTAGTAAAATGAGTAATGTAATTTGTCACAATTGAGTTACTAAATTTTGGGTCTCAAATGCACATTATAATGCTTAATATTGTGGTGCACTCATATACACCTTCCGTCCCTACTTAAATGAAAGTATTTGCACACTTATTAAGAAAATATCCTAATATGTTCATTGCAAATATAGAGAGAATGTAGACTTTTAGGTGAAATAAATAAGTTATTTAAAAAAATATAGATAAACGTGATGTTAAGAGAGTATTTTTTTTTTTAATAATTATATGTTAGGAGCATTTTAAATAATTAAAATATTTTCAATTATTTTCTTATTAAGAATTATACTAGTATTCTAGTTACAAAAGAATTATAAATATGTTTCAATATTTAAACGACAATCATAGAATTATACTATGGTGTATTTTGGATTCCAACCTTTCTATTAGCAGGTTAATAATAATTTTGAAAAATTATTTAAATATGGAAGGGTATTAATAATTTCAATTTAAAATTTTATTAGTATAGTTTTTTAGCATTTTATTATTTATATTAATAATTTTTATATCATATTATTACTTAATTAATTTAATTATGACGATCACAATTTTATTTTTCAAAAGTTCTGTTTAAAAGTCAAAACATCTTAAAATGGTTAATATGATTTTGAACCATAACCATATAATTCCAACCCACACAACCCATATTAAAAATAGTTAATATGATTTTAGTTCTTAATTGAAACCATAACAATATCTTGAAAACCAAAATCAACCCATAACCATATTTTGACCGGCCTAATTGAGAGTGCAAATTTACAGTTTATAACTCTTTCCGTCTCAAAAAAGAGTTATTTGCATGACTTGTTGAGAATATAGTTTTGTTCTATATTTACTCCTAATAATCTCTCTTTCCTTTCTGAAAAAAAAAATATCTTAATTTACAAAACTTTCGAATAGTAAGGATATAGTTTTTTTTTCTATACTTTGTTCTTTTAAGGATTAATACTATGTTTTAGCCGCAAGTTGGTGCTATATATAATTTGGCGGCTGCCTAAGCTTTGCACTACTATGTTGTTTAACAGCAATAAAACAAACAAATATTGATACTATGCAAACAATAATAATACTACTATGGAGTTTAGAGCTCCTACTTCCAACCAGATAATAATAAAACTAACAGCAATTTGGAAATGGAAATCCCTTCAATCAATTTTCAACAATACAGTTCTGCACAGATCAAATCCTATCCAGACTTGACCAAAGATTGAAACATGCATTATTCTTGTGTTTTTCACTCCTATATGCTAAACGTACTTGTGAAAAGATGCAGGCTGTTTAAATCCATATGTCTGAAGTGCAGTCACCACCAGGATATCTCATCTCATGTGCCAGGGAAGGTCCGTCGGGTTCCTTTCCAAAGTCGACGAAAAAATTTGGATTTATCACCAGACCACCTTTTTCGGTGTCAACATCAATCTGTAACATATGGGATCCTTTTTCTATGACCTCGGGATAGAACTGACTGTCCCATTTACTGAAGAGCGAGTTTGTAACATAAAGTCGCTTCCCATCTAAACTCAACTGAATCATCTGAGGTCCTCCTCTCAATCGATTTCCCTAGAGAGAGAAAAACAAGCAGTTCTTAATATTTGGTTTAGAAATATGTATGCATCCGGAAGGTTATAAAAGCTGTTGTATTTAGAGTTGAACTAAAATGCAATTTTTCAGAAAAGTTCAATAAGAAAATGATAAGAACCCAACAGCCTTATAATCTAAACATCTTCATTTGTGAAGTTATTAAGTTATAAAGTGCATTAAAGAAGCAGCCGGAAACCTCAATTCCAGTTCAAACTTGGAATAGTGCATACCTGGACTTGTGGAACCTCAAACTGGAAGGTGCTACCATCTTCAGCCTCGGCAACTACAGCGCTTCCTTTTTGAACAAGGCCCCCAATCCAAACTTGGCCTACCAGTATAGGATTCTTAGGATCCTCAATGTTGTACTGTCTAATATCCCCATGAAGCCAGTTCACTAAGTAGAGATATCGATCATCGAGAGAAATCAGAAAATCAGTTATAAGCCCAGGCATCTCAGGAAGAATCCAGTTTTGCACCTTCAGTGATTTCACTGATATTGCAATCTGTCAAATCAATTAGAGAGATGTCTTGTATTTAGTTATGGTGTTCACTTAATTGACTAGAAAACCTGGATGAGCAGGAAATGGGCTTACCTCGTGGCTCCATGAGCCATCTGCCATCTTAAAAAATCGTACCATGTTGCTTGTTAAGGCACAGCCAACAAACCCTGTGTCTTTAGATGGATCATGTAGGAACCTTATCTGAAAATCATTGATAATTTACTTCAATAACAAGTCTCAGTAACCGTAAGAGGCTATTTGGAAGAGAAAACATTACTCGGAATAAAACGGGGAAAGAAAAGTTGTGGACAAAATTTCCTACACTCACCTCCAAGGGTAGAAGGCCTTCATTGCCTAGATCCAATGTCTGCTTTATTTCACCACCAGGCCAGCTATAGACATGCAAATGGCGCCCATATAAACCATCAGAAACATGTTGAGGGTTGAAACCAGTCGTGAAAGCGGATGGGGCTCCCCATGAAGTGCTGATCATAGTCTTGTGTCTTGGTTGGTACCAGAAATCATAGCCAAAAAGTGGGCTGTGTCCAGGTTTTTCCCACCTAATATACAAAAGAAACAAGATGGAGATATATTATATTATAAATTTGTCAAAATATGTGCTCAACTGTTTATCTGATCATAATAAATGCATCTTTACATAATGTAAAATATTTCACACCATCATATGATAGAGCTTTATAACGGTATTTAGATGTTACTGAAAGCATGATTACCAACATCTTGAGCTTAAACAATGACATAACATTAAACAGACTCTTTCAAAGATAAAACAACATTTTTTAATGCACTTTATAGGGGAAACAATGGAGGAATGCAAGAAAAAGAACACAACACATAATTATATATAGTATTTATAAGCTAATAGTCTTCACAAACATAAGTTGTGGTGTATCCACATTAAGAAGTGACTAATAGTTATTAACCTAAGACAAGTACTTGAATGTTTAGCAATGGGTATAATACAAACATGACATAAACCTATGGCTTATATTGAGTTGGTGAAAGTTGTGAAAACTTCATAGTAAAACAATGGAAAAAATAACATTTGGCAGATGTAGCTGATGGTGGTAGATGAAAACATGCACTTATAAATCCAAAATTTTCCAATTTCCAAACAAGGAAATGTTTTAATCACAAACAAGAATGTCCAGATTTTGTAATTTTCTGATATATTATGCAATGGTGTATTTCTTTTTCAAAATCAATTGCAAGTAAGTGTACCTTCCTTTCACATTCAAATCTGAGTCGAGCAAAAGAAATCCATTTCCCTCAGCATTTCCATCTTTATCTCCAAGACATGACACCATTATATCACCAGAAGAAAGGCAATGAGCTGTGTGCGGATAGGCTAATCCGGTTTTCCCTGTGATTTCCTGAGGCTCAACCGCTTTATGCAGAGTCGGAGCCTTTGGATTCTTAAGTGTGTCAATCGCATAAATGCGGCCAGATCTGAAATAATTGACAGAGACAATGTTGATGTTCAAAAAGCATGATTTCTTTTATTTGAGAAAAATCTGAAAATCTTTCGTCAATGAAACATGCAATTCTTAGATAGCAAGCACTAGCTCCCGGTGGAAAAGTAGATAGACAGAAAATATTAAGAGGGGATTGTACAAACAAGTACAACAATGATAACTTATCCATTGCATATGCACTTTTTTATACATTTAAAGGTAAACATACATGCTATAGAATGAATTTCTAAACGAAATTGTGGTTAAAACCCAAGTGATAAAAATACAATAACATTAGCAAAGAGTTAATAAAAGTTACATGATCATCATAATCAGTAAAGCTTTCCTAAGAAAACAGGTTTTGAAAGTTGTGTACCCTTTACTATACATATTGTTAAGCATAACAAACCAAATGAGCATAAATAGAAGATAAAAAGTAAATAACGCCAGCACATACTCGAAGTGCACACCTTTGAAACTTGCACTTAACTGAGTAGATTAAATGATGTTCATTCCTTAGTCAACGGGTAAATTTGCCCTAAAGTGGAACTGTGAAATTAAAGTTAACACCTTCTTAATCACTATCATTCATGACTACTTTACTTCTTGATGCTACTCCAGATTTTTCACTCTTCAAGCATCTAATTTGGTGGATTTGATATAGATGTCATGACCAGATCATACTAATATCTGTTGGAAGCCTAAAAAAGTTAGCATCCAGAGGCCAAAGACTGGTTTCTTACACAAGTGCAGGCAGGACAAGAAACCGCCTGACAGCTGATGGATCTCCATGGCAAGAGCTGCAGGAATTCCACCCAGAATGATGCAGTTCATCACCTAGATTGGGCATGGGCAGCCTGTGGATGACTTGTGAATACGTCTTGGAACTAGGATCTACATCTACCGTACCCAGGTAGTCCGGCTTCTCCCTTCCTGTTCCTGTAAAGGAAAACCACAAAAAAGTTGCTTAACATAATAGGATAAATAAGTGTAGTAAAAAACACCTAATATGTAAAGAAAACTGCCTTGGTTTCATTTTTATATTTGTTTTCTGTAATGTATGACTATGTTCCACAGCCCCTTTGTTATGTCAAAAGGGAAAATGACAATAAAGATTGTTGATTTCTCTTTTGCTAAATACTTCCATGATAATCAAGCAAGGAATTTAAACTAAAGAGCAATAAATGAACAGCAATCCGTACCTAAATCAAAAGAACAACAAAAAAAAGTACTTTGCAGCACTAACTTACTGAATAGGCTTTTATGGATTTAATTTTTGAATATATAAATATAGAAACCCATGGCTTTTCAGTAGCAGAAAAAAATCCAATAAAACAAATGCATATTTCTCATAATTTTATACAGAAAAAAAAACTGTGTGAGATCAAAAGGGTAAAATCACTATTGCTGAAGAGAATGATAATGATCAAGAAATCAGGGTAAACTCTTTTAATATCTTCCTCCACAAGTTCAATTGTCAAAATTTAATTAATCTAAAATTAATAAAATTAGCTCTTTAAGTAGAAAAAAAACCCCAAAGATGGGTCCTTTTTCATGAAACAAAGATCAACTTCAAGTAATTCAAGTACTGCTTAAGAGAATGATAATGATAAGAAATCTGGGCAAAACCTTTTAATATCTCCCCCCACAAGTCCAATTATCATCAAAAAATATATATTAATTAATCTAAACTTAAAAAAATTAGCTCTTTAAGTAAACAGCCCAAAGAGGGGTCCTTTTTTTCATGAACCAAAGATCAACTTCAAGTAATTAATTATTGGGAAAAGCAAGATACCTGAATAAACACAAGTGACATAAATAAGAGATTCTTTAGGACCAGCCATGGCATCAAGTGGGGTGGCATACCCAGGTCCCTTATTGCTCTTGCAGCACCCATTAGTCTCATCTACCGTCGCATGGTCCACCACCACCGTATCTTCAGCCATCTTCTTTCTCTCTGTAAATTTGCAGAAACTAGATCCGAATCCTACCCCCTCTCTCTATATATATATATAAATATTATAGGACTTGTGTATGTATGAATGTTAAGAGTGATTTGAGTGCCTTTATTTATAGAGAGAGGGTCATGCCCACGAAGATGATTAATCAACCCGCTGCCATTTACATCTCCGGTATACATTACGTGATTTTTGTCTGCATTTATTTTATGTTATCCCTAAAAAAGTCTTTGCCTGCACTTGGACCGATATTTATATCCCATACAGTGAAAGTAGCAAACCTACGAAGATATAATGATCTTTATTACTTTTTCCCACTTTTTTTATAATAATATTTAGGGTTAAGTTCAGATCGACACATGGAGTTTGGGCGCTTTTCTACTTAACCATCTATAATCAGTAAAGTTATATTTAAATTCTCGACTTTTTGAGTTAAAATAAAAACGTCACCTTTTCCATCCAACTTAACCGTGCGTGTATGTCAAACGCCAAAAGCACGTAAAAAGGGCGGTAAGAATTAAAAAAAAACCTAATAAATGTCTAAAATATCCCCTTAAACTTCCTCTCTTTTCCTCTTATTCTCTCTTCGACCTTCAAACCCACCAACACTCTCAAAGGCATCACCGATCAAATCCAAAAATGGGTGGGCCAAGCAGTGATGGGAGGGTGTCGGAGGTTAGAGATGAGGAATCACATAAATGAGATTAGAAATTAGCAACAGAATCTAACAATAGAAATAAACCAGATCCGAAACATCAAGAGTTATATCTGCGATTTTTCAGTGTTGGGTCATAATACTTTTCATATTGGGTCAGGCCGAGTGGGCTCATCCTTTGAACTATGTTACTTTTGTCATGTTGGGTCGAATGATTTGGGCCCAGTTATTTGACTATGTTATTTGGTTATTTCGGTTGGATCCGGTCAGCCTGGACCATATCTGTTATTGGGCTTAGTCATTGGATTGGTCCATTATGCAGATTGTCTCTTATCATATCTTTGACCGGTAATCATCACAAAAGATAATAGTTGACTGCTATGTCGGCCACCTTTCTGCATGGCATTAATGAGGATGAGACTCAAATGACCTGCGGTGGCAAACAGTTATAGCAGGTAGAGAAGTGAGCTACATACTTTCGGCTGAAATGACCGGAAGTGGGGGAGGTGTCAGGAGATAATCGGTGGCACGGTAAACCGGGTCTGGAGTACGTATGGGGGAAGGATCACACAAGAAAATAAGGTAACAAAATATTACACCACACACAACCATATGATTATTCTCTCTCAAGCACTAGATATTTTTTTCTCCATTGTTAACCTTGTGATCGCCTGTACTGACTCTCACGCCGAAGCTATCCCCCGACGGTCAGGCCGTCAAGCTTTTGGTTGTTGACTTGTTGAACTGTGCAGGATCAGAACGGCTTACGTGATTGGGACATGCGAGAAGATCTTGGCGTTAACATTGGCGCTAGAAGGAGGGGTGAGTTCTAGTGTCCTGAGTATTCTTCAATCACAAACTGTGCTTGTTCTACGTCAGTATTCATGGGAAAGAGTAGAACACCTACACCTGAAGGGCAGCCGATGGCTGTTAGTGAATCAACACCACGAGTATCTGTCAAGGATCGTTTGGGACCGACACTAAGTATTCATGTCAGCACAGCGTCAAAACGTTCACATGAAGATTCTCGCCCGAGGACTGTGAGTAACGTTAAACGAAAACTAGTTTTCACGGTAGAGAAAGGGTCTGGCCATAGTCGGAAACGAGTAGAAGGCACCTCGCCTATAACTCGATACCAAGACGAAAAGGCCTCCCGACTGGCTAAGATGGCAGATGAGGCAGATATGGCCATGGAGGTACTTGTAAAGCAACGACATGATATAGCTGAGCAGATATCTCGAATGACGGAGTTGAGGGACGAAGCGTCCAGTTATGTTCAATCCGAAGAACGTGGGCATCGGAGTGGGAAGGAACCTGCTCATTCAGAACGTGAGTCTCGAGGTCAACCTCGAGAAAGAAGAAGATCCAGAAGCCCTACTCCTCGAAGATCGAAGAGGGCACATCACCCTGTCGGTTCTAAGGAGCAGGCTCGAAGCGAACGAAGAGGTCGATCCAGAGATCGCACTCCTGAGAATACAAAGAAGGCGCTCGTTGTTGCGCATTCCCACCACGGCAGCCGAGTTCAAAGGCGAAGCAGATCTAGGGGTCGTACACCAGAAAGTCCATCGAGGGCACTCCGCTCTATGGACCATCGTCATCATAAAAGTCCCTCAAAAGTTGGGGGTAATATTGTAAGAGACCGGTCCACTCAGAAGAGGAAGGAGTCGCCAGAAAAAGAAGCATCATCCCAACCAGAAGGCGTGGAGTATCTAGTTAAAGAATTGAAGGAACTTCGGAGGCAGCTTGCCGAGGTACAGAAAACGAAAGATACTTCGGGAAAGAAGGCATCCCCTGTATCCAAACTCACAGCATATGTGTTGTTGTATTTTGCACGACATTTGTTGTAATAAAGTTGTAGTTGTTTTCTGTACCATGTATTTGGCGACTCAGAATAGGTTGGATGGAATGGACCTATTTTGGGGTTGTCACATTTGGTATCAGAGCTATAAGTAAAGAGCCCCGAGCCTCTCGCTGGTGACTTCCTGTTGATGGGGGATGCACCGAAGCCAGACTCTCTGTAGGGGACGCCGTTCTGCGGTGGCAAACTGATAGGTATCAATGTAAGGTGCTGACATAGGTTGGTGTCCAGAGTCACAGTTGGTATCAGAGCTTAGGGATATGATCTCTGGCGGAGATCGGGGAATAGGACTAGGAGGGGAGAGACGAGTAAATCTTTCGCTAGTGTGTCTTACCTAAGCTTATTTGTTGGTCAGTCATAATATCGGGATATTATGTGATATGTTAATTTGTTAAATTAACCCTTGTTTTGAAGATGTATTCTAGAATGATATTTGAAATACAGGAGATGAGCAATGGAGAAATTATGATGACAGGAAAGATGGAATCTGAAATGAAAGCAAGGTATTCTCAACTCTTTGAAATACCAGGTACGTAAATTTCGAGGACGAAATTTCATAAGGAGGGGAGATTGTAAGACCCCAAATTTTATGAAATAAAAGTATTCAATTTTTCTTATAATTACAATTCAGTAAATGGTTAAATTGATAAAAAGTTAAAGTTATAGGTGAAATGTGAAAATTTTTCAAAATACGCAAGTGGTTATAAAATATTCATTGTTGTCGGGGAATATTCGTTTGGTCGTGAAATATTCTTTCTGTCGAAGAATATTCGTACGACGGCGCAGATATTTGTGGGCCCCATAACAGAATAATTGTCGGATAAAGAAAACGACAAAATTGAGTTTTTATAAATAAACGGCGTAGTTGTTACCGTTAACACTGTTGGAATACCCGGTAGTTAAAATACAATAATACGCGTTATTGCACAGTAGCACACGGTATTGCATAGTATTTTTGAAATTATTGATTCTTACGTAAGAAGGCACTGCTCAATAATTGTTACAGTAATTACTGTTCAATATTTTATTTTATTGATTCAATAATTGCTACGTTAAAATTTTATATTATTGTTGTTCAATAATTGTCACTGCACAGTATTTTCCATTATCAGATCAATAATTCATATTATTTGAATAATATTATTAGATAACATTATTGGCAATGTCTAGAAAGTTCTGTCTAAGGAGAGGTTTGGTCACCTAATTGCGCGCCAGTAAGGAGAAATCCTTATTGGAATACCCCATCTTTCCTATGAACGGCCTGGTTGTCATAAATGTGATTCTGTAATATTATTTGTGAATAATTAATTATTGATTCATATGATAAGGAAATATTTATTTTATGTGGATATAAATGAGGGATATATTTTTGTGGTTAAAAATGAAGGAGTTAATGTTGAGGTTTTTATCAGTATTTTTGTCGGAATGGAGGTATTAAAAATCAGGGTTTTTGAGATATTTTGCGAGGGTTATAATTTTTAATCCGACCGTTGGATCGTGGTAATTTTTGGATATGTTATACATATATAAGTTGAGTATATGTCCACAAATTTTGAACCGTTAAAAATGAACGTATGATTTGTTATGAATTTTACGAGATGACTGGTTCAGAAATTGTTGAATTTTCGGAGTTAATCATTTTGGTAGAAAATTCTAGAATTGGTGGGCCCCACTCTTGGTTGGTGAAGAAATATGCTGAGATTTTTATTCAAATATGGTGGGTGAGAATAGTAGCAGGTAAAGCCATTAGGTTGCAGGTTAAGTCTGCTTTGGCGTGCTAACATTTTCCTATAAATAGAGGGTTAAGTTAGAATTGAAAATCACACCAAAAATATAAGTTTTCTCTCTTTCTCTCTCTATATTATGAAGCATATTTTATGAGTATTTAGATACTTTAAGAGTTGCTGTACAGTGCAAGTTTCATTCGGTTTTGCATTCCAGTCAGAAATACTGCACTTTTTGAGGTAAGGGATAGTAAGGGATTTTAAGGGTTGTTATGTTTTTCAGTTTCGTAATTTTTCTGACCTCAAAAATTCTGAAAAAATTTGAAATGATATTTTGATGAGTTTTCTTGATTTTGTCCAAAAATGGTGATTTTTGGATGTATGGATTAAGAGTTATGAATTTTATAAGAAAAGACTATTTTAAAAGTAACTGTTTATAACTTCTTGTGGTTAACTCCAAAATTGATGAAATTTTTATCGGGAGTACATGTTTATGATAGAAGTGTACTCTGTGAATTTTAGAATTTTTGGATAAAAGTACAATTTATGATAAATGTCTAAATATTCGACGATTTTGGCCATATAAAAAATAGTAACTGAGTTTTAAAAATTCTGAGAAAAATATATGTTCAATATGGAACTATATTCTGCTAAATTTCAGAAAAGAAATATTTTTGAAACTGATTTGGTATTTTTTATGAAAATAGACTAGTTATGAGAAAATGAATTAAATATGTTATGTGAAGTAAGAAAATTGAAAAATAGGATTTTATGGCTTGATGCACATTTTTGATGAGGGTTTTTGGTTATTGGTGATGAAATCTTATGCGTTTGGCATTTTAGGATGATTAAATGCATTATTTAATAAAGTATAAACAATTAAAATAAATTATTTATCAGCTTAAGAAATATTATTCTTTCAATATCATTATACCAAAATATTGGTATGTATTTTATTATGGAATTTCTACCTTTTTCATGTCGGAATTACTATTCATGAGTTACTATTCACGAGTTACTATTCATGAGTTACTATTCACGAGTTACTATTCACGACAAAATTGGCTTCTTTTTCTAACCAAATTATAGTTGATTTATGAATATTGCTCTTGAAATTAAATCCATATTTTGATCATATTGTTTTTATTATCATATATAACATTTTTATAACCTTGATGTTGAAATTCTCTTTCGCTTGAGTGTAAAGATGGGTAAATTATTGGTATGATCATGACTATAGGTTCTCTTTGGCCAATAGTGCAAAGTTGAATTGTTGACTGGTATGATCATGACCATTGAACTTATAACTGAATATCTTTAGCTTAAGTGCAAAGGTGAATTGATCAAAATGGTTATAATTATTGTTTATATAAATTTTGAAATGATTATATATTTCTTTGTGATATTAATATCTTTGGCCCGTAGTGCAAAGATGACCTGTTGATGAATATCTTTGGCCTGTAGTGCAAGATGGTCTGTAGATGAATATCTTTGGCCCGTAGTGCAAAGATGAAGTTATTATTATGATTATGAACAGGAACTGTGATTTGGTATAACCATAATCTTTGATGTTTCAGGTAATGACAGGTGATGAAAATATTCTTCGTCCTGGGTGCGAAGAAAAATTTAGAGTCACAATTATGATTATGAGTTATTCATATGATTGTGAAAAGGAACTGTTGAGTGATGTTACATAGATAAAACATTGTTGGTGGATTTTTAACATGGAGGAAATAATAGACTTTATGGTCTATTTGACTCTTCTAATGGATTGCACGTTCCGCTGCAACTATGGTTGAAAATTTTTATCATCTACCATATGTTCTAAATCTCTGATTTATTACTGTTGAAGGCTATTGATAATTTATTTATCTTTAGTCATGATATTCTTTACTGGGCTAGTTGTGCTCACCCTTTTGCTTCACAATTCCTTTCAGGTAATAAGAGTGTAGCTGGGTCGAGCGGGGGTAACAAGGGAATAGAACGGTGGTCATCATTTAGTAATTATATTTGGTGAAGAAAATAGGGTGAGGCGAACCCAACATTGGAAGGGTGTTTTGTCACTATCATACAAGATGTCTAATGACATACAACATCGTGTCATCATAAGACAGGGTTGTGCTCATCCACTTGCTGAGTATATCTATGGGCACTACCTATATAATATTGGTGTTTGTTTGAAGTATAATTCACGATTAAAGACAGTGGAGATAATGATAAGTCAGGAGAAGACTCACCATTGGGAAGAATATGATAGTAATCTTCCCATTTTTTTTGGGGTCTATTGGGTCAACCAAGGATAATTCTGTGGCCATATGATATCTATCATAACCTAAATGCGTGGCCTCCCATGTACGAAGGTTTCCTTGAGCGCTTCCCAAATATTCTAATTTTTAAAACAGTTTTTGACTATACCTTTATGTAATGTGTCATTGTAAGGTGTTGTCCACGGTTGGGACATGAGTCACATTTAGTATATATTTGTATCCAAACTCACAGCATATGTGTTGTTGTATTTTGCACGACATTTGTTGTAATAAAGTTGTAGTTGTTTTCTGTACCATGTATTTGGCGACTCAGAATAGGTTGGATAGAATGGACCTATTTTGGGGTTGTCACATTAACACTCAACATACTCTCTTTCTATCTCTATATATTTCTCTCTGGTATAGCAGTTATATCTGCGATTTCTGTAGATTTCTGTTGGAATTTGGGCGGAAGTTTAGATTTTTACAATTAATCGGAGGTTGCGAAAATTGGGTTGTGAATTTTTTTTTTTGGAAAACGAGAAAGGGAAAGAGATGTGGGGATTTGGGGGAAGATGTTACTGGGGAAGAAAAGAGAGAGGGAAGAAATTAGAAGGGATAGTGGTATTTGGCACATATCGTAAGAGAAGGGACCTTCAAAAACAGAGATCTGAACTTACCCATATAAGAATAAGTTGAAATGCTTTGCTCAAATCTGTAAATACCCAAAAAGGAACAGAGTGTGAAATCAGATCTAGTGGGTGCTATTTAGCTTCCATGCTTTTTGACTTGTGCTCTGTTTCAAGCTAGAAATAGCAAAAATGGCTGAGGTTTCTGCTAAAAGTTTCTTACCAGAAACGTTTCAGGGGACAACAGTGGATTTAGCAGGCCAAATTGGGCTGATTTGGGAGCTAATTAAAGCGCCATTGATTGTTCCATTGTTGAATTTGGCTGTGATTATATGTTTAGTTATTAAATTGATGTTGTTCTGTGAGAGATTATACATGGGTATAGTCATTATTCTTGTTAAACTCTTTTGGAAAAAGCCTGATAAGAGGTATAATTGGGAGCCTGTGAGGGATGATTGGAAATTGGTAACTTGGCTTTCCCTTTGGTTCTTATTCAAATCCCAATGTTTAATGAAAGAGAGGTTAGTTTATTTTTTATCTTTGCTTTTTGGAATATGGGTTTTGTGATTCGTTTAAGTTTGTTCCAATTGGGGCATTTTGTTAGTAGTAATTTTTTTGGTTTATGAATTTTTCTCTCTCCTCTGTTTTATACTCCTACTCCACTAGTAGAGATGTCATTTGGCATTGTTGAATTTCTTCATTTTTGGAATCTGAGAAAATTAAAGCTGCGTTTGATGTTTTGTTTTGTTGGTGTGCGTCTCGTGATTCAAGTACTAGATGATTCCACTAACCCTATCATTAAGGTACTTAAAAAAAAGATACTATCTTAGCCCAAACACTCCTTCAATTGGACAGAGAAATTGAAGAAATTGGGAACGGGGATGATGAGATGGAAGATGGAAGCTTTCAATATATATATGGAGGGTAATTAAGTCTTTAGTCAACTCAACTAACGAAGTTAAGACGAAAAATATTTATTCACTTCAACTCAAAAAGTTGAAAGTTTAAATGTAGCTTTACTAACTACAGGTGGTTAAGTGGGAAAGCGCCCAAATCCTAGGTGGTGATCTGAACTTAACTCTAATATTTATTACTTTCTCCATCTCAAAATAGATTTGATTTTTGAGAAAGGTTTATTACATATGATAAATTTATATCGATCATAAATATTGATATATCTAGATCAAAAATTTATCAACATACATATTATTTTCCTTTTTGAAATTAATTCAACAATTTTTTAAATTCAAAGTGAATATGATTTTATTTGATTTTAGTTTATCACATTAATTATTTATAAAGTATAACTAATTGTAATATTTATTATTTTTAAAATTTAAATAAATTAAATCATTTTGAATTTTTTAAGTTAATTTTTAAAAATTTAATTTAATCTCATATTTTAGAACGAGCTAAATCAACTTTTGGTGTCTGAGACACGATTTTCATATTGGTACCTCAATTGAAAAGGTTTAAAAATCGTACTAAATATTTTTCTCAATTTCTTAAAATTGAAGATTTTCATTAAAAACAACTGACTTGGACGGGTCAGTTTAAACAAAGAACCAGTTTTTGTTATTCTACGATTATTAAGTCATTACTCTACGATCGTTAAGTCCTTATTTTACGATCTATGTATTGATATAGAGTCATGTGTTTTGTGAAAAAACTATACAATGGAATCCTATTTTCTATTATTCTATATCTTTCAATTTTCAACTTGTGCACAAGAGAAAATTATTCTATATCCTCTTTGGACTTTTCAAACTAAGCTAACTGAAATATTCGAGTAGTTAAAGTAGTTAAAAAAAGGGAAATCAACCGAGACTCCATTAGTAGCGACGAGCGAGAGTGAATTGGGGATTTGAAGAAAAACAAACACGAACACTTGTTTGTAAGTTTTTTGGGTTGGGGAATTAATTTAAAAGTCGTGTTATAGTACAACCACCGAAAATTAATTTAACTCATTTTAGAATAGAACGAGTATTTTATTTACAAAACTTTTTTTTATTTCTATAATTTTTAAATTTATTACACTTTAAATTTTTTAAGAAATTGACATTTTCACAATGTCATCAATCACACAAGAGTGGACTCCATTTATTATTTATATAAAAATATTATTTTTATTTGTGGAATATCATTTGTCATTTTAATATTAACTTAGTTTTGGCTTTTAGCAAATAGAAAATGAGATTCTTATGATTATATTACACGTTGAATTTTGGTGGATTTTGTAAGAGCTACTCTCTTTTAAACTATTTTCTCCATACTTGTAATTTCAATTGTACACATTATGTGACGCCCCTAAAATAGGTATAAATCACTCATTTTGAGTCGTCAAAAATATGGTACAGAAATAACTACAACTTTATTAATACAATTGTCATGCAAATTAAGACAACACATAAACTGTGAGTTAAAATATAAATATTATCTTCTAGACAATATCCACACTCAAATAAGTCCTCATTATCATTATTGATACACTATTTTATAAAATTGTGATGACTACTATAACAACTGCCTTGGAACATCACTCCATACTCCGACTACTTCCCGCTATATTCTCTTTTTCTGAGAAGAAAAATGGAACAAAAAGAAAAAAGGGTGAGCTCAACTAGTTCAGTAAAGAATATTATGACTAAGATAATACAGAACAAATTATCGTTAGTCCTCAACAGAGAAAAATCTGATAGAATATAATAGACAACAAGTTTTAGATCAACAACTGCAGCGGAAACAACAATCCATTAGAAGAGTCAAGTAGATAATGAATTCTATTATCTTCTAAGATTTAAAAGTACATCATCAATATTTTATCCCTGTAACATCAATCAATATACATATTGAATCAGATATTCATCTTTGCACTACAGGCCAAAGATATTCATTTGTATCACCAGTTGGTCATGTTCATCTCAACACCTGTTCATCTTTGCACTACGGGCCAAAGATATTTATCAGTTAATCATTCTTCTTTGTACTGCAGGCCAAAGATATTCAGTAATATCATCATTTAGGATTAAGAATGATGAAAATATTTATAAAAAAAATAAATCCAGTGAGGTAAAAGAATAAAGATTAAGGATTCGTATTTTAGTTCATCCATGTTTAAAAATACTCCATAATAAATCATTGTGGAGCAAAATTTAAGAATGAGGATCAAAACATGGATACAATCAAAGCTAGTAACCACAATAAATAACTTGGACAAGAAAAGAAAATTTTAATTTTAATTTTTCTATGAATAGTGTCGTATACATGAATAGTAATCCCGACACAAAAAGACAAGAATTTCACAAGAAAAATTTTATCAATATTTCGGTATAATGATATTAAAAAAAAACATCATTTACAAAAAAAATAACATCTCTTACCTCAAAAGAACAGTTCTTCTGGCTGGAATATCGGTTATAATGCTGAAGGAAACTTGCACCGTATAGCAACACTCAAAGTATCAAAATACTTATAAAAATATGCTCGATAATATAGAGAGAGAAAACTTCATATTATGGTGTGATTTTTAATTCAAACTTAAGCACCCTATTTATAGAAAAATGTTTAGAACACCAAAGCAGAAAATTTAATAAAATAATAATATTTATTAAAAATTTTCCTACGCCCACCTTAGAAATCTGAATTCAGTATTTTGCAACAACAAGTGGGCCCACTAACACACAAAACATGTTTTAAATATTTTTTGTAACAAAATCAATTCAAATCCAATATTTCGGAACATCAATAATTCCTAATAAATAGTCCTTTTATCAAAAAAATTCGAATCTTATGTCCATTCTATAGGAAATTCAATTCTCTGCAACTTTATAGCTTTAAGTTTTTTCAAATTCCAAACAAAAATTAATCGAAATCTACATACGGACGATTTTGCAGGCTATAATTAAATTTCAGTCAAAAATGGGGTCCATCAACATGTTTAACATGTTTTTAGCATTAATTATAATAAAAATACTCTTCATCCTCATTTATTCATATATCACACATTCATTGTAAAAATATCACTATTATTATATTATTATATTATCGCATTATACATTTATAATGTAATATAATAATATATTTGAATGAATTATTTTATCAAAAAAGATAAAATATAAATTTTTAACAATTGTCACTTTTTTAAAAATTCATCCATTTATATCCACATAAATAAATATTTTTTTTCTTCATATAAATCAATAATTAATTATTCACAAATAATATTACAGAATCACAATAATGACAACCAGGTCGTTCCTAGAAAAGAGAAGGTCTTCCGGTAAAGATTTCTCCTTACTGGCGCGCAATTAAATAATCTCTCATAGACAGAACTTCCTTAGACATTATCAATAATGTTATCTAATAATATTATTCAATTAATATGAATTATTGATCTGATAATAAAAAATACAGTGACAATTATTGAATCAACAATAATATAAAATATCAACTTAACAATTATTGAATCAATAAATAAAATATTGAACAGTAATTACTGTAACAATTATTGAATAATGCCTTCTTACGTAAGAATCAATAATTGGTGCAATACCGTGTGCTACTGTGCAACACCGCGTATTACTGTGTTTTAACCATCGGGTATTCCAACAGTGTTAACGGTAACAACTACGCCGTTATTTATAAAAACTCATACTTGTCGTTTTCTTCATCCAATCGCTTTTCGTTATGGGGCCCATACAAGGCTGCGCCGTCGTACGAATATTTTCCGACAACAAGAATTTATTACGACCAAACGAATATTTTTTGACAACAATGAATATTTTATAACCACTTTCTTAATTGAAATATTTGCGCATTTTACCCGTAACTAACCACATTAATCAAATCAACCCCTTACTATTTCAAAATAATAAATGGAGAAAATTCAATTTTATTTATAAAAAGTTGGGGTCTTACACATTGAGATTACAAGATATATATTTAAATACGTGTACAATTAAAATTACTCCGTGTAATAGGATTTTAGGGAAGTGGTTAGCATGAAATTTATTTTTAGGTAAGTTGGTCAATTGATCAATAGAGTGTTGACACGCAGGCGAGGTTCTATGTGTGTCAGCATTCTATTGGTCAATTGACCAACTTACCAAAAAATAAATTTCATGCTAACCGGATCCGAATTTTAGACTTGTATATAGACTAACATATTTTGATAACTTTAAAGGAAGCGTTATAGTCACATAAATTTTTGTGTTCATATTTTATATCTATTACAATAATATGTGTATATTTATCTGTATATATTTTGTGAGCTTGATTTCATCAACTACTCCATAAATCGTTAGCGCTGTTTTAATGTTATTTTGGTGATTTCGTCATGCGTACAAAATTAGACGTTAACAGAAAAATTTTGAGTGAACTAACTAATTTTAAATCAAAAATAAAAATATTTTTTAATAACAATAGTCCAAGAAATAGCTATTTTATACTGACATAAAAATTAAACTCGAATATATTTAAATTTTATTTATTTATATTTTTACCCAATTAAATGTATGGGTTTTGGCCAAGAAATGAACTTGCGAGAATCTTTAGAGTCTTTGACATTGACTAAGTGCGTGGCAGAAAATAATTGGTGGGAATGGGATAATATTAAGGTCTTGGGTTGGATTTTAGAGGATTGTGTCACTATCAGGGTGAGAGAAATGTTTTTTTTAACAAAATATTATTAATTAAATTTATAGTTTTTACAATTATGAGAGTCAATCTATTTACAAGAAATTTTTTATTCATTATGATTTTATTGTTTTTAATTCTATTATTATTTTGAAATTAAAACTGTTTTTAAGAATATATCTGATATCAACTAGTACTTATCGCTACGATTGACTTTTTTTTTCTTTCTAATTATCTGTTATTATATTTAAAAATATTACCATTTTAATTTTTTTGTATTGTAATTTTTTCATGGTTTGTAACAATTTATAATTTAAGTCGATTTGATAAAAAAAATTCTAAAATATAAGATCAATCCATGCCTATTATTTACTAATTTAGTTTATTGAGTTACATCATCACACTAGAATTCAAGAAAACTAAACACTTTTTACAATATGATAAATATGTGCATTTAATATTTCTACAAGAAATTTATTATTCTAATTATTATTAAGTATGGTTGAAGTTTAGACAAAATTAAGTTGATATGTTAATTAGTATATATGGTTGCACTTTAGATAGATATATTAGTGGTAAGATTTCTTTTTTTAGTCGCGTATGTTCTCAGTTTATTTCTCAACATTTGTTTTAAAAGATTGTCTCATATTTTTCCTCTTGATAATTTCTCAAATTTAATTTTTAAAATTAAAAAATAGCAATATAGATTCCTAGAAAAGGTTTGACTTTGTTATTTTATAAACACATATGATAAAAATCTTTATTACTATTTTAAATAGTAACAAGTTAAATATCTTAATTTAAATAATCTATTTTTTACAATAATTTATTTATAATACTCTTAATATTAATTGTCATATTTATATTATATATATATATATATATATATATATATATATATATATATATATATATATATATATATAGTTTGGCTCTCTCCAGCGAACTAGATGGAGCGAACTAATAGTGAATCGGCTATAACGACGGTTTTTTCTGTCGCTATAACATAAAAAACCGACTTTCAATTATATAGCAACGAAAGAAACCGTCGCTATAACCGGTTTGTTCTTAGTTCGCTCCTTCAAGTTCGCTAGAGAAGCGGACTATATATATATATATATATATATATATATATATATATATATATATATATATATATATATATATATATATATATATATATATAGTATCAATAATTATGAGCAAAAAAATATATAATTAAATAAGAATTTAAATATGAACAATTTTATAATCTTTCTTAACGTACTTAAAAGTTAATGAAAACTTTTATTCTAGAACTGGCTGTGTGGGCTGTGGGATGTGGCTGTCATCCCAAATTCTTAATAAAGGGTTGTGGGGATGAACCATAACCATAAAACTCCTAATTTCCGATAAGTCTCTACTTTCTATCAATGCAAATTAACAGTACTATTTTTTTCAAAAATATTATCTTTATCTGGAAAAGAGGATATCCATGTTAGGTTAAGTTGACTTATTTATAATTTGTGCGTGGGATTGAGTACTTTAATTGTTGCTGGCACTACAACAATAATGGCACTAAAATATGCCCTTAACATATAATAGCTTCGTTTTTTAATATAAATCGTTTTAGAGAAATATTTTTATTCTTTAATATAAGTCGTTTGAGAATTTCAAGTAAATATTAATTGTTTAGTTTCTAATATTACTCCAAGTATTAAATATAACTTTAGTTCTCTCACTATTTTCTGTCCAATAAATAACAATATCTGTCCAATAAATAACAATATCTTCTTCTACTATAAGGATAATATAAACAATTGATATTATAATTAATGATATACAATCATTTCCTTAATACTTGTGCACAATTTTAAAACGACCTATATTAAGGAATGGAAGGAGTATATATATAGAAAAATGTATGTACACAATTGTGTAGTGCACAATCAATTATGGCGACGGTTTTTTGAGCTATAGCGACGATTTCATCCGTCGCCATATAGGAAAAAATGTATGCATACAACTATGTAATACATAGTCGGCTATGACGACGGTTTTTTGGGCTATATTCATCCGTCGCTTCTGGGCTATTGCGACGGGTGAACCGTCGTTATAGTCCAAAATTTCGTCGTCATAGCCCGACTGTATAATATACAGCTATGTATATACAACTATGTATATATATATATATATATATATATATATATATATATATATATATATATATATATATATATATATATATATCTTTGTTTTAATTAAAATTAAAATTTCATACACCATCGTAAATAAATTAACGATTTCAAAATTATGAGGCATCATTTCATTCATTAATAAAGTAATTCTATTGAACAAAATTATCCTTACTTTAGCGACTTGTTGTAAGCAACACTTCTTGCATTTTAGTGTAACAAATATCATGGCACTATCGTCATATCTAGAGCAACAAGAATTTAAATGAGCTGATATATATATATATATATATATATATATATATATATATATATATATAT